>CM035096.1:74467399-75067399 GCA_020205505.1 Panax japonicus | reverse complement strand
GAGTGTGATGATGTCAAGTATATGCATAAAACCAACTTTAATAGATAAAGTTAAAGTTGCTCAAGCCACAGACTCAGAGCTGATGCGCATGAAGAAGAAAGTGCAAGAAGGTGCTATTCTAGAAGCAAGAATCGATGAAGAAGGAATACTTCGAGTCCACTCCAGACTTTGTGTTCCTAATAATTCTGACTTGAAGCATAGAATCATGATGGAGGCACACAACACACCGTTTGCAATCCATCCTGGAAGTACTAAAATGTATCGTGATCTTCGACATACATTTTGGTGGAACAATATGAAGAGAGAGATTGCAAAGTTTATCTCGATGTGTTTAACTTGTCAACGTGTAAAGGCAGAGCATCAAGTGCCTAAGGGTCCATTGCAACCACTTGAGATTCCAAAATGGAAGTGGGAACACATTACCATGGATTTCGTTACAGGTCTTCCCACGGTTTCTCAAGACATAAATGTTATTTGGGTTATTGTTGATAGATTAACCAAGTCTGCTCATTTCTTACCGATACGGTAGACTTATTCCATTGAACGTCTTGCTCGTATGTACGTAGATGAGATTGTGAGATTGCATGGCATGCTAGTATCCATAGTTTCGGATCGTGACCCAAGATTCACTTCAAGATTTTGGGTTAGCTTGCAAAAAGCTATGGGCACGGATTTACAATTTAGTTCGACATACCATCCTCAAATGGACGGACAATCAAAGAGGACTATTCAAACTCTTGAAGATCTATTAAGTCTCTGTGTCCTATACTTCAAAGGGAGTTGGGATAAGTATTTATCATTGGTGGAATTCTCCTACAACAACAGTTATCAGGCAAGTATAGGTGTGGCTCCATTTGAAACATTGTATGGACGAAAGTGTCGCTCTCCAATATGCTGGGATGAGGTGGGAGAAGCAACGTTGTTGGGACCAGAGTTGGTACGAATGACTACAGAGAAGATCCAAACGATTCGACAACGTATACAAATGGCACACGATCGACAAAAGAGTTATGCGGATCTTCATCGAAAGGACGTGGAATTTAGTATTGGGGATCATGTATTGTTGCGTGTGGCTCCATGGAAGGGAGTTACAAGATTCAGGAAGGGAGTTACAAGATTCAGGAAGAGAGGAAAGCTCAATCCACGATTTTTTGGTCCATTTCAGATTCTTGAACGAGTAGGAAATGTGGCCATATAGACTCGCGTTACCTCCAAGTATGTCTCGTATTCATAATGTTTTTCATATATATGTGCTACGTAAATATGTGAAAGACCCAAACCACGTTATTGAGTTAAAACCGGATGAGATAGCCGAAGACTTAACGTACGAAGAGGTACCTGTCAAGATCTTGGATAGGAAAGAGCATGTCCTACGCACGAAGGTCATACCACAAGTTAAAGTTTTATGGAGAAATCATGCTATTGAGGAAATAACCTGGGAGTTGGAAACAGAAATGAAAGCGAGGTATCCTCATCTTTTCGAAACACCAGGTACGTACGTCAATTTCGAGGACGAAATTTCATAAGGAGGGGAGGTTGTAAGACCCCAAATTATTAATAAATGAAATTTAATTTCCTCTATTTATTATTTTGAAATATTAAGAGTTGAATTGATTAATGTGGTTAGTTATGGGTAAAATGCGTATATATTTTAATTAAGCAGGTGGTTATAAAATATTCATTGTTGTCGGAGAATATTCGTTTGGTCGTGAAATATTCTTGCTGCCAGGGAAATATTCGTACGACGGCGCAGTCTTTTGTAGACCCCATAACGAAAAGCGATTGGATGAATAAAATAACAAGTATAAGTTGTCTATAAATAACGACGTAGTTGTTACCGTTAACACTATTGGAATACCTGGTGGCTAAAACACAGTAATACGCGTTGTTGCACAGTAGCACATGGTATTGCACCAATTATTGATTCTTACGTAAGAAGGCACTACTCAATAATTGTTACAGTAGTTACTGTTCAGTATTTTATTTTATTGATTCAATAATTGCTGCGTTGATATTTTATATTACTGTTGTTTCAATAATTATCACTACACAGTATTTTCCATTATCGAAGCAATAATTCATATTATCTGAATAATATTATTAGAAAAAATTATTGGCAATGTCTAGAAAGTTCTGTCTAAGGAGAGGTTTGGTCACCTAATTGCGCGCCAGTAAGGAAAAATTCTTATTGGAAAGCCCCCTCTTTCCTGGGAACGGCCTGGTTGCCAGTACTGTGATTCTGTAATATTATTTGTGAATAATTAATTATTGATTTATATGATAAGGAAAATATTGATTTTATGTGGTTATAGATGGAGAAAATTTTTAAAGTGACAATTGTTAAAAAATTGATATTTTATCTTTTCTGATAAATAATATTTTATTATATTATTATAATATAATAACGATGATATTTTTATAATGAATGTGGGATATATGAGTATATGAGGAGGAAGAGTATTTTTATTGCAAAAGTTGTTTAAAACATGTTTGTGGGTCCATTTCTTGACTGAAATTTGATTATAGCCTGTAAAATCGTCCGTATATGGATTTCGGTCAATTTCTGTTTGGAATTTGGAAAAACTTTCTTCTGCAAAGTTGTTGAGAATTGAATTTCCTATAACATATTGCTAGATTCTAATTTTTTTGATAAAAGGGCTATTTATCATGAATTATTGAAGTTCCGAAGTTCCGAAATAATTAATTTTTGGAAGTTTTAATTATTTTTTATATAAAAAACATTTTTGTCATTTATTGTGGGTCTTGCATGTGATGTCTATTACTGAATTCAGATTAAGGAAGGTTGGCGTATAAATTTTAATATATATATATATATATATATATATATATATTAGTATTTTATTAAATTTTCTACTTTGGTGTTCTAAGCATTTTCCTATAAATAGGGTGCTTAGGTTAGAATTAAAAATCACACCAGAAACTGAAGTTTTCTCTCTCTTTCTCTCTCGATATATTGAGCGTATTCTTGTGAGTATTTTAATACTTTGAGTGTTGATATACGGTGTAAGTTCAAGTCATAGTGTATATCCGGTGTTTTAACTAGAAGTACTGTCTTTACGAGGTAAGGGATGTTATTTTATTCAAAAATAATATTATTTCTTCAATATCATTATGCCAAAATATTGGTGGGAACTTTTTATCAAATTTGGAACTTTTTAATGTCGGGGTTACTATTCACGAGTTACTATTCATGAGTTACTATTCATGAGTTACTATTCACGAGTTACTATTCACGAGTACTATTCACGAAGCATGATGATTTTTTTGTAAAATTTCTATCTTTTAATGTCGGAGTTACTATTCATGTATACGTCACTATTCACGTATACGACACTATTCACGAATACGACACTATTCACAGAAAAATTAAACTTTCATTTTTCATCCAAAATATCTTTTATGGATACTAGTTTTGATTGTATCCATGTTTTGATCATTCTTGAATTTTACTCCACTATGATTGTTTATGAGGTATTTTTGGACATAGAATAGCTGAAATATGAATCCTTAATTTTTATTCTTTTGTTTCACTAGATTCGTTTTCTTTAAAAATATTTTTCATCATGCTCAGTCCTAAATGATGATATAACTGAATATCTTTGGCCTGTAGTGCAAAGATGAATGATTTCTGATGAATATCTTTGGCCTGTAATGCAAAGATGTACTTGTGTTTAGATGAACATGACCAACTGATGAATATCTTTGGCCTGTAGTGCAAAGATGAATATTTGATTTATGATGTATATTGATTGATGTTACAGGGTTAAAATATCGATGATGGACTTTTAAATTCAGAGATGATAGTAGATTTCATTCTCTACTTAACTCTTCTAATGAATTGTTGTTTCCGATGCAAAGATTGATTTAAAACTTGTTGTCTATTGTATTCTATTAGATTTTTCCCTGTTAAAGACTAACGATATTTTGTTTTATATTATCTTAGTCATAATATTCTTTACTAGGCTAGTTGAGTTCAGCTTTTTCCTTGTTGTTCCATTTTTATTCCCAGGAGGCGAGAATGTAGCGAGTACTAGTCGGGGTGTGGAATGATGGTTCTAGAAGTTGTTTTAGTAGTTCTCATCATTTTTAGTAAAATAATGTATCAATAATTGTACTGAGGACTTATTTGAGTGTGGATATTGTCTAGATGACAATATTTATATTTAAACTCACAGTTTTTATGTTGTATTAATAAAGTTGTAGTTGTTTCTGTACCATGTATTTTGACGACTCAGAATAGGTGTTGTATACTTATTTTGGAGGCGTCACAACAGTAATAATAATATTAAATGAATTTTGCTAGTATTATGATTTTAGTATTTTAATGATGTAATTTAAATTTTTGTTGTTTTGATTAATTAACAAAATAATTTAAATTTTTCTATTTTTAGTATTTTTTTAATTTGATTTTTTTAGTATTTTTTTAAATTATTATTTTAGTATTTTTTTAAAATTAGTATTTGATGTAAATATGTTATGTTTTGAATTTAAGTATTTTGATTAAATGATGTAAATATGTTATACAACTTATTTTATTTAATTAGTTGTTTTGATTAGTTAAAAAAATAATTTGAATTTTAGTATTTTGATTAAATGATATAAATATGTTATGCTTTTTTATTTTGAATTTTAGTATTTTTTGTTTTGATTAAATGATATATATTATTTTACTTAGAATATATTTTATATTTAAGTCTGTCACGTCATCACATTTTAACCCCGTTTGTCTTTTGTTAACGGCAGGGGCACGGATGACCCAAAAATGTAACGTTAAGGGTACTTTTGAAAAAAAAAATTAGTTTAGGGTGCAAGTGGGACATTGGGGTAAACATCAAGGGTTTTTTGACCCTTTTCCCATTACTAATATGTTACTTAATAAACTAACTATTAATATTAAATTAGAATTAACTAACTTAGTAACTTATGAATATTAAATAAACTAAGTAGTACATTAATATTAAAATTTAATCAACTAACTTATTAATATTAATACACTAACTAGTATATTAATATTAAAATTTAAGCAACTAATTTAGTAATATTAAATAAACTAATTAATATATTAATTAAATGTAATTACTATTTATAATAAATCATTAATGAATAATTAAAATTTTAAACTTGATTGATGTATTAATTAAAAATAATGTATTACAAACTTATAACTAACAAATTACAACAATGAATTCTCAAATTTGTTGTTATTTCTTGGATGAGAAAGAAAATATCCAATCATGCAGTAGATTTTTTTTGCTAATTAGATGGAACTTATACCTACAAAGTTATAGTGTAAGTAGCAAGCTAGTATTCTACGTGCTTGCTAAACTTTATGTCAACACTCAACACAAGTGTGTCAGTGTTAGGCCTAAGGCTTGGACAGTGAGCTAGTGAACAATCAGTTAAATAAGTCAATCACTTATTTTTGGATGTTTGCACATTTTAAAATTTAAACCGTTGAGTACTTACTTGAGTGTCTTTTGCTTCTATTTTTTATATAACTGTTAGGTGTTAAGGCTGGCCTGGTGGCTGGTGGTGTTGAGTATTGGGTTGGGTTAGGCTGCCTGACTATTTTTGTTTCAATGGTCTTTTTGGGTTGGGTTTGGAAGACAACATTTTAATTGGACAACAACTAATAAACAAGCAAGCAGGTCAGGCTTGTTGCGTCGGACCAGGCCAGGCCCAGGCCGGACTCAGGCCACAGACCAGTCCAGGTCAGGCTTTGGGCCAGGCCGGTCCAGGCCATATTTTTTTGTTCAAATTGCAGCCTTTTTAAGCCGTTCAGACCGGGCCAGGCCAGTCTAGGCCTTGACCAGACTGGGCTTTGACCAGGCCAGGCTCAGGCCGGACCAAGGCCAGGCCGTGGGCCTCAGGCCTTTTGTGAACCTCTAATCACAACCCCTCTAGTTTTAAGGGCAAAACTAAGAATTTAACCACTATAGTGGGTCGATTTTACTTATTTCAAAACTGAACTTTTAATTTTTTGAATTACCTCATTATACTAATTAAAATTTTACAATTGGATCATTCTGTTAACTCAAGCTCAGTTCTGTTAAATTGAACGTGATTTTTTTTACGTGGCGTTTTAACAGAAAAGAAAAAATGACTCAATTTTGAACCAGACAAAACAACTCATCTTCTCTTTCATTATAAACTCACGCATTTATAAAGTATGTATTATTTTCTGGTTATACTCCTCTTCGTCTCATTGATTTCTTCATTCATTTAATACTGCAAACTAGGGTTCCAACTCAATCTATGTCAACTAAGGAGATTGATTCGGCCAAAATCAAAGGAGAAAATTAGGGGTTTTCATCTTCTCAAACCATTTGAACACCTAAAAGGTTGTTAACGACATCTTCATATAGTAGATCCTCGTCGGTTCTTAAAAAGATGGTAGAATATTTTTGTGGCGTATCTGCATCTATTTGTGTATCCACAAAGAACAAATCAAAGGGACGAAGTGTAATAACCCATTTTTTTAATTAAATATTAATTGATTTTATCTTATACAATTATGTTTAAATTGGAAAAGGTAAATGATTTTGTTTCCCTCTTTTCTTCCTTGTTTTGTTTGGAAAATTAAATTCTTTTAGTAGATAATTAAATAACTGATTAAATTAAAATTGAGGAAGATAATTTGTGATAACCTGATTTTTGAAAATTATTAAAATAAGAATTTAATAAATAAAATTCTTATTATGGTATAAGAAAGTAATTTATGTTACATATAAATGTATATGTTAATATGTTATGATTGTGAGATCGTAAATAATTAAAATATTTATCAAGTAAAATAAGTATTTTAGTTGAAATATTTATAGATTAAAATAAATATTCAATGGAAATTATTATGGAATAATTTATTTAACTATGATGATATTAAATAAATTGATGGTAAATAATTTTATAATTTGTGCATATTTATTACGTTAATGTGTTGGTGATTTTCTAATTTAATTAAGTAATTAAATTAGAGGATTAATGATTGTTAAATAAAATTATAATTATATTGGCTAAATAAAAGCTATAATTTTATTAGTAAGGTTTAATTGGATTTATTAATGAATTGAGATTAACTCAATTCAAATAGTTAATGAGTGTGACAAGGGTATCATATAATAAGAAGGATTGTAAAAAAAATAAAATAACATTAAAAAGGATATTTTGGGTGCTAGCCAAACATGGCCTAGTAACCCTTTGTTATTGTAACTGATAGGCCATAATGTATACGCATTATGTTTATATCAGTTATATGAAGGTTACGTGTTTTGATCCTAAAGCCTAAGGCTAAAGATAGAAGAGAAAATATAGAGGAAGAGAGAACTCTAGAGAGGAATTGGGAGTCAATTGGAAGAGAAATCCTTGAAAACAAGAAGGAAGTAGCAATTCTCTAACATATCCTAACAAAGCTAAACAAGAATTAAGAGATAAATAACCTAGTTTCTTCTTAGCTTGGGTGTTCTTGAGTTATCCTTTAAATTTGCAAATTTAGTTGGATGAATTGCTAAATATGTTATATATATATATATGTGTGTTGTTAGATGTTTATAATTGTTTAGTTGTTATCTAGAAATGATTTTCAGAAATCAAATCCATGAAAACATGATTTAGAAAGAAGAAATTGAGTTTTATTGATATATATATACATTAGGGCTTGTTTTGGAATCAAAATTTACGATGAAGTCATGATATAATATTAAATTGATGGTATATGTTGTTAGTATGTTGAATTACAAAATAACGAAAGTTGAATGAATCGAATTGGTTGAGAAACGAATTCGTAGTGAACGAATTCGCTAAATTGTCAAAACATGAATAATTAGAATGAACATGAGTTGTAAATTCATATTAAGGTTAGTTAATGTTTATGTTAGTTGATGGGTATTTGGTATGTTGTAGTTTATGAGTTACAAACCTATAGAATCGAAAATGGACTGAATTGGATGATTATAACTCATGTTATGATCATTGCAAGGAGTAAGGGTCTGTGTAATCGCGAAGAGCAGAGCCCGAGGGCCTGTTCTGCGACTTGGGGTGCAGCTGCGCTGCCCCCAAGGCCAATTGGGGTACAGCTGCGCCAGGCATCAGTAATAGTTGGACTGCTCTGACCTGCTGCAGTAAATTAAGCATAACATTTTAATACGAACTCCGATTAAGGCGATTCAAGATGATCCGGAACGAGAACGAATAGACCTACAACTTTTGTTCAGATTTTTAGTTTGAGGTCTTTAGGAAGGGTCAAAATGGTCATCTTTAGGACTGTTGTGTTTTCGAAGGCAATCGGAGGGCGTCGGGCATGCACGTATGCAAGTGTAGTGCTTTTAACGATAATAGATGTTGTTCTAAGTGATAGAAAATGAATATTATGAAGTATAATGATGCTTAACATTAATAAATGATATATTAGATAAGTTGAATATGCATACTAAGCACACACAAGAGAGACAAATTGGGCGTGTGACGAATAAACATCGAAACATCGTGATAAGTGATAATGAACATAAAAAGTGTTTAAAATCAAATGAAATGAACATTATAAGATATTGAATAGTGTTAATATAAAACAAATAATGATTCATAGCAGGACTTAAGCACTTGAATGAACTTCGAATATGAAATATAGTGAGCTATAAGTCGAAAATAACATAATAAAATTGAACATTGTGTATTGATAATAGGAAGGGTTATGAGACGTAAATTAAAGTTTACATTACAACTGTTATGCGTTGCTATGTGACTAATAGTTGATGTGTATGATTATATAATTGTGTAGGGCACGTGAAATGCAGATATCTGTAAGCTGTTAAACTGTTATTGGTAAACAACGATCAAGGCAAGTCTTTCAGTTCCTATTTGCTATGTAAACTAGGTGATTAACTGTTTTAAATCTTTATTGCAAAGAGCATGATGTGTTATATATATGTTGAATGTATGAAATTTTAAAGTCAACTTATGACTACGTTGATTGAGTAAAGCATGCTGATTGAGTAAGGAACTCAATCTTTGTACTTGTTAAATGAAATGTAACATGTATGTTATGTTAGTCTAATTTTTATGAGATATATGTTGAGCATGTTACTATGTACTACGTGATGCATGAAAACTGTTAGATTTTGCTGGGCTGTCGAGCTCAACCTTGTAAATAACCATTTTTGCAGGTTAAGGATTGAAGGTAATAGTACTATGTGCTACTTGAATGACGTAGATCAGAAATAATACACGAAGATTAATATTTTAGCAAAAGTTGTTATTTCTTTATACTGTGATTAAAATTCATGAGATGTATTAAATGTTTTATGATGTATAGTTTTATGCTGAGTTGTAAAGCTAAAGTTAGAGTTATCTGATATGTAAAGGTTATCAGCTTGAAATGTAAAATTTTATATAATAACAGTGATAAAGTGAATCATAAAATAAGACTGATTCAAAAATATGTAGATGATAAAGGTTTTGATTCAGAGAATTAAAGTAAAAAGACATAAAAGTTTAAATTATTCATGTGACGCCTCCAAAACAAGTATACAACACCCATTCTGAGTCGCCAAATACATTATACATAAAGCAAACTACAACTTCAATAATACAAATGTCGTGTGAAATACGACAATACATACTGTGAGTTTAAATACAAATATTGTCTTCTAGACAATATCCACACGCAAATAAGTTCTCATTACAATTATTCAAATACTATTTTACAAAAATAGTGAGGACTGCTAAAATATCTTTCTAGAAACCTCACTCCATACCCCGACTCGATCCTGCTATGTTCTCACCTCCTGAGAAGAAAAATGGAACAAAAAGGAAAAGGGTGAGCTCAACTAGTCCAGTAAAGAACATTATGACAAAGATAATATACAACAAATTATCGTTAGTCTTCAACAGGGAAAAAAATCTGATAAAATATAATCGACAACAAGTTTTAGATCAACAAATACAACGGAAACAACAATCCATTAGAAGAGTCACGTAGAGGATGAATTCTACTATCTTCTAATATTTAAGAGTCCATCATCAATATTTTATCCCTGCAACAATAATCAATATACATCTTTAATCATCTTTGCACTACATGCCAAAGATATTCATTTATATCACCGGTTGGTCATGTTCATCTCAACACCTGTTCATCTTTGCACTACGGGCCAAAGATATTCATCAGTAATCATTTATCTTTGCACTACAGGCCAAAGATATTCAATAGTATCATCATTTAGGACTGATGATGATGAAAAATATTTTTTAAGGAAACAAATCCAGTGAAACAAAATGACAAGGATTAAGGATTAAGGATTTGTACTTTAGTTTGTCCAAATTCAAAAATACTCCATAATAAACAATTATGAGCCAAACTTCAAGAATGAAGATCAAAACATGGATAAAATCAAAGCTAGTAACCATAATAGACATTTTGGACAAAAAGGAGAATTTTCATTTTTCGGTGAATAGTGCCGTATTCGTGAATAGCGCCGTATACGTGAATAGTAACTCCGACACAAAAAGTTTCAAATTTGATAAAAAGTTCACCAATATTTCGGTATAATGATATTGAAGAAAATGATATCATTTAAGAAGAAAATAACATCCCTTACCTCAAAATAACCGTATTTCTGACTGAATTTCGGTATAATGCTGACAGAAACTCGCACCGTATAGCAACACACAAAGTATACTCACAAGAATACACTCGATAATATAGAGAGAGAAAGAGAGAAAACTTATTTCTGGTGTGATTTTCAACTCTAACTTAGCCCTCTATTTATAGAAAAATGCTAGAACGCCAAAGGAGAGTAAATTAATAAAATATTAATTTTTTTTATTTCTTTTCTACGTATGCCATTTGAACACTTCAGCCACCAGCCAACCTTGAACCAATTTCCAACAGCCCACATGTCCAAACAAGAGTGGGTCCCACCCAAAAATTAATAAAAATCAATTTATTTTCCGAAACTTCAACAATTCATAGAAAATAGACCGTTTATTAGAAAAATACGAATTGTATATCCATTCTGCCTGAAATTGAATTCTCTACAACTTTGTAAAAGAAAGTTTTTCCAAATTTCTAACAGAAAATATCCAAAATCCACAAACAGATGATTTTTAATTCTTCTAGTCCGACAAAATATTGATAAAACACCTCCGCATTAATTCCTTCAATTATATCCACATAAAATAATATATTCATCAATTATATCCACATCAAATAAATATTTCCTTATCATATGAATCAATAATTAATTATTCTTAAATAATATTACAGAATCACAATTATGACAACCAGGCCGTTCCCAAGAAAGAGGGGGCTTTCCAATAAGGATTTCTCCTTACTGGCGCGCAATTAGATGACCTAACCTCTCCTTGACAGAACTTTCTAGACATTGCCAATAATGCTATCTAATAATATTATTCAAATAATATGAATTATTGATCTGATCATGAGAAATACAGTGCAGTGACAATTATTGAAATAATAATAATATAAACTAACAATGCAACAATTATTGAATCAATATAATAAAATAATGAACAGTAACTACTGTAACAATTATTGAGTAGTGCCTTCTTATGTATGAATCAATAATTCAACCATACTGTGCAATACCGTGTGCTACTGTACAACCACGCGTATTACTGTATTTTAACCACCAGGTAACCCAATAGTGTTAACGATAAAAATTATGCTGTTATTTATAAAAATCCAAATTTCCCGCTTTCTTCATCCGACCGTTATTATGTTATGGGGCCCACAATTGACTGCGTCGTCGTACGGAGATTACCGACAATAAGAATATTCCACGACCAAACGAATATTCCCCGACAAAAAGAATATTTTGTAACCACTTGCTTATTTTGTAAAATTTTCACATTTCACCCATAACCAAAGCATTATATCAAATTAACCCTTATTAATTTAGAATAATGAATAAAGGAAAATTTAATTTTATTTATAATAAGTTGGGGTCTTACAACCTCCCCTCCTTATAAAATTTCGTCCTCGAAATTGACGTACGTACCTGGTGTTTCGAACAGGTGAGGGTACCTCATGACTTTCATTTCTGATTCCAACTCCCATGTCATTTCCTCAATTGCATGGTTTCTTCACAAAACCTTTACTTTTGGTATAACCTTCGTGCGTAAGACATGCTCTTTCTTATCCAAAATCTCAACAGGTATCTCCTCGTATGTTAAATCTTCAGTTATCTCGTCTGGTTCTAACGCAATAACGTGGTTCGGGTTTTTCACATATTTACGAAACATAGATACGTGAAAAACATTATGAACACGAGACATGCTTGGAGGTAATGCGAGTCTATAAGCCACATTTTCTATTTGGTCAAAATCTCAAATAGACCAACAAATCTTGGATTGAGCTTTCCTCTCTTTCCAAATCTTGTAACTCCCTTCCATGGAGTAACACGTAACAGTACATGATCCCCAATATTAAATTCCACGTCCTTTCGATGAAGATCAGCATAACTCTTTTGTCGATCTTGTGAAGTGTGAATACGTTGTCGAATCATTTTGATCTTTTCTATAGTCATGCGTACTAACTCTGGTCCCAACAACGTTGCTTCTCCCACCTCATCCCAGCATACTGGAGAACGACACTTTCGTCCATACAACGCCTCAAATGGAGCCATGCCTATACTTGCTTGATAACTGTTGTTGTAGGAGAATTCCACCAGTGGCAAGTACTTATCTCAACTTCCTTTGAAATCTAGAACATGGAGTCTTAATAGATCTTCAAGGGTTTGAATAGTCCTCTCTGATTGTCCGTCCGTTTGAGGATGATATGCTGAACTGAATCGTAAGTCCGTGTCCATAGCTTTCTGTAAGCTAACCCAAAATCTTGATGTGAATCTTGGGCCACGATCCGAAACTATGGATACTGGCATGCCATGTAATCTCACAATCTCATTCACGTACATACGAGCAAGACGTTCAAGGGAGTAAGTCTCACGTATCGGCAAGAAATGGGTAGACTTGGTTAATCTATCAACAATAACCAAAATAACATTTATGCCTTGAGAAACCGTGGGAAGACCTGTAACGAAATCCATTGTAATGTATTCCCACTTCCATTCCAGAATCTTAAGTGGTTGCAATGGACCTTTTAGCATTTGATGCTCCGCCTTTACACGTTGACAAGTTAAACACCTCGAGATAAACTCCGCGATCTTTCTCTTCATATTGTTCCACCAAAATGTGTGTCGAATATCATGATACATTTTGGTACTCCCAGGATGGATTGCAAATAGGGTGTTGTGTGCCTCCATCATGATTCTATGCTTCAAGTCAGAATCGTTCGGAACGCAAAGTCGAGAGTTGAATCGAAGTATTCCTTCTTCATCGATTCTTGCTTCTGGAATAGCACCTTCTTGCACTTTCTTCTTCATTTGTATCAGCCCCAGGTCCGTAGCTTGAGCAGCTTTAACTTTATCAATTAAAGTCGGTTCTACTCGTATATTCGCCATCATTATATGGGTCCATGGAGTCTTTAATTCTACCTCCATCCTTTACAAGTCATACAAAATGGGCCTTTGCGTTGATAATATTGCACTCGTACTCGCATATGATCTTCTACTCAATGCGTCAGCTACTACGTTCGCTTTTCCAGGATGATATTGAATAGTGTGATCGTAATATTTCAACAGCTCAAGCCAACGTCGTTGCCACATGTTGAGTTCTTTTTGGGTGAAGAAATATTTGAGGCTTTTATGGTCTGTATAAATCTCCACTTTCTCCCCGTACAAGTAGTGTCTCCATATCTTCAACGCGAATACGACTGCTGCCAACTCCAGATCATGAGTAGGATAATTCCTCTCATATTCTTGGAGTTGTCGTGAGGCATAGGCTATGACTTTCCCATGTTGCATGAGAACACATCCTAACCCCTTGCCAGAAGCATCGCTGTAGATAACAAATCCATCCAAACTAGATGGTATTGTCAGAATAGGTGCCAAAATGAGTCTCCTCTTGAGCTCTTTAGAAGCTCTTCTCACATTCCTCGCTCCATACGAATTTTTCATCCTTCCGAGTTAGCTGAGTTAACGGAGTAGCGATTCGAGAAGATCCTTCCACGAATCTCCGATAATAACCAGCTAAGCCCAGAAAGCTACGCACTTCGGTCACCGACTTTGGCTGCTCCCAACTTTGTATTGCTTCAATCTTCGCCGGGTCCACAGATACTCCATGTTTTGACACCACGTGCCCAAGGAATGCTACTTCCTCAAGCCAGAACTTGAATTTCTTCAGCTTGGAATAAAGTTTGTGTTCACGAAGTCTTTGAAGTACTAGTTTCAAATGGTGTTCATGATCTTCACGGCTTTTGGAATAGATGAGGATGTCATCAATAAAGACAACAACGAATTGATCCAAATAATCCTTGAATACACGGTTCATTATATCCATGAAAGCAGCTGGAGCATTAGTCAATCCAAAATACATGACTAAGAATTCATAATTCCCGTACCGAGTTCTGAAGGCAGTCTTTGGAATATCCTCAGTTTTAATCTTCAGCTGATGATATCCAGAATGAAGATCGATCTTTGAAAAGAATTGTGCTCCTTGCAACTGGTCAAACAGGTCATCAATGCGAGGTAGTGGATACCTATTCTTGATGGTAACATGGTTTAATTCTCGGTAGTCAATACAAAGTCGCATACTCCCGTCTTTTTTCTTTACGAATAAAACAGGAGCACCCCAAAGAGATGTACTAGGACGAATGAAACCGATGTCTAACAATTCCTGTAGTTGGACTTTTAACTCCTGAAGTTCAATAGGAGCCATTCGATATGGGGTTTTAGAAATGGGTTTTATACCCGGTTCAAGGTCAATAAAGAATTCAACATCACGTTCTGGGGGTAAACCAGGAAGCTCTTCAGGAAATACATCAGGGAATTCTCTAACCACAGTAATATTATTCAAATCTGACTTGTCTTTATTCAAATCCATAACATGGGCTAAGAAAGCTTGAAAACTAAAAACCTTACGAAAACAATCAATTTTGGCATGATGAGTGGTTAACCAATCAATTCTTAAAATCACATCAAAAACAAGTATCTTTAAAGAGATAAGATCCACAGGTAATGTGATAGTGCCAACTTGGATCATGCAAGATTTATAAACTGTAGATGTAAGGAAGGTTTCACCCAACGGAGTTTCAACAGATAAATCAAAATCTAATTTCTCAGGAGTCAAGTTTAAACGTTGAACACAAGCAGGAGAGATAAAAGAATGGGTAAAACCGGTATCTAGTAAGGTATAAACTTTGCAAGAATTTAAGATTAGCTTACCCGTGATCACTTCGTTTGGGTTCCTCACGTTTTAGGCAGTCACGATAAACGCTCTTCCAGGAACCGCTGATTTTGACTTATCCGGGACAGCCGTTGGAATCACCACTCCCGCTGAACTTGGTTTCGCTATAGTACAATCTTGAGCGATGTGGCCTTCCTTTCCACAGTTGTAACATACCTTGGATTGTTGTGGACAGTTTGGGCTGATATGTCCCTCCTTCCCGCATTTGTAACATCTAACTGGCGGCCGTTCTCCTCCCCTAGAATTTGTTGTTAGTGCTGGTGCTGCTGCTGATGTCTTTCCGTCGTTGTTGAATCTTCTCTTTCTGAAATTTCCACTTGAGTCACCTCTTCTATTATCATGGCCACGATTACCACTTGAGTGGTTACCGCCTTTGTCCGTATTCTTCCTTCCTCGCTGGTTATCATCGCTCTGATGACTACTGGCACCGATATTACCCTAGTTGTGGTGCCTCGGTTGAGTATACTCACTATCTCGCTCTAACAATTGAGCCCTGTTTACAACATCTGAATACAGAGAAAATTTATGAGATATAAGGTATTGACGAATCTTGGGTTTTAGACATCTCAGAAACATCCGCGTTATACGTTCCTCATTTTCCACCAAATGAGGTGCAAACCTAGATAACTCTGCGAACTTTGCCTCGTACTGAGACACCGTCATGTTGTTCTGTTCGAGTCTAATAAACTCTACCTCTTTCATATGACGAATACTTTCAGGAAAGTACTTGTCATTGAAAAGTTTCTGAAATCTTTCCCAAGACATGTTGAGTGCATCTAGTTGGGTACGCTTCACAGATTCCCACCAGTAATCTGCTTCACCACAAAACATAAAGGTAGAGAATGGAACCTTATGTTCCTCTGTGTATCCCAAGACATCGAATATCTTGGTAATTTGCTTGACCTATGTTTCTGCCATGATCGGATCCGGTTTTCCCTTAAATTCTGGTGGTCCCAACTCCTTAAACTGCTTGGTTGTGACAGACCACGCGTTGCCATCACTTCCACCCGTATTTTGTACACGAGTCTCCCTCGTCTGATTTTGCATGAACTGCAAAAAGCTCCTAAACATTCCATCGTTCAGCGTTTGCTCGGTAGTGTTGTTTACAGGAGGAATATTGCCTTCCTGTTGCACGTTCTCCTGGTTTGTGACTAAAGGTTTCTCCACAATCTCGTACACTCCATTGTTAACGTTCTCAGCCATTCTTAAATACTGCCATAAAACAAGGGTTAATTAAACATATCACATAATATCCCTAAATTATGACCAACCAACAAATAAGCTTAGTAGGACACACTAGCAAAGGATTTACTCATCTCTCCCCTCCTAGTTCTATTCCCCGATCTCCGCCAGAGACCATATCCCTAAGCTTTGATACCAACTGTGACGCCCCCAAAACAGGTATACAACACCCATTCCGAGTCGCCAAATACATGGTACATAAAGCAAACTACAACTTCAATAATACAAATGTCGTGTGAAATATGACACTACATACTGTGAGTTTAAATACAAATATTGTCTCCTAGATAATATCCACACGCAAATAAGTCCTTATTACAATTATTCAAACACTATTTTACAGAAATAGTGAGGACTGCTAAAACATCTTTCTAGAAACCTCACTCCATACCCCGACTCGATCCTGCTATGTTCTCACCTCCTAAGAAGAAAAATGGAATAAAAAGGAAAAGGGTGAGCTCAACTAGCCCAGTAAAGAACATTATGACTAAGATAATATACAACAAATTATCATTAGTCTTCAACAGGGAAAAAAAATCTGATAAAATATAATCGACAACAAGTTTTAGATAAACAAATACAGCGGAAACAGCAATCCATTAGAAGAGTCACGTAGAGGATGAATTCTACTATCTTTTAATATTTAAGAGTCCATTATCAATATTTTATCTCTGTAACAACAATCAATATACATCTTTAATCATCTTTGCACTACAGGCCAAAGATATTCATTTATATCACCGGTTGGTCATGTTCATCTCAACACCTATTCATCTTTGCACTACGGGCCAAAGATATTCATCAGTAATCATTTATCTTTGCACTACAGGCCAAAGATATTCAATAGTATCATCATTTAGGATTGAGGATGAAGAAAAATATTTTTTAAAGAAACGAATCCAGTGAAACAAAATGACAAGGATTAAGGATTAAGGATTCGTACTTTAGTTTGTCCAAATTCAAAAATACTCCATAATAAACAATTATGAGCCAAACTTTAAGAATGAAGATCAAAACATGGATACAATCAAAGCTAGTAACCATAATAGACATTTTGGACAAAAAAGAGAATTTTTATTTTTCGGTGAATAGTGTCGTATTCGTGAATAATGTCGTATACGTGAATAGTGCCGTATACGTGAATAGTATGTGACGCCCTCAAAATTAGGTATACATCACCCATACTGGGTCGCCAGATACATGGTACAGAATTCAAATACAACTTACTAATACAACTATCGTGAACAATACGACAGAACATAAACTGTGAGTTTAAATACAAATATTGTCTACTAGAGATTATACAATCTCAAAAGGAGTCCTCATTACAATTATTATCACACTATTTCACAGAATAGTGAGGACTACTAATGCTATCCTCTGGACCATTACTCCGTTCCTCGACTCGTCCCAGCTATATTCTCATTTCCTGAAGAGAACAGTGAAAGAAAAGGTGAGCTCAACTAGCCCAGTAAGAAATATTATGACTAAGATAATGCAGAATAAATTATCATTAGCCTTCAACAGTGTTAAACTGATAAAATATAATAAACATCAAGTTTAACTACAGCAGAATCAGCAATCCATTAAAAGAGTCAAGTAGAAAATAAAATCTACTATCTTTTATGATTTAAAAGGTTTTTCATCACTGTTATAGCTGAGACTCAGCTTAATAAATATTCCACATCATCGAATCACCCCTGCACTACGGCCAAGGATATTCTTTAGTATCACGACCACAATTATTCATGCACTACGGGCCAAGAATATTTGTGTATTCATTAATGGTCATGATCATGCCAACAACTGTCCATCAATGCACTACGGGCCAATGAGAACTTTTACCACATCATTTGTAACATTACGGTCATGATTACACCGAATAATCCCTGGTCATAATCATACCAAGTCCATCTATGCACTACAGGCCACAGATGACTTTCAACAAAATATAAACATGAGGATGATGACAATGATATAAGAATTCAATAAAACAAGTTCAAGAATTATTTTATCCAGGAATTATTAACGTCCAAATTGTCAACATGATACTGCTTTGTAGAGTAAAATTCAAGAATACTTAGAAGAATATTTCCATGAAAGGATACTGGATGAAGCGTAAATATCAAGGATATTCCACTAATTTCATGGAGTATAGAAGTCAAAGTTTTAACCAACTGAGTATAATAAAGAATGGGATAACAAAAGAAATCACCATGCATGCGATAGACCGCACAAGCAGGTTATTCCAACAGAATAATAAATAACGGAACCAGGTCCGACGTAAAACGCACAGACAGGATATTTCAACAGAATAATAAAGAATGGAACCAGGTCAGGCGTAAAACACACAAGAAGGATATTCCAACAGAATAATAAAGAATGGAACCAGGTCTGGCGTAAAACACACAGACAGGATATTCCAACAAAATAATAAAGAATGGAACTAAGTCTGGAGTAAAACACACAGATAGGATGTTCCAACAGAATAATAATAAAGATGGAACTAGGTCCGGTGTAAAACACACAGACAGGATGTTCCAACAGAATAATAGAAGAATGTCACCAAGTATAGGGTAAATCGCGTATACAGGTTATTCCAACAGAATAATAAGCAATGAAATAACAACAGTTCTCTTCATGAATAAGAAAGAATAACACCCCTTACTTTATTAGGAGATTGAATACTGCAGTAGTGTACCGAATACTCTTCTTCTTTCTCTCTTATTCTCTCTATACTTTCTCTCTCTATAGCTTGAATGAATTCGTGAAAAATAATGAAGCCCTAGGCCTCTATTTATAGAAGATTTCTAGCTTAGCACTTGCCATGTGAAAAGGCAAGTGGCTTGAAGACTGGTGATGTGAAAAGAAAAGTGGTTTGACGCCTGTAATGTGAAACGACAATTGGTTCGACGCTTGTAATGTGAAACGACAATTGGTTTGACGTCTGGTAAAGGTAATTACTATTTACGAATGTAATTACTATTGACGAAGGTAATTACTATTGACGAAGGTAATTACTATTGACGAATGAGACTCTTAGATGATGACATATAGGCCCCCCATAAAATAACCAAACTTACCACAAACGTTTCATAACAGACTCTTTATATACATCAAGGATTGAATAAATATTACCATAAATTAATTTATTTTTAATCAACACATAATTAATCTTTCAACAATTATTAATCATTTATAACTTGTCGTCTCAATTATTGATTTAATAATATAACATATTATACAGATGATACTGTGATAATAATTGAATCAATAATATAAGAGATATGATGCAGCAATTACTGTAGCAATAATTGAGTATAGCTGAATGACTTCTCACGTAAGCATCAATAATCAATACCGTGTGCTACTATGCAACCACGCGTATTACTGTACTTTTACTACCGAGTAGTTCAACAGTTTTAACGGTAACACCTCCGCCGTTATTTTTATAGAAAGATAATTTTGTCGTTTTCTACTACGACAATACTTCCGTTGTGGGATCCACCAATGATTGTGCCGTCGTACGAATATTCCCAGACAAAAAGAATATTCCCCGACCAAACGAATATTTTATAACAACTTGCATACTTTGAAAAATTTATAAATATTACCCACAACTATAACATTATATTAAATTTATCCCATAATATTCAAAAATATTAATTATAAAAAAAAATTCATCTTTATTTATAAAAATTGGGGTCTTACAACCTCCCCTTCTTATGAAATTTTGCCCTCGAAGAGGTAAGGATACCTTGATTTCATTTCAGATTCTAACTCCCAAGTCATTTCCTCAACATCGTGATTTCTCCATAAAACTTTGACTTGAGGTATAACCTTGGAGCGTAGAATATGTTCCTTCTTATCCAAGATTTGAACAGGAATCTCTTCATACGTCAAATCTTCCGCTATTTCGTCCGGTTCTAACTCAATAATGTGGTTCGGGTCTTTCACATATTTACGTAACATGGATATGTGAAAAACGTTATGAACACGAGACATACTTGGCGGTAAAGCGAGTCTATAGGCCACAGTTCCTACTCGATCGAGGATTAAAAATGGACCGATGAATCGAGGATTGAGTTTTCCTCTCTTTCCAAATCTTGTAACTCCTTTCCATGGAGTAACACGTAACAACACATGATCTCCTATATTGAATTTCACGTCCTTTCGATGAAGATCAACATAACTCTTTTGTCAATTTTGTGAGGTTTTTATACGTTGTCGGATCATTTGAATCTTTTCCGTAGTCATACGTACCAACTCCGGTCCCAACAACGTTGCTTCACCCACCTCATCCCAGCATACTGGAGAATGACACTTTCTTCCATACAACGCTTCGAATGGAGCCATACCAATACTTGCTTGATAACTGTTGTTGTAGGAAAACTCCACCAATGTTAAGAACTTGTCCCAACTTCCCTTGAAATCAAGGACACAAAGTCTTAATAGATCTTCGAGAGTTTGAATAGTCCTCTCCGACTGTCCGTCCGTCTGAGGATGATATGCCGAGCTAAATCGTAAGTCTGTGCCCATAGTTTTTTGCAAATTAACCCAAAATCGTGAAGTAAATCTTGGGTCTCGATCAGAAACTATGGATACCGGCATACCATGCAGTCTTACAATCTCGTTTATGTACATACGAGCAAGACGTTCAAGTGTATAAGTTTCTCGTATCGATAAGAAATGAGCAGACTTGGTCAATCTATCAACAATGACCCAAATCGCATCTATGCCTTGAGAAACCTTAGGAAGACCGGTAACAAAATCCATGGTAATGTGCTCCTACTTCCATTCTGGAATTTTAAGTGGTTGCAATGGACCTTTTGGTACTTGATGCTCCGCTTTAACTCGTTGACAAGTTAGACACCTTGAGATAAACAACGCTATCTCTCTCTTCATATTGCTCCACCAAAATGTATGACGAATATCATGATACATTTTGGTACTCCCAGGATGGATTGCAAACGGTGTATTGTGCGCCTCCATCATGATTTTATACTTTAAATCAGGGTCGTTAGGAACACAAAGTCTGGAGTTGACTCGAAGTATTCCTTCTTCATCGATTCTTGCTTCCGGCATAGCACCTTCTTGCACTTTCTTCCTCATACGCATCAGCTCCAGGTCTGTAGCTTGAGCAGCTTTAACTTTATCGATTAAAGTCGGTTCTACTCGTATATTCGCCATCGTCACATGCGTCCCTGGAGTCTTTAACTCTATCTCCATCCTTTGAAAGTCACACAAAATGGGCCCTTGCGTTGACAATATCGCACTCGTACTTGCATGTGATCTTCTACTCAATGCGTCAGCTACCACGTTCAGTTTTCCAAAATGGTATTGGATGGTATGATCATAATCTTTCAACAGTTCAAGCCAACGTCGTTGTCGCATGTTGAGTTCCTTTTGAGTGAAGAAATATTTGAGGCTTTTATGATCCGTAAAGATCTCCACTTTCTCCCCATACAAGTAATGCCTCCAAATTTTAAGTGCAAAGACAACATCTGCCAACTCTAGATCATGAGTAGGATAATTCCTCTCATATTCTTTGAGTTGTCGCGAGGCATAGGCTATGACTTTTCCATGTTGCATGAGAACACATCCCAGCCCTTTGCCCGAAGCATCACTGTAGATGACAAATCCCTCCGAACAAGATGGTATTGTCAGAACAGGTGCTGAAATGAGTCTCCTCTTGAGTTCTTGAAAACTCTTCTCACATTCTTCGCTCGAACCGAACTTTGTATCTTTCCGAGTCAGCTGAGTCAATGGAGTAGCGATTCGAGAAAATCCTTCCATGAATCTCCGATAATAACCAGCTAAACCGAGAAAGCTACGTACTTCGGTCACTGATTTAGGTTGCTCCCAGCTTTGAATAGCTTCAATCTTTGCTGGGTCAACAGATATTCCATGACTTGATACCACGTTCCCAAGGAATGCTACTTCCTCAAGCCAGAACTCGCATTTCTTCAACTTGGCATAAAGCTTATATTCACGAAGCTTTTGGAGTGTCAGCCTCAAGTGTTGCTCATGATCTTCACGGCTTTTGGAATAAATAAGGATGTCATCAATAAAGACGACCACAAAGTGATCCAAATATTCCTTGAACACTCGGTTCATCATATCCATGAAGGCAGCAGGAGCATTAGTCAATCCAAAGGACATGACTAGGAATTCATAATGCCCGTACCGAGTTCTGAAAGCCGTCTTTGGAATGTCATCGGTTCTAATCTTCAATTGATGATATCCGGAACGAAGATCAATCTTTGAAAAGAATTTGGCTCCTTGCAACTGGTCAAACAAGTCATTAATACGTGGCACTGGATACCTATTTTTGACGGTGACATGATTCAACTCCCGATAATCAATACAAAGTCGCATACTCCCATCTTTCTTTTTCACGAATAGAACAGGAGCACCCCAAAGAGAAGTACTAGGACGAATAAAGCTAATGTCTAACAATTCCTGCAGTTGGGTTTTTAACTCCTGAAGTTCAATAGGAGCCATTCGATATGGGGCTTTAGAAATGGGTTTTGTACCGGGTTCAAGGTCGATACAAAATTCAATCTCATGCTCTGGGGGTAGGCCAGGAAGTTCTTCAGGGAATACGTCAGGAAATTTATTAACAATAGAAATACCGTTCAAAACTGACGTATTTTTGTTTAAATCTATGACATGAGCTAAGAAAGCTTGACATCCGTTTTTCAATAAATGAATAGCTTTATGGCTTGAGATGACCGTGATTGATTTTAATGGTTTGGTCGCTTGAATTCGCATAATAGGTTGATTAGGAATATGAAAGCTAACAACCTTATGGAAACAATCAATTTTTGCATGATGAGTAGTTAACCAATCAATCCCTAGAATCACGTCAAATGCAAGTATTTTTAATAAAATAAGATCTACAGGTAATGTGAGGGTACCGATTTGAACCAAACAAGACTTATAAACAGTGGATGTAATGAAGGTTTCTCCCAACGGAGTTTCCACAGATAAGTCAAAGTCTAATTTCTCCGGAGTTAAATTTAATCGATGAGCGCAAGTAGGAGAAATAAAAGAATGAGTAGAAATGGTATCAAATAAAGTATAGACTTCGTTAGAGTTTATGATAAGCTTACCCGTGATGACTTCATTCGGGTTCCTTGCTTTCTGGGAGGTCACAACAAACGCTCTCCCTTGCACTACCGGCTTTGACCTTTCTGGGACGGCCTCTGGTGCCTCCTTCCTAGCTGAATTTGTCTTCGGTAAACGACAAAATCGGGCTAAGTGACCTTCTCTTCCACAATTATAACATGCTTTGGACGGCATTGCGCAATTTGGACTGACGTGTCCCTCCCTTCCACATTTGAAGCATATGATAGGCGGTCTTTCTCCTTCCTTAACAACGGGTGCTGGTGCTGACGTCTTTCCATCATTGTTGAATCTCCTCTTTTTGAAATGTCCATTCTTATTGTTTTGGCCCTGATTACCACCAAAGTGGTTACCATTTCTGGCCTGCTGATTCCCTCCACGCTTGTTGTCACCGCTTCGATGACCACTCTCGCTGGTATTATAATTTTGTTGGCTGCTCTCTTTTAGTTGAGTTGACTCGTTATCGCGCTCCACTAACTGAGCCCTATTTACAACATCTGAATACAAACACAGTTTATGAGAAATAAGATGTTGACGTATCTCCAGCTTCAAACCTCTTAAAAACATTCGCGCCATTCTCTCTTTATTATCCACCAAGTGGGACGCAAACCATGATAACTCTGCAAATTTTGCCTCGTATTGCGACACGGTCATATTATTTTGTTCCAACTTAATAAACTCCACCTCCTTCATGTGGCGAATACTTTCGGAAAAGTATTTGTCATTAAATAGCTCCTGGAACTTCTCCCAAGATATCTTCAGTACTGCAGGTTGAGTACGTTTGTGACGCCCCCAAAATTAGGTATACATCACCCATCTTGAGTCGTCAGATACATGGTACAGAATTCAAATACAACTTACTAATACCACTGTCGTGTATAATACGACAAAATACAACTGTGAGTTTGAATACAATAATTGTCTACTAGAGATCATACAAACTCAAAAGGAGTCCTCATTACAATTATTAATACACTATTTCTCAGAATAGTGAGGACTACTAATGCTATCCTCTGGACCGTCACTCCATTCCCCGACTAGTCCCTGATTTGTTCTCATTTCCTGAAGAGAACAGTGAAAGAAAGGGTGAGCTCAACTAGCCCAGTAAGAAATATTATGACTAAGATAATGCAGAATAAATTATCATTAGTCTCCAACAATGTTAAACTGATAAAATATAATAGACATCAAGTTTAACTGCAGCGGAATAAGCAATCCATTAAAAGAGT
Source organism: Panax japonicus (assembly GCA_020205505.1). NCBI lineage: Eukaryota > Viridiplantae > Streptophyta > Magnoliopsida > Apiales > Araliaceae > Panax > Panax japonicus. The sequence goes on along the minus strand of CM035096.1, from coordinate 75,042,461 downwards.
CAAGTAGAGAGAATTGAATCTACTATCTTTTATGATTTAAAAAGTTTTTAATCACTTTTATCGCTGAGACTCAGCTCAATAAATAATCCACATCATTAAATCATCCCTGCACTACAGGCCAAGGATATTCTTTAGTATCACGACCACGAATTATCCATGCACTACGAGCCAAAGATAATCGTGTTTTCATCAACGGTCCTGATAATGCCATAAAACAATTCATCTTTGCACTACGGCCAAAGAGAATCCATAGCCATAATCATACCAAAAACTGTCCATCAATGCACTACGGGCCAATGAGGACTTTTAATTTTCACATCATTTATAACATTACGGTCATGATTATACCGAATAATCCCTGGTCATAATCATACCAAGTCCATCCATGCTCTACAGGCCACAGATGACTTTCAAAAATATAAATAAGAGGATGATGACAATGATATAAGAATTCAATAAAACAAGTTCAAGAATTATTTTATCCAGGAATTATTAACGTCCAAATTGTCAACACGATACTGTTTTGTGGTGTAAAATTCAAGAATGATCAGAAGAATATTTCCATGAAAAGATACTGGATGAAGCGCAAATATCAAGGATATTCTACTAATTTCATGGAGTATAGAAGTCAAAACTTTAACCAACTGAGTATAATAAAGAATGGAATAACAACAGAAATCACCATGCATGCGGAACTTCGCACAGGCAGGTTATTCCAACATAATACTAAATAACGGAACCAGGTCAGGTGAAATTCACACCGATAGGATGTTCCAACAGAATAATAAATGCGGAATAATAAATGATGGAACCAGGTCCGGCGTATAGCACAGACAGGATATTCCGACAGAATAATAAAGACGGAACCAGGTCCGGTGTAAAACACACAGATAGGATGTTCCAACGGAATAATAATAAAGACGGAACCAGGTCCGGTGTAAAACACACAGACAGGATGTTCCAACAGAATGATAGAAGAATGTCACCAAGTATAGGGTAGACCGCGTATACAGGTTATTCCAACAGAATAATAAGAAATGGAATAACAATAGTTCTCTTCATGAATAAGAAAGAATAACACCCCTTACCGTAACAGAAACTGGATATAGAAGTAGTGAAGTAGCAGAATACTCTTCTTCTTTCTCTCTATAATTTCTCTCTCTAGAGTTTCAATGAATTCGTAAGAAAATAATGAAGGAATGAGCTTCTATTTATAGGAAAATGGAATGCATAATAACTAATCCATGAACGATCCAGATTGATTTACTTTAATATGACGGTCCATATTTAAAGAAAAATCTTTTAAATAAAATATAATATATTCTATTTATATAAAAAGATTTTTACTATGCAAACACTATGCAACACTATGCAAAAACACTATGCGACACTATGCATAATAAAATATAATATATTCTATTTATAGAATAACTTTAATAAAGTATTCTGTTTTATATAAAAAGATGTTTCTGTTTTATTACGTTAATAATACGAATAAAACAAAACGTCATCTTCGCTATAATAATTCATATTATTAATCGACAATAATTGAATCAAACTGAGCGACTTCTCACATAAATATCAATAATCAATACCGTGTGCTACTATGCAACAACGCGTATTACTGTACTTTTACTACCCAGTAGTTCAACAGTATCAACGGTAAAACTTCCGCCGTTATTTTCAATAAAATATTTTTGTCGTTTTCTCAATCCGACAATAATTCTGTTGTGGGGTCCACCAATAATTGTACCGTCGTACGAATATTTTTCGACACAAAGAATATTCCCTGACCAATCGAATATAATATAACAACTTGCATACTTTGCAAAATTTATAAATACTACCCACAACTATAATATTATCTCAAATTCACACCATAATATAAAAAATTTATTTCGAGAAAATTAATTCTTTATTCATAAAATCTGGGGTTTTACAATCTCCCCTCCTTATGGAATTTCGCCCTCGAAATTTACGTACGTACCTGGTATGCCTAACATGTGAGGATACCTTGACTTCACTTCAAATTCTAACTCTTGAGATATAACCTTTGAGTGTTGAATACAATTCTTCTTATTCAAGATTGTAACACGTATCTCTTCAAACGTTAAATCATCCGCTATCTCGTCCGGTTCTAAATTAATAATGTTGTTCGGGTCGTCCACATATTTACGTAACATCGATACGAAAAAAAAAACGTTATGAACTCGCAATATATTTGGCGGTAAAACGAGTCTATAAGCCACAGTTCCTACTCAATCGAGGATTTCAAATGGACCAATTAAATCGAGGGTTGAGATTTCCTCTCTTCAGCAACTCTTGCTTCTAAAATAACACCCTCTTGAACCTTCTTCTTCACATTCATCAGATTCGGGTATGTAGCTTGAGCGTCTTTAACTTTATCGTTTAAAGTTAATTTTACTCGTATATTCGTTATCTTCACGTGGGTCCCTAGAGTCTTTAACTCTATCTTCATCATTTGCAAGTTATACGAAATGAGACTTTGTGTTAACAACATCGCACTTGTAAACGCATACGATCTTCTACTCAACACGTCAGCTACCACGTTCGCTCTTCCACGATGATATTGAATAGTACGATCGTAATCTTCAACAGCTCGAGTCAACGTCTTTGGTGCATGTTACTTTCGTTTTAGTTGAAAAAATTATTTTGAGGGTTTAAGAAATGGGTTTTTTATACTGGGGTCAATACAAAATTCAATTTCACGCTCTAGGGTAAGCTAAGAAGTCTTCAGGAATACGTCAAGAGATTTATTAATGATAAAAATATAATTCAAAACTGTTACTCTCATCCAAGACTTGGATAGTACGTCACATTGATACCAACTATGACTTCTATCCCTTAACCTAGATAGCACCTCACAATGATACCTATCAACTTGTTATCGTCATTCACGACGTCGCCTACAGAAAGTCTGGCTTCGGTGCATTCCACACAAGAAAGTCATCAACAAAAGGATCGGGGCTCTTTACTTATGGCTTGATATGACAATGATTGAATTTAGTGGTTTGGTTGCTTGAATTCGCATAATAGGTTGGTTAGGAATATGAAAGCTAACAACCTTACGAAAAAGCATGATGAGTAGTTAACCAATCGATTCCAAAATCGCATCAAAAGCAAGTATTTTCAAAGAGACAAGATCAACACGTAACGTGAAAGTGTCGATTTGAATCAAATAAGATTTATAAATAGTGGAGGTAACGAAGGTTTCTCCCAATGGAGTTTCAATAGATAAATCAAAGTTTAACTTCTCTGGAGTTAAGTACAAACATTGAACACAACTAGGTGAAATAAAAGAGTGAGTAGAACCGGTATCTAACACGGTATAGACTTCGCAAGAGTTTATGATTAACTTACCCGTGATAATTTTATTCAGGTTCCTCGTCACGAGAGAAAAAAAAAACGCTCTCTCTTAAACTATCGGCTTTGGCTTGTCTGGGACATCCTTTGGCATCATTATCCCAGCTGGAATTGACTTCATCATACGACAGAATCGAGCTAGATGACCTTCTCTTCCGCAATTAAAACATGCTTTGGACTGCTGCGTACAGTTTGGACGGATGTCTCCCTCCTGTCCGCATTTGAAACATACGACCGGTGGTCGTTCTTCTTCCTTTAAAACAGGTGCTGGTACCGACGTCTTTACGTCATTGTTGAACCTTCTCTTTTTGAAATGTACATTTCTATTATCTTGGCCATGATTACCACCGAAGTGGTTACCATTCTTGGCATGATAACTTCCCCCGCGATGGTTATCATTGTTCCGATGGCCGTTGCCACCGGTATGATTATTATCGTGTTGCTGGTCATTACCTTTTGGTTGGGATAACTCATTATCACGCTCCACTAACTGAGCCCTATTCACAATATCTGAATATAAACAAAGTTTATGAGAAATGAGGTATTGACGTATATCGGGTTTCAAACCTCGCAGAAACATTCGCGCCATTCGCTCCTCATTATCGACCAAATGGGATGCAAACCGGGACAACTCCGCAAACTTAGCCTCGTACTGCAATACGGTCATATTGTTTTGCTCCAGCTTGATAAACTCTACCTCCTTCATGTGACGAATACTTTCAGGAAAGTACTTATCGTTGAACAGCTCTTGGAACTATTCCCAAGACATCTAAAGTGCGTCAGTCTGGGTACGTTTTACAGATTCCCACCAATGATCTGCTTCTTCACGCAACATAAAGGTGGCAAAAGGAACCTTTTGCTCCTCGGAACATCCCAAGACATCAAATATCTTGGTGATCTGCTTTAACCACGTCTCCGCCTTAAGTGGTTCTGGCTTTCCCAAAAACTCCGGTGGTCCCAGCTCCTTGAACTGCTTAGCGGTGACCAACCGTGGGTTGCCATTGTCTTTACCTGCATTATGAACAGGAGTCGCCTTCGACTGATGTTGCATGAATTCTAAAAAGCTCCTAAACGTACCGTCGTTCGTCAATTGATCAGTGTTGTTGTTTACAGGAGGATTATAGCCATCCTGTTGCACATTATCCTGATTATTGATTTGTGGAGACTCAACGGTCTCCTGTGCTCCATTGATAATCTCAACATTCTCGGATGCCATTTTCAAACACTGCCACAAAACAAGGGTTAATTAACATATCACATATTATCCCTATACTTTGACCGACCAATTAAATAGCATATAAACTTAGGTAGGTCATACTAGCGAAGGAATTTCCCGTCTCTCCCCTCCTAGTACTATTCTCACATCTTAGCCAGGGATCATATCCCTAAGCTCTGATACCAACTGTGACGCCCCCAAAATTAGGTATACATCACCCATCTTGAGTCGTCAGATACATGGTACAGAATTCAAATATAACTTACTAATACCACTGTCGTGTATAATACGACAAAATACAACTGTGAGTTTGAATACAATAATTGTCTACTAGAGATCATACAAACTCAAAAGGAGTCCTCATTACAATTATTAATACACTATTTCTCAGAATAGTGAGGACTACTAATGCTATCCTCTGGACCGTCACTCCATTCCCCGACTAGTCCCTGCTTTGTTCTCATTTCCTGAAGAGAACAGTGAAAGAAAGGGTGAGCTCAACTAGCCCAGTAAGAAATATTATAACTAAGATAATGCAGAATAAATTATCATTAGTCTCCAACAATGTTAAACTGATAAAATATAATAGACATCAAGTTTAACTGCAGCGGAATAAGCAATCCATTAAAAGAGTCAAGTAGAGAGAATTGAATCTACCATCTTTTATGATTTAAAAAGTTTTTAATCACTTTTATCGCTGAGACTCAGCTCAATAAATAATCCACATCATTAAATCATCCCTGCACTACAGGCCAAGGATATTCTTTAGTATCACGACCACGAATTATCCATGCACTACGGGCCAAAGATAATCGTGTTTTCATCAACGGTCCTGATAATGCCATAAAACAATTCATCTTTGCACTACGGCCAAAGAGAATCCATAGCCATAATCATACCAAAAACTGTCCATCAATGCACTACGGGCCAATGAGGACTTTTAATTTTCACATCATTTATAACATTACGGTCATGATTATACCGAATAATCCCTGGTCATAATCATACCAAGTCCATCCATGCTCTACAGGCCACAGATGACTTTCAAAAATATAAATAAGAGGATGATGACAATGATATAAGAATTCAATAAAACAAGTTCAAGAATTATTTTATCCAGAAATTATTAACGTCCAAATTGTCAACACGATACTGTTTTGTGGTGTAAAATTCAAGAATGATCAGAAGAATATTTCCATGAAAAGATACTGGATGAAGCGCAAATATCAAGGATATTCTACTAATTTCATGGAGTATAGAAGTCAAAACTTTAACCAACTGAGTATAATAAAGAATGGAATAACAACAGAAATCACCATGCATGCGGAACTTCGCACAGGCAGGTTATTCCAACAGAATACTAAATAACGGAACCAGGTCAGGTGAAATTCACACCGATAGGATGTTCCAACAGAATAATAAATGCGGAATAATAAATGATGGAACCAGGTCCGACGTATAGCACAGACAGGATATTCCGACAGAATAATAAAGACGGAACCAGGTCCGGTGTAAAACACACAGACAGGATGTTCCAACAGAATGATAGAAGAATGTCACCAAGTATAGGGTAGACCGCGTATACAGGTTATTCCAACAGAATAATAAGAAATGGAATAACAATAGTTCTCTTCATGAATAAGAAAGAATAACACCCCTTACCGTAACAGAAACTGGATATAGAAGTAGTGAAGTAGCAGAATACTCTTCTTCTTTCTCTCTATAATTTCTCTCTCTAGAGTTTCAATGAATTCATAAGAAAATAATGAAGGAATGAGCTTCTATTTATAGGAAAATGGAATGCATAGTAGCTAATCCATGAACGGTCCAGATTGATTTACTTTAATCTGACGGTCCATATTTAAAGAAAAATCTTTTAAATAAAATATAATATATTCTATTTATATAAAAAGATTTTTACTATGCAAACACTATGCAACACTATGCAAAACACTATGCGACACTATGCATAATAAAATATAATATATTCTATTTATAGAATAACTTTAATAAAGTATTCTGTTTTATATAAAAAGATGTTTCTGTTTTATTACGTTAATAATACGAATAAAACAAAACGTCATCATCGCTATAATAATTCATATTATTAATCGACAATAATTGAATCAAACTGAGCGACTTCTCACATAAATATCGATAATCAATACCGTGTGCTACTATGCAACAACGCGTATTACTGTACTTTTACTACCCAGTAGTTCAACAGTATCAACGGTAAAACTTCCGCCGTTATTTTCAATAAAATATTTTTGTCGTTTTCTCAATCCGACAATAATTCTGTTGTGGGGTCCACCAATAATTGTACCGTCGTACGAATATTTTCCGACACAAAGAATATTCCCTGACCAATCGAATATAATATAACAACTTGCATACTTTGCAAAATTTATAAATACTACCCACAACTATAATATTATCTCAAATTCACACCATAATATAAAAAATTTATTTCGAGAAAATTAATTCTTTATTCATAAAATCTGGGGTTTTACAACGTTTTACCGATTCCCACCAGTAATCTGCCTCTCCGCGCAACATAAAGGCGGCAACCTTTTGCTCCTCGGAGCATCCCAAGACATCAAATATCTTGGTGATCTGCTTTATCCATGCTTCCGCCATAAGTGGTTTTGGCTCTCCCTTAAACTCCGGTGGTCCCAGCTCCTTGAACTGTTTAGCGGTGACCGCCCGAGAGTTTTCCGTGTTTCCATCTACGTTTTGGACAGGAGTCATTTTTGCCTGCTGTTGCATGAATTGCATAAAACCTCTGAACATTTGATCATTCATCATTTGGTCAGTGTTGTTGTTTGCATGAGGATTTTCGCCTTCCTGATGCACATTATCCTGATTATTGATATGTGGTGAATCAACAATCGCCTGTGCTCCATTGCCATTCTCAACATTCTCAGATGTCATTTTCAGATACTGCCACAAAACAAAAGGTTAATTGACATGTAACATATTATCCCTATATTCTGACCGACCAATAAAATAGCACATAAACTTAGGTAGGTCATACTAGCGAAGGAATTCCCTGTCTCTCCCCTCCTAGTACTATTTTCACATCTTAGCCAGGGATCATATCCCTAAGCTCTGATACCAACTGTGACGCCCCCAAAATTAGGTATACATCACCCATCTTGGGTCGCCAGATACATGGTACAGAATTCAAATACAACTTACTAATACAACTGTCGTGTACAATACGACAAAACATAAACTGTGAGTTTAAATACAAATATTGTCTACTAGAGATTATACAAACACAAAAGGAGTCCTCATTACAATTATTATCACACTATTTCACAGAATAGTGAGGACTACTAATGCTATCCTCTGGACCATTACTCCGTTCCCCGACTCGTCCCAGCTATATTCTCATTTCCTGAAGAGAACAGTGAAAGAAAGGGTGAGCTCAACTAGCCCAGTAAGAAATATTATGACTAAGATAATGCAGAATAAATTATCATTAGCCTTCAACAATGTTAAACTGATAAAATATAATAAACATCAAGTTTAACTGCAGCAGAATCAGCAATCCATTAAAAGAGTCAAGTAGAAAATAAAATCTACTATCTTTTATGATTTAAAATGTTTTTCATCACTGTTATAGCTGAGACTCAGCTTAATAAATATTCCACATCATCGAATCACCCCTGCACTACGGCCAAGGATATTCTTTAGTATCACGACCACAATTATTCATGCACTACGGGCCAAGAATATTCTTTATTATCACGACCACAATTATTCATGCACTACGGGCCAAGAATATTTGTGTATTCATTAATGGTCATGATCATGCCAACAACTGTCCATCAATGCACTACGGGCCAATGAGAACTTTTACCACATCATTTGTAACATTACGGTCATGATTACATCGAATAATCCCTGGTCATAATCATACCAAGTCCATCTATGCACTACAGGCCACATATGACTTTCAACAAAATATAAACATGAGGATGATGACAATGACATAAGAATTCAATAAAACAAGTTCAAGAATTATTTTATCCAGGAATTATTAACGTCCAAATTGTCAACATGATACTGCTTTGTAGAGTAAAATTCAAGAATACTTAGAAGAATATTTCCATGAAAGGATATTGGATGAAGCGCAAATATCAAGGATATTCCACTAATTTCATGGAGTATAGAAGTCAAAGTTTTAACCAACTGAGTATAATAAAGAATGGGATAATAAAAGAAATCACCATGCATGCGATAGACCATAAATAACGGAACCAGGTCCGGCGAAAACGCACAGACAGGATATTCCAACAGAATAATAAAGAATGGAACCAGGTCCGACATAAAACACACAGACAGGATATTCCAACAGAATAATAAAGAATGGAACCAGGTCTGGCGTAAAACACACAGACAGGATATTCCAACAGAATAATAAAGAATGGAACCAGGTCTGGCGTAAAACACACAGACAGGATGTTCTAACAGAATAATAATAAAGATGGAACCAGGTCCAGTGTAAAACACACAGACAGGATGTTCCAACAGAATAATAGAAGAATGTCACCAAGTATAGGGTAAACCGCGTATACAGGTTATTCCAACAGAATAATAAGCAATGGAATAACAACAATTCTCTTCATGAATAAGAAAGAATAACACCCCTTACTTTATTAGGAGATTGAATACTGCAGTAGTGTACCGAATACTCTTCTTCTTTCTCTCTTATTCTCTCTATACTTTCTCTTTCTATAGCTTGAATGAATTCGTGAAACATAATGAAACCCTATGCCTCTATTTATAGAAGATTTCTAGTTTAGCACTTGCCATGTGAAAAGGCAAGTGGCTTGACGACTGGTGATGTGTAAAGAAAAGTGGTTTGACGCCTGTAATGTGAAACGACAATTGGTTCGACGCCTGTAATGTGAAATGACAATTGGTTTGACGTCTGGTAAAGGTAATTACTATTTACGAAGGTAATTACTATTGACGAATGTAATTACTATTGACGAAGGTAATTACTATTAACGAAGGTAATTACTATTGACGAATGAGACTCTTAGATGATGACATATAGGCCCCCCCATAAAATAACCAAACTTACCACAAATGTTTCATAACAGACTCTTTATATACATCAAGGATTGAATAAATATTACCATAAATTAATTTATTTTTAATCAACACATAATTATTCTTTCAACAATTATTAATCATTTATAACTTGTCGTCTCAATTATTGATTTAATAATATAACATATTATACAGATGATACTGTGACAATAATTGAATCAATAATATAAGAGATATGATGCAGCAATTATTGTAGCAATAATTGAGTATAGCTGAATGACTTCTCACGTAAGCATCAATAATCAATACCGTGTGCTACTATGCAACCACGCGTATTACTGTACTTTTACTACCGAGTAGTTCAACAGTTTTAACGGTAAAACCTCCGCCGTTATTTTTATAGAAATATAATTTTGTCATTTTCTACTACGACAATACTTCCGTTGTGGGGTCCACCAATGATTGTGCCGTCGTACGAATATTCCCCGACAAAAAGAATATTCCCCGACCAAACGAATATTTTATAACAACTTGCATACTTTGCAAAATTTATAAATATTACCCACAACTATAACATTATATCAAATTTATTCTAAAATATTCAAAAATAATAATTATAAAAAAAATTCATCTTTATTTATAAAAACTGGGGTCTTACATAGTAACTCTGACACAAAAAGTTCCAAATTTGATAAAAAGTTCACCAATATTTTGGCATAATGATATTGAAGAAAATGATATCATTTAAGAAGAAAATAACATCCCTTACCTCAAAATAACCGTATTTCTGGCTGAATTTCGGTATAGTGCTGACAGAAATCGCACCGTATAGCAACACACAAAGTATACTCACATGAATACGCTCGATAATATAGAGAGAGAAAGAGAGAAAACTTGTTTCTGGTGTGATTTTCAACTCTAACTTAGCCCTCTATTTATAGGAAAATGCTAATACGCCAAAGGAGACTAAATTAATAAAATATTAATTTTTTTTCATTTCTTTTCTACGCATGCCATTTGAACACTTAAGCCACCAGCCAACCTTGACCCAATTTCCAGCAGCCCACATGTGGGTCCCACCCAAAAATTAATAAAAATCAATTTATTTTCTGAAACTTCAACAATTCATAGAAAATAGACCGTTTATTAGAAAAATACGAATTTTATGTCATTCTGCTTGAAATCGAATTCTCTACAACTTTGTAAAAGAAAGTTTTTCCAAATTTTCAATAGAAAATATCCGACATCCACAAACAGATGATTTTTAATTCTTCTAGTCCGATAAAATATTGATAAAACACCTCAGTATTAATTCCTTCAATTATATCCACATAAAATAATATATTCATCAATTATATCCACATCAAATAAATATTTCCTTATCATATGAATCAATAATTAATTATTCTTAAATAATATTATAGAATCACAATTATGACAACCAGGCCGTTCCCAAGAAAGAGGGGGCTTTCCAATAAGGATTTCTCCTTATTGGTGCGCAATTAGATGACCTAACCTCTCCTTGACAGAACTTTCTAGACATTGCCAATAATGCTATCTAATAATATTATTCAAATAATATGAATTATTGATCTGATCATGAGAAATACAGTGCAGTGACAATTATTGAAATAATAATAATATAAACTAACAATGCAGCAATTATTGAATCAATATAATAAAATAATGAACAGTAACTACTATAACAATTATTGAGTAGTGCCTTCTTATGTACGAATCAATAATTCAACCATACTGTGCAATACCGTGTGCTACTGTACAACCACGCGTATTACTGTATTTTAACCACCAGGTAACCCAACAGTGTTAACGGTAAAAATTATGTAGTTATTTATAAAAACCCAAATTTGTCGTTTTCTTCATCCGACCGTTATTATGTTATGGGGCCCACAATTGACTGCGCCGTCGTACGGAGATTCCCGACAATAAGAATATTCCACGACCAAACGAATATTCCCCGACAAAAAGAATATTTTGTAACCACTTGCTTATTTTGTAAAATTTTCACATTTCACCCATAACCAAAGCATTATATCAAATTAACTCTTATTAATTTAGAATAATGAATAAAGGAAAATTTAATTTTATTTATAATAAGTTGGGGTCTTACAATTCTGTATTTTATAAAGTTTAACATCAAATAATGATGTAAAATTAGAGGTTGAATGTATTATTAACGACCGAAATCAAGAATTAAATTATATGATTTTTGGGGTCGTTACATAATTCCTTTTTGTTAAAGTCTTGTAGTAAAATCATTCGGAGCGGGAAGATACTTGGGAGATAGAAGAGTCTATTCGAGAGGAGTATTCACATCTTTTGATAGTTAGGTACGTTCATTCTTTTGATTCCGAGGATGGAATCCTTTTTAAGGGGTAGTAGATGTAATACCCGTTAAAAATAAAATAAAATAATAATAATAAGAAATAATTAAATAATATTTAAATCCATATTTTAATTGGGATTTTCTTATGTCTGAGTCAATTTGTATTTAATTTGTGTTGACTATAATAAGTATGTGATTACTTTAATTTGGGCTTTTATACTAATTGGGTCTAATTTGTATTTGGGTAATATTAAAATCCTATTAAAATTAGGAGACACAATAAGATATATAAATAAACAAGTAAAACCTAATTAGACTCTCATAAGCTTTATACGTGACTAAGGGAAAGAGAAATATGAAGCAGAAGTCGGCTGAATTTTTTTTCACAATTGCTGATACTAGACGAAAGGAAAATATAAGGAAAATTGATTGAGGTAAAATCTTTATTTGTTCATAAATATTATATGTATGTATCAAAATAGCGGTGATAGTTGCTGCTGAAATTGTTTAGTTGGACATCGTGCCATATATATATATATATATATATATATATATATATATATATATATATATTGTGACGCCCCTAAAATAGGTATACAACACCCATTCTGAGTCACCAAATACATGGTTATCATCGCTCTGATGACTACTATCACCGGTATGACCCTGGTTGTGTCCCTCGGTTAAACATACTCATTATCTCGCTCTAATAATTGAGCCCTGTTTACAACATCTGAATATAAAGAAAATTTATGAGAGATAAGATATTGCCGAATCTCAGGCTTTAGACCTCTCAGAAACATCCTCGTCATTCGTTCCTCATTCTCGACCAAATGAGGTGCAAACCTGGATAACTCTGTAAACTTCGCCTCGTACTGGGACACCGTCATGTTGTTTTGTTCTAGTCTGATAAACTCCACCTCCTTCATATGATGAATACTTTCAGGAAAGTACTTGTCATTGAATAATTTTTGAAACGTTTCCCAAGACATGCTGAGTGCGGCTGGTTGGGTACGCTTCACAGACTCCCACCAGTAGTCTGGCTCACCGCGGAACATAAAGGTGGCGAATGGAACCTTCTGTTCCTCCGTGCATCCCAAGACATCGAATATCTTGGTAATTTGTTTGACCCACGTTTCTGCTATGATCGGATCCGGCTTTCCCTTAAATTCTGGTGGTCCCAACTCTTTGAACTGCTTAGCTGTGATAAGCCGCGCATTGCTAGCATTTTTACCCGTATTTTGTGCACGAGTCTCCCTCGTCTAATTTTGCATGAACTGTAAAAAGCTCCTAAACATTCCATCATTCATCGTTTGCTCGATAGTGTTGTTTACAAGAGGAATATTATCTTCCTGTTGTACGTTCTCCTAGTTTGTGACTAAAGGTAGTTCCACAGTCTCATACACTCCATTGTTAACGTTCTCAGCAGCCATTCTTAAATACTGCCATAAAACAAGGGTTAATTAAACAAATTAACATATCACATTATATCCATATATTATGACCGACCAACAAATAAGCTTAGGTAGGACATACTAGCGAAAGATTTACTCATCTCTCCCCTCCTAGTTCTATCCCCCGATCTCCGCCAGAGACCATATCCCTAAGCTCTGATACTAACTGTGACGCCCCCAAAATTGGTATACAACACCCATTCTGAGTCGCCAAATACATGGTACAAAAATAAATACAACTTCAGTAATACAATTGTCGTGAAAAATACGACAACACATATACTGTGAGTTTGAATACAAACATAGTCTAATAGAGAGTATACAAACTCAAAATGAGTCGTCATTAAAATTATTGATACACTATTTTATAAAATAGTGAGGACTACTAATACATCTATCTTGAACCATCACTCCATACCCCGGCTAGTTTCTGCTATGTTGTCACCTCCTGGGAAGAAAAATGGAACAAAAAGGAAAAGGGTGAGCTCAACTAGCCCAGTAAAGAATATTATGACTAAGATAATATACAACAATTTATCATTAGTCTTCAATAGGGAAAAATCTGATAAAATATATTAGACAACAAGTTTTAGATCAACAACTGCAGCGGAAACAACAATCCATTAGAAGAGTCAAGTAGAGAAAGAATTCTACTATCTTCTAAGATTTAAAAGTCCATCATCAATAATTTATCCCTGTAACATCAATAAATATACATCTTGAATCAAATATTCATCTTTGCACTACAGGCCAAAGATATTCATTTGTATCACCAGTTGGTCATGTTCATCTTAACACCTGTTCATCTTTGCACTACGGGCCAAAAATATTCATCAGTTAATCATTCATCTTTGCACTACGGGCCAAAGATATTTAGTAATATCATCATTTAGGATGGAGGATGATGAAAAATATTTTAAAGAACGAATCCAGTGAGACGGAAGGACAAATATTAGGGATTCATATTTCAGTCTATCTAAGTTCAATAATACTCCATAATAAACTACAGTGGAGTGAAATTCAAGAATGAAGATCAAAACACGGATTAAATTTCAAGAATAAGGGTCACAACAGATAACTTGAAAAAAAATATAATTTTTTTCTTTTGTGAACAGTTCCCATGAACAGTAACGGTGAATAGTACACGTGAACAGTAACTGTGAACAGTGCCCGTGAACAGTACCTGGTCATGAAAAGTTCCAAATTTCATAAAAAGTTCAGATCAATAATCCTATGAAATGATATTAGATGAAACAAAATTTCTAATCATTTCAGGAATTATAGAAGCAATACTTACCATAGTAAGTTCAAATTTAGAGAATATGAAATGAAATAATATCCCTTCCATACTATGGAGTATGGAAGAAAATAATATTTCTTACGAGTATTGAAATAAATAATATCCTTTACCTTGGTAGAAACTGGATTTGACTGGAATATTGGATATTATTCTGAGAAAATCTTGCAGAAAAACTTCGCTAAAATTATTCTTATACTCAAGAAAAATACTCACAATACTATAGAATAAGAATTTTTGAATTTAGTAATGGTGTGATGAGGAAGGAGGGGTTACCCCCTATTTATAGTAACGGGAGGAGAAAAAGTTTGAACAATTAGGCCCAACTCTGCCAAACTTCCTCCGCAAATTTTTAAATTCTACATTGCCTAACTTTCATTCATTGTTTTCATTGGGTGAGGGCCCATCAATTTGGAAGGAAAAGTCATTGTAGGAGAAAGTATCCTGCTCATCAATTTAGAAAATAATCACATTCTGCCAAAATATAAAGAAATGAGTGACACCTCTTTTGACAAATGAGGGCCACCCAAATAAGTCATACTCTGCCAACTTAAAGAAATGAATGCACACCCTTTTTGAAATTTTGCCAAATGAGGGGCCACCTAATAACAATCTACCAATTTAAGAAGACCCATTTCCACCAACCAAAACCATGTTACTAACAAGGTATTCAAATACATCTTGCTTACTTCCTTTTCTAATTAACCACATGCTTATGTATATATATATATATATTATAATAATATATTTGCATGAATAATTTATCGGAGAAGTAATTGTAATGCCAAACTTTCAACAATTATTTTATACTAAAATTCCTTCATTTAATTCACATAAAATAAATATTTTCTTATCATATAAATCAATAATTAATTATTCACAAATAATATTACAGAATCAGATTTATGACAACCAGGTCGTTCTCAGGAAAAAGGGAGCTTTCCAATAAGGATTTCTCCTTACTGGCGCGCAATTAGGTGACCAAACCTCTCCTTGACAGAACTTTCTAGACATTGCCAATAATGCTATCTAATAATATTATTCAAATAATATGTATTATTGATCTGATAATGGGAAATACTGTGCAGTGACAATTATTAAAATAACAATAATATAAAATATCAACGCAATAATTATTGAATCAATAAAATATTGAACAGTAATTACTGTAACAATTATTAAGTAGTGCCTTCTTACGTAAGAATTAATAATTTAACAATACTATGCAATACCATGTCCTACTGTGTAACCACGCGTATTATTGTATTTTAATCACCAGGTAATTCAACTGTGTTAACGGTAACGATTACGCCGTTATTTATAAAAACTAAAAATTGTCGTTTTCTTCATCCGACCGTTATTCTGTTATGGGGCCCATAATTGACTGCGCCGTCGTATGAATATTCCCGACAAAAAGAATATTCCACGACCAAACGAATATTCCCCGACAACAATGATTATTTTATAACCACTTGTTTATTTTGCAAAATTTGTACATTTCACCCACAACCAAAATATTACATCAATTTAACACCTTATTATTCACAATAATAATTAGAGAAAATTCGATTTTATTTATAATAAGTTGGGGTCTTACAATCTCCCCTCCTTATGAAATTTAGTCCTTGAAATTGACGTACGGACCTGGTATTTCGAAAAGGTGAGGGTACCTCGCTTTCATTTCCGATTCCAACTCCCAGGTCATTTCCTCAATAGCATGGTTTCTCCACAAAACCTTAACTTGTGGTATAACCTTCGTGCGTATGACATGCTCTTTCCTATCCAAGATCTTAACAAATATTTCTTCGTACGTTAAATCTTCGGCTATCTCATCTGGTTCTAAAGCAATAATATGGTTCGGGTCTTTCACATATTTACAAAGCATGAAAATGTGAAAAACATTATGAACACGAGACATACTTGGAGGTAACGCGAGTCTATAGGCCACATTTCCTATTCGGTCAAGAATCTCAAATGGACCAACAAATAGTTGATTGAGTTTTTCTCTCTTCCAAAATCTTGTAACTCCTTTCCATGGTGCAACACGTAACAATACATGATCCCCAATATTAAATTCCACGTTTTTTCGATGAAGATCAGCATAACTCTTTTGTCGATCCTGTGCCGATTGTATACATTGTCGAACCATTTGGATCTTCTCTATAGTCATTCATACCAACTCTGGTCCCAACAATGTTGCTTCTCCCACCTCGTCCTAGCATACTGGAGAATGACACTTTCGTCCATACAACGCCTCGAATGGAGCCATGCCTATACTTGCTTGAAAACTGTTGTTGTAGGAGAATTCTACCAGTGGTAGGTACATATCCCAACTCCCTTTGAAATCTAGGACACATAGTCTTAATAGATCTACAAGAGTTTGAATAGTCCTCTCTGATTGTCCGTCCGTTTGAGGATGGTATGCCGAACTGAATCATAAATTCGTGCCCATAGCTTTTTGCATGCTAACCCAAAATCGTGAAGTGAATCTTGGGTCACGATCCAAAACTATGGATATTGGCATGCCATGAAATCTCACAATCTCATTCACGTATATACGAGCAAGACGTTCAAGAGAATAAGTCTCCCGTATAGGCAAGAAATGAGCAGACTTGGTTAATCTATCAACAATAACCCAAATCGCATCTATGCCTTGAGAAACTTTGGGAAGACCTGTAACGAAATCCATAGTAATGTGTTCCCACTTCTATTTCAAAATCTTAAGTGGTTGCAATGGATCCTTTGGCACTTGATGTTCCGCATTTACTCGTTGAAAAGTTAAACACCTCGAGATAAACTCCGCGATCTCTCTCTTCATATTATTCCACCAAAATGTATGTCGAATATCATGATACATTTTGGTACTCCCAGTATGGATTGCAAATGGTTTGTTGTGTGCCTCCATCATGATTCTATGCTTCAAGTCAGAATCATTAGGAACGCAAAGTCTGGAGTTGACTCAAAGTATTCCTTCTTCATCGATTCTTGCTTCTAGAACAACACCTTCTTGCACTTTCTTCTTCATACTCATTAGCCCCAGGTCTGTAGCTTGATCAGCTTTAACTTTATCGATTAAAGTCGGTTCTACTCGTATATTCGCCATCATCATGTGGGTCCCTGGAGTCTTTAACTCAATCTCCATCTTTTGTAAATTATACAAAATGGGTCTTTGTGTTAACAACATCGCACTCGTACCCGCATATGATCTTCTACTCAATGCGTCAGTTACTATGTTTGCTTTTCCAGGATGGTAATCGTAATCTTTCAACAGCTCAAGCCAACTTCGTTGCCGCATATTGAGTTCCTTTTGGGTGAAGAAGTATTTGAGGATTTTATGATCCATATAGATCTCCACTTTCTCCCCATACAAGTAGTGTCTCCAGATTTTCAACGCGAAAACGACTGCTGCCAACTCTAGATCATGAGTAGGATAATTCCTCTCATATTCTTTGAGTTGTCGTGAGGCATAGGCTATGACTTTCCCATGTTTCATGAGAACACATCCTAACCCTTTACCTGAAGCATCGCTGTATATAAAAAATCCATCCAAGACTAGATGGTATTGCCAGAACAGGTGCCGAAATGAGTCTTCTCTTGAACTCTTGGAAACTCTTCTCGCATTCCTCGCTCCATACAAATTTTGTATCTTTCCGAGTTAACTGAGTTAATGGAGTATCGATTCGAGAAAATCCTTCCACGAATCTCCGATAATAACCAGCTAAGCCCAGAAAGCTACGCACTTCGGTCACCGACTTCGGTTGCTCCCAACTTTGTATTGCTTCAATCTTCGCCGGGTCAACAGATACTCCATGTTTTGACACCACGTGCCCAAGGAATTCTACTTCCTCAAGACAGAACTCTCATTTCTTCAGCTTGGCATATAGCTTGTTTTCACAAAGCCTTTCAAGTATCAGCTTCAAATGGTGCTCATGATCTTCACGGCTTCTGGAATAGATGAGGATGTCATCAATAAAGACAACAACGAACTGATCCAAATATTCCTTGAATTCTCTGTTCATCATATCCATGAAAGCAGCAGGAGCATTAGTCAATCCAAAAGACATGACTAAGAATTCATAATGCCCGTACCGAGTTCTGAAGGCAGTCTTTGGAATACCCTCAGTTTTAATCTTCAGCTGATGATATCCAGAACGAAGGTCGATCTTTGAAAAAAATTGTGCTCCTTGCAACTGGTCAAACAGGTCATCAATGCGAGGTAGGGGATACCTATTCTTGATGGTGACATGGTTTAATTCTCGGTAGTCAATACAAAGTCGCATACTCCCGTCTTTCTTCTTTACAAATAGAAAAGGAGCACCCCAAGGAGATGTACTAGGACGAATGAAACCAATGTCTAACAATTCTTGTAGTTGGACTTTTAACTCCTAAAGTTCAATAGGAGCCATTCGATATGGGGTTTTAGAATTGGGTTTTGTACCCGGTTCAAGGTCAATAAAGAATTCAATATCACGTTCTGGGGGTAGACCGGGAAGCTCTTCAGGAAATTCTCTAACCACAGAAATATTATTCAAATCTGACTTGTCTCTGTTCAAATCCATAACACGGGCTAAGAAAGCTTGACATCCATTTTTTAATAAACGAATAGCTTTGTGGCTTGATATGACAGTGACTGATTTTAGTGGTTTAGTAGTTTGAATTTGTATGACAGGTTGGTTATGAATATGAAAACTAACAACCTTACGAAAACAATCAATTTTAGCATGATGAGTGGTTAACCAATCAATTCCTAAAATTACATCAAAAGCAAGTATTTTTAAAGAGATAAGATCAACAGGTAATGTGTTAGTGCCAACTTGGATCATGCAAGATTTATAAACTGTAGATGTAACGAAGGTTTCACCCAACGGAGTTTCAACAGATAAGTCAAAGTCCAATTTCTCCGGAGTCAAGTTTAAATGTTGAGCACAAGCAGGAGAGATAAAAGAATGGGTAAAATCGGTATCTAGTAAGGTATAAACTTCGCAAGAGTTCAAGATTAGCTTACCCGTGATCACCTCGTTCGGGTTCCTCACATTTTGGCCAGTCACGACAAATGCTCTTTCAGGAACCGTTGATTTCGACTTATCCGGGACAACCCTTGGAGTCACCATCCCCGTTGAACTTGGTTTTGCTACAGAACAATCTCGAGCTATGTGACCTTCTTTTCCACAGTTGTAACATACCTTGGATTGTTGTGGACAGTTTGGGCTGATATGTCCCTCTTTCCCGTATTTGTAACATCTAACTGGCGGTCGTTCTCCTCCCCTAGAATTTGTTGTTGGCGCTGGTGCTGCTGTTGATGTCTTCCCGTCATTGTTGAATCTCCTCTTTCTGAAATTTCTACTTGAATCACCTCTCCTATTATCATGGCCACGATGACCACCCGAGTGATTACCGCCTTTGTTCGTATTTTTCCCTCCTCGCTGGTTATCATCGCTCTGATGACTTCTGTCACTGGTATGACCCTGGTTGTGGTCCCTCGGTTGAACATACTCATTATCTCGCTCTAATAATTGAGCTCTGTTTACAACATCTGAATATAAAGAAAATTTATGAGAGATAAGATATTGCCGAATCTCGGGCTTTAGACCTCTCAGAAACATCCTCGTCGTTCATTCCTCATTCTCGACCAAATGAGGTGCAAACATGGATAACTCTGCAAACTTCGCCTCGTGCTGGGACACCATCATGTTGTTTTATTCTGGTCTGATAAACTCCACCTCCTTCATATGACGAATACTTTCAGGAAAGTACTTGTCATTGAATAGTTTATGAAACTGCTGAGTGCGGCTGGCTGGGTACGCTTCACAGACTCCCACCAGTA
Source organism: Panax japonicus (assembly GCA_020205505.1). Lineage (NCBI taxonomy): Eukaryota > Viridiplantae > Streptophyta > Magnoliopsida > Apiales > Araliaceae > Panax > Panax japonicus. Next base: position 75,021,872 of record CM035096.1, on the reverse strand, counting down.
GTCTGCCTCACCGCGGAACATAAAGGTGGCGAATGGAACCTTCTGTTCCTCCGTGCATCCCAAGACATCGAATATATTCATAATTTATTTGACCCATGTTTCCGCCATGATCGGATCCGGCTTTCCCTTAAATTCTGGTGGTCCCAACTCTTTGAACTGCTTGGCTGTGACAAGCCGCGCATTGCTAGCATTTCCACCCATATTTTGTGCACGAGTCTCCCTCGTCTGATTTTGCATGAACTGCAAAAAGCTCATAAACATTCCATCATTCATCGTTTGCTCGGTAGTGTTGTTTACAGGAGGAATATTGTCTTCCTGTTGTACGTTCTGTTGGTTTGTGACTAAAGGTTGTTCCACAGTCACATACACTCCATTGTTAACGTTCTCAGCAGCCATTCTTAAATACTGCCATAAAACAAGGGTTAATTAAACAAATTAACATATCACATTATATCCATATATTATGACCGACCAACAAATAAGCTTAGGTAGGACATACTAGCGAAAGATTTACTCATCTCTCCCCTCCTAGTTCTATTCCCCGAATTCCGCTAGAGACCATATCCCTAAGCTCTGACACCAACTGTGACGCCCCCAAAATTGGTATACAACACCCATTCTGAGTCGCCAAATACATGGTACAAAAACAAATACAACTTCAGTAATACAATTGTCGTGCAAAATACGACAACACATATACTGTGTGTTTGAATACAGATATAGTCTAATAGAGAGTATACAAACTCAAAATGAGTCGTCATTACAATTATTGATACACTATTTTACAAAATAGTGAAGACTACTAATACATCTATCCTGAACCATCACTCCATACCCCGGCTAGTTCCTGCTATGTTCTCATCTCCTGGGAAGAAAAATGGAACAAAAAGGAAAAGGGTGAGCTTAACTAGCCCAGTAAATAATATTATGACTAAGATAATATACAACAATTTATCATTAGTCTTCAACAGGAAAAAATCTGATAAAATATATTAGACAACAAGTTTTAGATCAACAACTGCAGCGGAAACAACAATCCATTAGAAGAGTCAAGTAGAGAAAGAATTCTACTATCTTCTAAGATTTAAAAGTCCATCATCAATAATTTATCCCTGTACCATCAATAAATATACATCTTGAATCAAATATTCATCTTTGCACTACAGGCCAAAGATATTCATTTGTATCACCAGTTGGTCATGTTCATCTCAACACCTGTTCATCTTTGCACTACGGGCCAAAGATATTCATCAGTTAATCATTCATCTTTGCACTACGGGGCAAAGATATTTAGTAATATCATCATTTAGGACGGAGGATGATGAAAAATATTTTAAAGAACGAATCCAGTGAGACGGAAGGACAAATATTAGGAATTCATATTTAAGTCTATCCAAGTTTAATAATACTCCATAATAAACTATAGTGGAGTGAAATTCAAGAATGAAGATCAAAATATGGATTAAATTTCAAGAATAAGGGTCACAACAGATAACTTGAAAAAAATATAGTTTTTTTCTTTTGTGAACAGTACCCGTGAACAGTAACTGTGAACAGTACCCGTGAACAGTAACTGTGAATAGTATCTGTGAATAGTACCCATGAACAGTACCCGGTCATGAAAAGTTCTAAATTTGATAAAAAGTTCAGACCAATAATCCTATGAAATGATATTAGATGAAACGAAATTTCTAATAATTTCAGGAATTATAGAAGCAATACTTACCATAGTAAGTTCAAATTTAGAGAATATGAAATGAAATAATATCCCTTCCATATTATGGAGTATGGAAGAAAATAATATTTCTTACGAGTATTGAAATAAATAATATCCTTTACCTTGGTAGAAACTGGATTTGACTGGAATATCGGATATTATTCTGAGAAAATCTTACAGAAAAACTTCGCTCAAATTATTTGTATACTCAAGAAAAATACTCACAATACTATAGAATAAGAATTTCTGAATTTAGAAATGGTGTGATAAGGAAGGACGGGTTACCCCCTATTTATAGCAATGGAAGGAGAAAAAGTTTGAACAATTAGGCATATCTCTGTCAAACTTCCTCCGCAAATTTTCAAATTCTACATTGCCTAACTTTCATTCATTGTTTTCATTGGGTGAGGACCCATCAATTTGGAAGGAAAAGTCATTGTAGGAGAAAGTATCCTGCTCATCAATTTAGAAAATAATCACATTCTGCCAAAATATAAAGAAATGAGTGACACCTCTTTTGACAAATGAGGGCCACCCAAATAAGTCATACTCTGCCAACTTAAAGAAATGAATGCACACCCTTTTTGAAATTTTGCCAAATGAGGGGCCACCTAATAACAATCTACCAATTTAAGAAAACTCATTTCCACCAACCAAAACCATGTTACTAACAAGGTATACAAATACATCTTGCTTACTTCCTTTTCTAATTAACCAAATGCTTATGTGTGTGTGTGTGTGTGTGTGTATATATATTATAATAAATATTTGCATGAATAATTCATCGGAGAAGTAATTGTAATGCCAAACTTCCAACAATTATTTTATACTAAAATTACTTCATTTATATTAACATAAAATAAATATTTCATTATCGTATAAATCAATAATTAATTATTCACAAATAATATTACAGAATCACATTTATGACAACCAGGCCGTTCCCAGGAAAGAGGGGGCTTTCTAATAAGGATTTCTCTTTACTGGCGTGCAATTAGGTGACCAAACCTCTCATTGACAGAACTTTCTAGACATTGCCAATAATGCTATCTAATAATATTATTCAAATAATATGTATTATTGATCTGATAATGAGAAATACTGTGCAGTGACAATTATTGAAACAACAATAATATAAAATATCAACGCAACAATTATTGAATCAATAAAATATTGAACAGTAATTACTGTAACAATTATTAAGTAGTGTCTTCTTACGTAAGAATTAATAATTCAACAATACTGTGCAATACCGTGTGCTACTATGCAACAACGCGTATTACTGTATTTTAATCACCAGGTAATCCAACAGTGTTAACGGTAACGATTACGCCGTTATTTATAAAAACTAAAACTTGTCGTTTTCTTCATCCGACCGTTATTCTGTTATGGGGCCCACAATTGACTGCGCCGTTGTACGAATATTCTCGACAAAAAGAATATTCCACGACCAAACGAATATTCCCCGACAACAATGATTATTTTATAACCACTTGTTTATTTTGCAAAATTTACACATTTCACCCACAACCAAAATATTATATCAATTTAACACCTTATTATTCGCAATAATAATTAAAGAAAATTCGATTTTATTTATAATAAGTTGGGGTCTTATATATATATAATAGCAATGATGGGAGTATGGTAATATATATTAGTATATATATAAATTGTTTGCTTTGTCAGGTATTATATATAAATAAGGTACGGTTTTGTAAAAAAGAAAAGACAAGTTGCTGTAAGTAATAAGGAGTGGATTCGTTATATATATATATTATATATATATATCATTAATTTTAGTTAATTTAAATTATATATTATATATTAATAAACTTTTTGGCCATGAAACTTATAAATGGAATTAGTAAATGAAATTGAAGTTTATATATTAATTTGAATTAATTAATTTTGTGGACATAGTTATAAAAGTTTTAATAATAAATTTAATAGTATTATGTTATTAATGATTGGATTGTAATAAAATCTTATTAAATTATTTAAATTGAACGGAAAGAATTTAAAGAGTTATACTTAGTATATAAATTTTGGAGTATTAATAATTGATTTAAGGCGATGATTAAATGTACCTTGAATGAATTGCGAATTATTTTGGAGTTTATGAGTTGGATTATATTTAATTTGAAGTGAATATGTTTAGGTGGTGAATAAAGTTTCGTATTTGATATCGTTGACACTTGAGGGTAAAATTTTGTGTAGTGTGCTATAAATGGGTTGGAAGTATCAGGTACGGATTTCGTACTCTTCCAGTGACATTCTTGTTAAATTTGTTTTGTTCGTTTTGTCCCTTATTTCGAATTTCGTTATTCTTTCATATAATTGTTTCTTGTGAAATTCATGTATTAATTTCATTTTTAAGTTAATACATATGACTCGTATTTGTACTCTTTGAATTAGGTTATCATGCTTAGTACTATTTATTTTTGATAATTGTAGAGCGATACACGTTGTTACCTTCTTTTTGAGACCTTGTGACTATAATTTGATTTGGTTCAACATGTACATATAGAACCCTTTTGTTGGTATTATGTCGCATGTGTTGTGACATGATATTTTTGTTAGAATATATCATATGGTATACTTGAGCTATAACCACCTGTGGGGGTACCACAGACATGCCGTCTTGGCACGAGAGGCATGACACTTTTCGTGGTAGTGTGATTAGTCCACGGCGTCTCCGTTTTAGGCTCCGGAGGAAGTGGGCCATTTTGTGTTTTATGTCCATTCTGACTGAAATCGAATTCTCTACAACTTTGTAGCTTTGAGTTTTTCCAAATTCCAAACCAAACATATCTGAAATCCACAAACGGATGATTTTTAATACCTCCGCACTGACAAAATACTGATAAAACACCTCAACATTAATTCCTTCATTCTTATCCACATAAAAATAAATATATCCACCATTTATATCCACATAAAATAAATATTTCCTTATCATATAAATCAATAATTAATTATTCACAAATAATATTACAGAATCAATTATGACAACCAGACCGTTCCCAGGAAAGAGGGGCTTTCCAATAAGAATTTCTCCTTACTAACGCGCAATTAGGTGACCAAACCTCTCCTTGACAGAACTTTCTAGACATTGCTAATAATGCTATCTAATAATATTATTCAAATAATATGAATTATTGATCTGATAATGGGAAATACTGTGCAGTGATAATTATTGAAACAACAATAATATAAAATATCAATGCAGCAATTATTGAATCAATAAAATAAAATATTGAACAGTAATTACTGTAACAATTATTGAGTAGTGCCTTCTTACGTAAGAATCAATAATTCAAAAATACTGTGCAATACCATGTGCTACTGTGCAATAACGCGTATTACTGTATTTTAACCACCGGGTATTTCAAAAGTGTTAACGGTAATAACTACGCTGTTATTTGTAAAAACTCAAATTTGTCGTTTTCTTCATCCGACAGTTATTTGTTGTGGGGCCCACAAATGGCTGCGCCGTCGTACGAATATTCCCCGATAATTGAATATTTTATAACCACTTGCGTATTTTGAAAAATTCATATCTCACCCTTAACTTTAAACTTTTATCAATTTAACCATTTACTGAATAGTTATTATAAGAAAAATTGAATACTTTTATTTCATAAAATTCGGGGTTTTACAATCTCCCCTCCTTATGAAATTTCATCCCCGAAATGTACGTACCTGGTATTTCGAAAAGTTGAGAATACCTTGCTTTCATTTCAGATTTTATTTCCCGGGTCATCATGATTTCTCCGTTTCTCATCTCCCGTGATAACTTCATTTGGGTTCCTCATTTGTTGGGAAGCCATGACAACCGCCATCCCTCGAACTACCCGACTTTGACTTGTCTGGGGCAGCATTTGGCGTCATCACTACCGTTGGAATATACTTTTCTATAGGACATATTCCTCCTTCAACTGCTTCGTCATACTCCTGATTCATGATCTGAATCATCAATCTTCGATCCATATCGAATTTTGGCTGACCGCTATGTACAGGGTAATTCAAAACTCGATGTTGGGTTCTCCCAATTTTTTTCCAAAAAGAGAAATTCATATCATCTATTTTAGCCTTCTTAGATCGGACATCTCTTTCCACAATATCCACGGGTCGTTCGGTTTTTGTCCATGCATCACTTATTCTCACTCGTTCAATTTTTTCTTCTTTCAGCTCAGATTCCATCTTTATCATCATATACTCTGCCAAAGAATGCTTCTGTTCAAGCATCACATATCAGGTAACACAAGCTTGAATTGTTGCATCCTTTTGCTCCACGACCGCCTGTCGTTCTTCAGCCTGCTCTTCTAACTCATGAATACGATTTTGCAATTCTACATTTTGATCATATAATACCTCTAATAAATTCTCCCCAGGTAACTCTTCTTCCTCTTCTTCCTCACTCTCAGCTGTTACCTCTGCGACCATCTCGGGTGTAACTATCAATTCTTCACTCACCACATGGATTTCTCTAATTCCTTCTTCGCCTGATATCACATTATCCTGGTTGGTGATTAGAGGTATCCCCACGGTCTTATTCACTCCATTGTTAACATTCTCAGCAGCCATTCTCAAATACTTCCATAAAACAAGGGTTAATTTAAATAAATTAACATATCACATAATATCCCGATATTATGACTAACCAACAAATAAGCTTAGGTAGGACACACTAGCGAAGGATTTACTCATCTCTCCCCTCCTAGTTATATTTCCTGATCTCCACCAGAGACCATATCCCTAAGCTTTGATACCAAATGTGACAACCCCAAAATAGGTCCATTTCATCCAACCCATTCTGAGTCGCCAAATACATGGTACAGAAAACAACTACAATTTTATTACAACAATTATCGTGCAAAATACAACAACACATATGTTGTGAGTTTGGATACAAATATATACCAACTGTGACACTCATCCCAACCTTGGATGGCACGTCAAAATGACACCTTACATAAAGGTATAGTCAAAAACTGTTTTAGAAATTAGAATCTTTGGGAAGTGCTCAAGGAAACCTTCGTACATGGGAGACTATGCGTCTAGGTTATGATAGATATCATATGGCCACAGAATTATCCTTGGTTGACCCAATAGACCCCAAAGAAAAATAAGAAGATTACTATCATATTCTTCCCAATGGTGAGTCTTCCATTGACATATCATTATCTCCACTGTCTCTAAATGAGAATTATACTTCAAACAAATATCAAGATTATATAGGTAGTGCTCATAAATATACTCAGCAAGTGGATGAGCACAACCCTGTCTTATGATGACACGAAGTTGTATGTCATTAGACATCTTGTATGATAGTGGAAAACACCCTTCTAACGTTGGGTTCGCCTCACCCTAGTTGATTCACTAAATATAACTACTAAATGATGACCACCGTTCTATTCCCCTGTTACCCTCGCTCGACCTAGCTACACTCTTATTACCTGAAAGGAATTGTGAAACAGAAGGGTGAGCACAATTAGCCCAGTAAAGAATATCATGACTAAATATAATTAAATTATCAATATCATTCATCAATAATAAATCAGAGATTTAGAACATATGGTAGATGATAAAAATTTCAACCATAGTTGCAGTGGAACGAGCAATCTGTGAAACCCCAGATTTTATGAATAAAGAATTAATTTTCTCGAAATAATTTTTTTATATTATGGTGTGAATTTGAGATAATATTATAGTTGTGGGTAGTATTTATAAATTTTGCAAAGTATGCAAGTTGTTATATTATATTCGATTGGTCAGGGAATATTCTTTGTGTCGGAAAATATTCGTACGACGGTACAATTATTGGTGGACCCACAACGGAATTATTGTCGGATTGAGAAAACGACAAAAATATTTTATTTAAAATAACGACGGAATTTTTACCGTTGATACTGTTGAACTACTGGATAGTAAAAGTACAGTAATACGCGTTGTTGCATAGTAGCACACGGTATTGATTATTGATATTTATGTGAGAAGTCGCTCAGTTTGATTCAATTATTGTCGATTAATAATATGAATTATTATAGCGATGATGACGTTTTGTTTTATTCGTATTATTAACGTAATAAAATAGAAACATCTTTTTATATAAAACAGAATACTTTATTAAAGTTATTCTATAAATAGAATATATTATATTTTATTATGCATAGTGTTGCATAGTGTTTTGCATAGTAAAAATCTTTTTATATAAATAGAATATATTATATTTTATTTAAAAGATTTTTCTTTAAATATGGACCGTAAGATTAAAGTAAATCAATCTGAACCGTTCATGGATTAGTTACTATGCATTCCATTTTCCTATAAATAGAAGCTCATTCCTTCATTATTTTCTTACGAATTCACTGAAACTCTAGAGAGAGAAATTATAGAGAGAAAGAAGAAAAGTATTCTGCTACTTTACTACTTCTATATCCAGTTTCTTTTACGGTAAGGGGTGTTATTCTTTCTTATTCATGAAGAGAACTGTTGTTATTCTATTTCTTATTATTCTGTTGGAATAACCTGTATACGCGATCTACCCTATACTTGGTGATATTCTTCTATTATTCTGTTGGAACATCCTGTCTGTGTGTTTACACCGGACCTGGTTCCGTTTTTATTATTATTCCGTTGGAACATCCTGTCTGTGTGTTTTACACCGGACCTGGTTCCGTTGTGGTTTCGTCTTTATTATTATTCTGTTGGAACATCCTGTCTGTGTGTTTTACACCGGACCTGGTTCCGTCTTTATTATTCTGTTGGAACATCCTGTCGGTACAAATTTTGCCTGACCTGGTTCCGTTATTATTATTCTGTTGGAATAACCTGTCGATGCAAAGTACCGCATGCATGGTGATTTCTTTTGTTATTCCATTCTTTATTATACTCAGTTGGTTAAAGTTTTGACTTCTATACTCCATGAAATTAGTAGAATATCCTTGATATTTGCGCTTCATCCAGTATCCTTTCATCGAAATATTCTTCTGATCATTCTTGAATTTTACTCTACAAAGCAGTATCATGTTGACAATTTGGACGTTAGTAGTTCTTGGACAACTTAATTCTTGAACTTGTTTTATTGAATTATTATATTATTGTCATCATCCTCATGTTTATGTTATGTTGAAAGTCATCTGTGGCCTGTAGTGCATAGATAGACTTGGTATGATTATGACCAGGGATTATTCGGTATAATCATGACCGTAATATTACAAATGATGTGAAAATTAAAAGTCCTCATTGGCCTGTAGTGTATTGATGGACAGTTTTTGGTATGATTATGGCTATGGATTCTCTTTGGCCGTAGTGCAAAGATGAATTGTTTTATGGCATGATCAGGACCGTTGATGAAAACACGATTATCTTTGGCCCGTAGTGCATGGATAATTCGTGGTCGTGATACTAAAGAATATCCTTGGCCTGTAGTGCAGGGATGATGTAATGATGTGGATTATTTATTGAGCTGAGTCTCAGCGATAAAAGTGATGAAAAACTTTTTAAATCATAAAAGATAGTAGATTCAATTCTCTACTTGACTCTTTTAATGGATCACTTATCCCGCTGCAGTTAAACTTGATGTCTATTGTATTTATCAGTTTAACATTGTTGGAGGCTAATGATAATTTATTCTGCATTATCTTAGTCATAATATTTCTTACTGGGCTAGTTGAGCTCACCCTTTCTTTCACTGTTCTCTTCAGGAAATGAGAACATAGCAGGGACTAGTCGGGGAACGGAGTGACGGTCCAGAGGATAGCATTAGTAGTCCTCACTATTCTGTGAAATAGTGTATTAATAATTGTAATGAGGACTCTTTTTGAGTTTGTATAATATCTAGTAGACAATATTTGTATTCAAACTCACAGTTATGTTTTGTCGTATTGTACACGACAGTCGTATTAGTAAGTTGTATTTGAATTATGTACCATATATCTGACGACCCAAGATGGGTGATGTATACCTAATTTTGGGGGCGTCACAGTTGGTATCAGAGCTTAGGGATATGATCCCTGGCTAAGATGTGAGAATAGTACTAGGAGGGGAGAGACGGGGAATTCCTTCGCTAGTATGACCTACCTAAGTTTATGTGCTATTTAATTGGTCGGTCAAAGTATAGGGATAATATGTGATATGTTAATTAACCCTTATTTTGTGGCAGTGTTTGAAAATGGCATCGAGAATGTTGAGATTATCAATGGAGCTCAGGAGACCGTTGAGTCCCCACAGATTAATAATCAGGATAATGTGCAACAGGATGGCGATAATCCTCCTGTAAACAACAACACTGATCAATTGACGAACGACGGTACGTTTAGGAGCTTTTTAGAATTGATGCAACATCAGGCGAAGGCGACTCCTGTTCATAATGCAGGTAAAGACAATGGCAACCCACGGTTGGTCACCGCTAAGCAGTTCAAGGAGCTGGGACCACTGGAATTTTTGGGAAAGCTAGAACCACTTAAGGCGGAGACGTGGTTAAAGCAGATCACCAAGATATTTGATGTCTTGGGATGCTCCGAGGAGCAAAAGGTTCTTTTTGCCACCTTTATGTTGCGTGAAGAAGCAGATCATTGGTGGGAATCTGTAAAACGTACCCAGACTGACGCACTTAAGATGTCTTGGGATAAGTTCCAAGAGCTGTTCAATGACAAGTACTTTCCCGAAAGTATTCGTCACATGAAGGAGGTAGAATTCATCAAGCTGGAGCAAAACAATATGACCGTGTCGCAGTACGAGGCTAAGTTTGCGGAGTTATCCCGGTTTGCATCCCATTTGGTCGATAATGAGGAGCAAATGACGCGAATGTTTTTGCGAGGTTTGAAACCCGATATACGTCAATACCTCATTTCTCATAAACTTTGTTTATATTCAGATATTGTGAATAGGGCTCAGTTAGTGGAACGCAATAATGAGTCATCACAACGAAAAGGTAATGACCAGTAACACGATAATAATCATACCGGTGGCAATGGCCATCGGAACAATGATAACTATCGCGGGGGAAATTATCATGCCAAGAATGGTAACCATTTCGGTGGTAATCATGGCCAAGATAATAAGAATGGACATTTTAAGAAGAGAAGGTTCAACAATGACGTGAAGACGTCGGCACCAGCACCCGTTTCAAAGGAAGAAGAATGCCCATCGGTCGTATGTTTCAAATGCGGACAGGAGGGACACATTCGTCCAAACTGTACGCAGCAGTCCAAAGCATGTTTTAATTGCGGAAGAGAAGGTCACCTAGCTCAATTTTTTCGTATAATGAAGTCAATTCCAGCTGGGATAATGATGCCAAAGGATGTCCCAGACAAGCCAAAGCCGGTAGTTTAAGAGAGAGCGTTTTTTTTCTCTCGTGACGAGGAACCTGAATAAAATTATCACGGGTAAGTTAATCATAAGCTCTTACGAAGTCTATACCGTGTTAGATACCGGTTCTACTCAATCTTTTATTTCACCTAGTTGTGTTCAATGTTTGTACTTAACTACGGAGAAGTTAAACTTTGATTTATCTATTGAAACTCCATTGGGAGAAACCTTCGTTACCTCCACTATTTATAAATCTTATTTGATTCAAATCGACACTTTCACTTTACGTGTTGATCTTGTCTCTTTGAAAATACTTGCCTTTGATGCGATTTTAGGAAACGATTGGTTAACTATTCATCATTTTTTTCGTAAGGTTGTTAGCTTTCATATTCCTAACCAACCTATTATGCGAATTCAAGCAACCAAACCACTAAATTCAATTATTGTCATATCAAGCCATAAGTAAAGAGCCCCGATCCTTTTGTTGATGACTTCCTTGTGTGGAATGCACCGAAGCCAGACTTTATGTAGGCGACGTCGTGACTGACGATAACAAGTTGATAGGTATCATTGTGAGGTGCTATCTAGGTTAAGGGATAGAAGTCACAGTTGGTATCAATGTGACATACTATCCAAGTCTTGGATGTGAGTAATAGTTTTGAATGATATTTTTATCATTAATAAATCTCTTGACGTATTCCTGAAGACTTCTTAGCCTACCCAGAGCGTGAAATCGAATTTTGTATTGACGCCAGTACAAAACCCATTTCTTAAACCCTCAAAATAATTTTTTCAACTAAAACGAAAGTAACATGCACCAAAGACGTTGACTCGAGCTGTTGAAGATTACGATCGTACTATTCAATATCATCGTGGAAGAGCGAATGTGGTAGCTGACATGTTGAGTAGAAGATCGTATGCGTTTACAAGTGCGATGTTGTTAACACAAAGACTCATTTCGTATAACTGGCAAATGATGAAGATAGAGTTAAAGACTCTAGGGACCCACGTGAAGATAATGAATATACTAGTAAAATTGACTTTAATCGATAAAGTTAAAGATGCTCAATCTACATACCCGAATCTTATGAATGTGAAGAAGAAGGTTCAAGAGGGTGTTATTTTAGAAGCAAGAGTTGCTGAAGAGAGGAAATCTCAACCCTCGATTTAATTGGCCCATTTGAAATCCTCGATTGAGTAGGAACTGTGGTTTATAGACTCGTTTTACCGCCAAATATATTGCGTGTTCATAACGCTTTTTTTCGTATCGATGTTACGTAAATATGTGGACGACCCGAACCACATTATTAATTTAGAACCGGACGAGATAGCGGATGATTTAACGTTTGAAGAGATACGTGTTACAATCTTGGATAAGAAGAATCGTATTCAACACTCAAAGGTTATATCTCAAGAGTTAGAATTTGAAGTGAAGTCAAGGTATCCTCACCTGTTCGGCATACCAGGTACGTACGTAAATTTCGAGGGCGAAATTCCATAAGGAGGGGAGATTGTGAAACCCCAGATTTTATGAATAAAGAATTAATTTTCTCGAAATAATTTTTTTATATTATGGTGTGAATTTGAGATAATATTATAGTTGTGGGTAGTATTTATAAATTTTGCAAAGTATGCAAGTTGTTATATTATATTCGATTGGTCAGGGAATATTCTTTGTGTCGGAAAATATTCGTACGACTGTACAATTATTGGTGGACCCCACAACGAAATTATTGTCGGATTGAGAAAACGACAAAAATATTTTATTGAAAATAACAGCGGAAGTTTTACCATTGATACTGTTGAACTACTGGGTAGTAAAAGTACAGTAATACGCGTTGTTGCATAGTAGCACACGGTATTGATTATTGATATTTATGTGAGAAGTCGCTCAGTTTGATTCAATTATTGTCGATTAATAATATGAATTGTTATAGCGATGATGACGTTTTGTTTTATTCGTATTATTAACGTAATAAAACAGAAACATCTTTTTATATAAAACAGAATACTTTATTAAAGTTATTCTATAAATAGAATATATTATATTTTATTATGCATAGTATTGCATAGTGTTTTGCATAGTGTTGCATAGTGTTTGCATAGTAAATTTTTTTTTTATATAAATAGAATATATTATATTTTATTTAAAAGATTTTTCTTTAAATATGGACCGTAAGATTAAAGTAAATCAATCTGGACCGTTCATGGATTAGTTAATATGCATTCCATTTTCCTATAAATAGAAGCTCATTCCTTCATTATTTTCTTACGAATTCACTGAAACTGTAAAACCCCAGATTTTATGAATAAAGAATTAATTTTCTCGAAATAAATTTTTTATATTATGGTGTGAATTTGAGATAATATTATAGTTGTGGGTAGTATTTATAAATTTTGCAAAGTATGCAAGTTGTTATATTATATTCGATTGGTCAGGGAATATTCTTTGTGTCGGAAAATATTCGTACGACGGTACAATTATTGGTGGACCCCACAACAGAATTATTGTCGGACTGAGAAAACGACAAAAATACTTTATTTAAAATAACGACGGAAGTTTTACCGTTGATACTGTTGAACTACTGGGTAGTAAAAGTACAGTAATACGCGTTGTTGCATAGTAGCACACGGTATTGATTATTGATATTTATGTGAGAAGTCGCTCAGTTTGATTCAATTATTGTCGATTAATAATATGAATTATTATAGCGATGATGACGTTTTGTTTTATTCGTATTATTAACGTAATAAAACAGAAACATCTTTTTATATAAAACAGAATACTTTATTAAAGTTATTCTATAAATAGAATATATTATATTTTATTATTCATAGTGTCGCATAGTGTTTTGCATAGTGTTGCATAGTGTTTGCATAGTAAAAATCTTTTTATATAAATAGAATATATTATATTTTATTTAAAAGATTTTTCTTTAAATATGGACCGTCAGATTAAAGTAAATCAATCTGGACCGTTCATGGATTAGTTACTATGCATTCCATTTTCCTATAAATAGAAGCTCATTCCTTCATTATTTTCTTACGAATTCATTGAAACTCTAGAGAGAGAAATTATAGAGAGAAAGAAGAAGAGTATTCTGCTACTTCACTACTTCTATATCCAGTTTCTGTTACGGTAAGGGGTGTTATTCTTTCTTATTCATGAAGAGAACTATTGTTATTCCATTTCTTATTATTCTGTTGGAATAACCTGTATACGCGGTCTACCCTATACTTGGTGACATTCTTCTATCATTCTGTTGGAACATCCTGTCTGTGTGTTTTACACCGGACCTGGTTCCGTCTTTATTATTATTCCGTTGGAACATCCTGTCTGTGTGTTTTACACCGGACCTGGTTCCGTCTTTATTATTCTGTCGGAATATCCTGTCTGTGCTATACGCGGGACCTGGTTCCATCATTTATTATTCCGCATTTATTATTCTGTTGGAACATCCTGTCGGTGTGAATTTCACCTGACCTGGTTCCGTTATTTAGTATTCTGTTGGAATAACCTGCCTGTGCGAAGTTCCGCATGCATGGTGATTTCTGTTGTTATTCCATTCTTTATTATACTCAGTTGGTTAAAGTTTTGACTTCTATACTCCATGAAATTAGTAGAATATCCTTGATATTTGCGCTTCATCTAGTATCTTTTCAGGAAAATATTCTTCTGAGCGTTTTTGAATTTTACACCACAAAACAGTATCGTGTGGACAATTTGGACGTTATTGGTTCATGGACAAATTAATTCTTGAACTTGTTTTATTAAATTCTTATATCATTGTCATCATCCTCATGTTTATGTTATGTTGAAAGTCATCTGTGGCCTGTAGTGCATAGATGGACTTGGTATGATTATGACCAGGGATTATGCGGTGTGATCATGACCGTAATATTACAAATGATGTGGAAAAAGTCCTCATTGGTCCGTAGTGCATTGATGGACAGTTTTTGGTATGATTATGGCTATGGATTCTCTTCGGCCGTAGTGCAAAGATAATTGTTTTATGGCATGATCAGGACCGTTGATGAAAACACGATTATCTTTGGCCCGTAGTGCATGGATAATTCGTGGTCGTGATACTAAAGAATATCCTTGGCCTGTAGTGCAGGGATGATTTAATGATGTGGATTATTTATTGAGTTAGAATTTGAAGTGAAGTCAAGGTATCCTCACATGTTCGGCATACCAGGTACGTACGTAAATTTCGAGGGCGAAATTCCATAAGGAGGGGAGATTGTAAAACCCCAGATTTTATGAATAAAGAATTAATTTTCTCGAAATAAATTTTTTATATTATGGTGTGAATTTGAGATAATATTATAGTTGTGGTTAGTATTTATAAATTTTGCAAAGTATGCAAGTTGTTATATTATATTCGATTGGTCAGGGAATATTCTTTGTGTCGGAAAATATTCGTACGACGGTACAATTATTGGTGGACCCCACAACAGAATTATTGTCGGATTGTGAAAACGACAAAAATATTTTATTGAAAATAACGGCGGAAGTTTTACCGTTGATACTGTTGAACTACTGGGTAGTAAAAGTACAGTAATACGCGTTGTTGCATAGTAGCACACGGTATTGATTATTGATATTTATGTGAGAAGTCGCTCAGTTTGATTCAATTATTGTCGATTAATAATATGAATTATTATAGCGATGATGACGTTTTGTTTTATTCGTATTATTAACGTAATAAAACAGAAACATCTTTTTATATAAAACAGAATACTTTATTAAAGTTATTCTATAAATAGAATATATTATATTTTATTATTCATAGTGTCGCATAGTATTTTGCATAGTGTTGCATAGTGTTTGCATAGTAAAAATCTTTTTATATAAATAGAATATATTATATTTTATTTAAAAGATTTTTCTTTAAATATGGACCGTCAGATTAAAGTAAATCAATCTGGACCGTTCATGGATTAGTTACTATGCATTCCATTTTCCTATAAATAGAAGCTCATTCCTTCATTATTTTCTTACGAATTCATTGAAACTCTAGAGAGAGAAATTATAGAGAGAAAGAAGAAGAGTATTCTGCTACTTCACTACTTCTATATCCAGTTTCTGTTACGGTAAGGGGTGTTATTCTTTCTTATTCATGAAGAGAACTATTGTTATTCCATTTCTTATTATTCTGTTGGAATAACCTGTATACGCGGTCTACCCTATACTTGGTGACATTCTTCTATCATTCTGTTGGAACATCCTGTCCGTGTGTTTTACACCGGACCTGGTTTCGCCTTTATTATTATTCCGTTGGAACATCCTGTCTGTGTGTTTTACACCGGACCTGGTTCCGTCTTTATTATTCTGTCGGAATATCCTGTCTGTGCTATACGCCGGACCTGGTTCCATCATTTATTATTCCGCATTTATTATTCTGTTGGAACATCCTGTCGGTGTAAATTTCACCTGACCTGGTTCTGTTATTTAGTATTCTGTTGGAATAACCTGTCTGTGCGAAGTTCCGCATGCATGGTGATTTCTGTTGTTATTCCATTCTTTATTATACTCAGTTGGTTAAAGTTTTAACTTCTATATTCCATGAAATTAGTAGAATATCCTTGATATTTGCGCTTCATCCAGTATCTTTTTAGGAAAATATTCTTCTGAGCGTTCTTGAATTTTACACCACAAAACAGTATCGTGTGGACAATTTGGACGTTATTGGTTCATGGACAAATTAATTCTTGAACTTGTTTTATTAAATTCTTATATCATTGTCATCATCCTCATGTTTATGTTATGTTGAAATTCATCTGTGGCCTGTAGTGCATAGATATTGGACTTGGTATGATTATGACCAGGGATTATGCGATGTGATCATGACCGTAATATTACAAATGATGTGGAAAAAGTCCTCATTGGCCCGTAGTGCATTGATGGACAGTTTTTGGTATGATTATGGCTATGGATTCTCTTCGGCCGTAGTGCAAAGATAATTGTTTTATGGCATGATCAGGACCGTTGATGAAAACACGATTATCTTTGGCCCTAGTGCATGGATAATTTATGGTCGTGATACTAAAGAATATCCTTGGCCTGTAGTGCAGGGATGATTTAATGATGTGGATTATTTATTGAGCTGAGTCTCAGCGATAAAAGTGATTAAAAACTTTTTAAATCATAAAAGATAGTAGATTCAATTCTCTCTACTTGACTCTTTTAATGGATTGCTTATTCCGCTGCAGTTAAACTTGATGTCTATTATATTTTATCAGTTTAACATTGTTGGAGACTAATGATAATTTATTCTGCATTATCTTAGTCATAATATTTCTTACTGGGCTAGTTGAGCTCACCCTTTCTTTCACTGTTCTCTTCAGGAAATGAGAACAAAGCAGGGACTAGTCGGGGAATGGAGTGACGGTCCAGAGGATAGCATTAGTAGTCCTCACTATTCTGAGAAATAGTGTATTAATAATTGTAATGAGGACTCCATTTGAGTTTGTATGATCTCTAGTAGACAATTATTGTATTCAAACTCAAAGTTGTATTTTGTCGTATTATACACGACAGTGGTATTAGTAAGTTGTATTTGAATTCTGTACCATGTATCTGACGACTCAAGATGGGTGATGTATACCTAATTTTGGGGGCGTCACAGTTGGTATCAGAGCTTAGGGATATGATCCCTGGCTAAGATGTGAGAATAGTACTAGGAGGGGAGAGACGGGGAATTCCTTCGCTAGTATGACCTACCTAAGTTTATATGCTATTTAATTGGTCGGTCAAAGTATAGGGATAATATGTGATATGTTAATTAACCCTTGTTTTGTGGCAGTGTTTGAAAATGGCATCCGAGAATGTTGAGATTATCAATGGAGCACAGGAGACCGTTGAGTCTCCACAAATCAATAATCAGGATAATGTGCAACAGGATGGCTGTAATCCTCCTGTAAACAACAACACTGATCAATTGACAAACGACGGTACGTTTAGGAGCTTTTTAGAATTCATGCAACATCAGGCGAAGGCGACTCCTGTTCATAATGCAGGTAAAGACAATGGCAACCCACGGTTGGTCACCGCTAAGCAGTTCAAGGAGCTGGGACCACCAGAGTTTTTGGGAAAGCCAGAACCACTTAAGGCGGAGACGTGGTTAAAGCAGATCACCAAGATATTTGATGTCTTGTTTTATTGAATTCTTACATTATTGTCATCATCCTCATGTTTATGTTATGTTGAAAGTCATCTGTGGCCTGTAGTGCATAGATGGACTTGGTATGATTATGACCAGGGATTATTCGGTATAATCATGACCGTAATATTACAAATGATGTGAAAATTAAAAGTCCTCATTGGCCTGTAGTGCATTGATGGATAGTTTTTGGTATGATTATGGCTATGGATTCTCTTTGACCGTAGTGCAAAGATGAATTGTTTTATGGCATGATCAGGACCGTTGATGAAAACACGATTATCTTTGGCCCGTAGTGCATGGATAATTCGTGGTCGTGATACTAAAGAATATCCTTGGCCTGTAGTGCAGGGATGATTTAATGATGTGGATTATTTATTGAGCTGAGTCTCAGCGATAAAAGTGATGAAAAACTTTTAAAATCATAAAAGATAGTAGATTCAATTCTCTACTTGACTCTTTTAATGGATTGCTTGTTCCGCTGCAGTTAAACTTGATGTCTATTGTATTTTATCAGTTTAACATTGTTGGAGGCTAATGATAATTTATTCTGGATTATCTTAGTCATAATATTTCTTACTGGGCTAGTTGAGCTCACCCTTTCTTTCACTGTTCTCTTCAGGAAATGAGAACATAGCAGGGACTAGTCGGGGAACGGAGTGACGGTCCAGAGGATAGCATTAGTAGTCCTCACTATTCTGTGAAATAGTGTATTAATAATTGTAATGAGGACTCTTTTTGAGTTTGTATAATCTCTAGTAAACAATATTTGTATTCAAACTCACAGTTATGTTTTGTCGTATTGTACACGACAGTCGTATTAGTAAGTTGTATTTGAATTATGTACCATGTATCTGACGACCCAAGATGGGTGATGTATACCTAATTTTGGGGGCGTCACACAATCCATTAGAAGAGTCAAATCGACCATAAAGTCTATTATCTTCTCTATGTTAAAAATCCACCAACAATGTTTTATCCTTGTAACATCAATCAACAGTTCTGGTCCATAATCATATGAATAACTCATAATCATAATTGTGATTCTAAATTTCTCTTCGCATCCAGGACGGAGATAATTTTCATCACATGTCTTTTCTTGAAACATCAAAGATCATGGTTATACCAAATCACAGTTCAAGTTTATAATCATGCTAACAATTTCATCTTTGCACTACAGGCCAAAGATATTCATCAACAGACCATCTTTTCACTACAGGCCTAAGATATTCAACAACAGGTCATCTTTGCACTACAGGCCAAAGATATTCTTCAACAGTTCATATTTGCACTACATGCCAAATATATTCATCAACAGACCATATTTGCACTACAGGTCAAATATATTAATATCTCAAAGAAATATATAATCATTTTAGAATTTATATAAACAATTATAACCATGTTGATCATTTCACCTTTGCACTTAAGCTAAAGAAATTCAATTATAAATTCAATGGTCATGATCATACCAGTCAACAATTCAACTTTGCACTACTGGCCAAAGAGAACCCATAGTCATTATCATACCAAAAATCTACCCATCTTTACACTCAAGTCAAAGAGAAATATCATCATTAGGGTTATAAAAATGTTATATATGATAATAAAAATAATATGATCAACATATAGTTTTAATCTCAAGAGTAATATTCATAAATTAACTATAATTTGGTTAGAAAAAGAAACCAATTTTGTCATGAATAGTAACTTCGTGAATAGTAACTCATAAATAGTAACTCGTGAATAGTAACTCATGAATAGTAAACTCGACACAAAAATGTATAAATTCCACAATAAAATCCATACCAATATTTCGATATAATGATATTGAAATAACATTTCTTAAACTTATAAAAAAGTTATTTTAATTGTTTACACTTTACTAAATAATGCATTTAATCATTCTAATATGCCAAACTCATAAGATTTCATCACCAATAAACAAAACCCTCATCAAAAATCTACATATAACTCATGTATGATTCTCAAGCCATAAAATCATATTTTCCAATTTTCTTACTTCACATAACATATTTAATTCTTTTACTCATAACTAGACTATTTTTATGAAAAATACCAAATCAGTTCCAAAAATATTTCTTTTCTGGGATTTAGCAGAATATAGTCCCATATTGAACATATATTTTTCTCAAATTTTTAAAATTCATTTACTATTTTTCATATGGCCAAAACCGCCGAATATTTAGACATTTATCATAAATTGTACTTTTATCCAAAAATTCCAAAATTCACAGAGTACACTAATATTATATAGATGTACTCCCAATAAAAATTTCATCAATTTTGGAGTTAACCACAAGGAGTTATAAGCGGTTACTTTTAAAATAGCATTTTCCCGTAAAATTCATAACTCTTAATTTATACATCCAAAAATCGCCATTTTTGGACACAATCAATAAAACTCATCAAAATATCATTTCAAATTTTTCCAGAATTTTCTGAAAGACGGAAGAAGTACGAACTGAGAAACATAATAACCCTTAAAATCCCTTACCTCAAAAGAGCAGTATTTCTGACTTGAATATCGGATATAACGCTGAACGAACTTGCGTCGTATAGCAACACTTAAGATATCTAAATACTAACAAAAATATGCTTGATAATATAGAGAGAGAAAAATTATGTTTCTGGTGTATTTTTCAATTCTAACATAAGCACCTATTTATAAGAAAATGCTAGAACGCCATAGGAGACTAAAATAATAAAATAATATATTTATTTCTTCCTTTCATGCCACCTACCAAGACCAGCCATCAAGCATGCCAAAACTTGAAATTTTCCAGCAGCCCACATGTTTTCAAACAAGAGTGGGTCCCTACCCATAAATTAATACAAATCATTTTATTTTCTGTAACTTCAATAATTCATAAAAAATAGCTCGGTTATCAGGAAAATATAAATTTTATGTCCATTCTGATTGAAATCGAATTCTCTACAACTTTGTAACTTTGAGTTTTTCCAAATTCCAAACCTAAACATATCCGAAATCCACAAACGGATGGTTTTTAATACCTCCACACCGACAAAATACTGATAAAATATCCTCAGCATTAATTCTTTCATTTTTATCCACATAAAAATAAATATATCCATCATTTATATCCACATAAAATAAATATTTTCCTTATCATACAAATCAATAATTAATTATTCACAAATAATATTACAGAATCAATTATGACAACCAGGCCGTTCCCAAGAAAGAAGAGGCTTTCCAATAAGAATTTCTCCTTACTGGCGCGCAATTAGGTGACCAAACCTCTCCTTGACAGAACTTTCTAGACATTGCCAATAATGCTATCAAATAATATTATTCAAATAATATAAATTATTGATCTGATAATGGGAAATACTGTGCAGTGATAATTATTGAAAAAACAATAATATAAAATATTAACGCAACAATTATTGAATCAATAAAATAAAATATTGAACAATAATTACTGTAACAATTATTGAGTAGTGTCTTCTTACGTAAAAATCAATAATTCAAAAATATTGTGCAATACTGTGTGCTACTGTGCAATAACGCGTATTACTGTATTTTAACCACTAGATATTCCAACAGTGTTAATGGTAACAACTACGCCGTTATTTATAAAAACTCAAATTTATTATTTTCTTCATCTGACAGTTATTCGTTATGGGGCCCACAAATGGTTGTGCCGTCTTACGAATTTTGAATATTTTATAACAACTTGCGTATTTTAAAAAATTCATATCTCACCCTTAACTTTAAACTTTTATCAATTTAACCATTTACTGAATAGTTATTATAAGAAAAATTGAATACTTTTATTTCATAAAATTCGGGATCTTACAATAATAATAATAATAATAATAATAATAATAATAATTAATATTATTATAATTATTACAATTATTATAATTACTATTATTATTATTAATTATTATTAGTAGTAGTAGTATTGTTATTATAATTATAATTATTATTGTTATTATTATTATAATATAATTATTATTATAATTATTCTAATAATAATAATTATTTTTATAAATACTATTATTATTATTATTACTACTATAATAATAATAATAATAATAATTAAATTATTATTATTATAGCAGTAATTATTATTATTATAATTATTATCATTATTGTTATTTGGTTTGGGCAAAAAATTTAGGGGTGAATTTGATTTGAGCGGGAATTTTTAGTGTAAGATGAAATGTTAGCGGCCTTTAGATTAAGTTTGAAGAATTGAGATGAAATCTGAACCATCCTTGTGCTTTGTCAAATAAAAGATTCAAAATTTGTTTTGTTTTATTATATAGATGTATTCATGGAATTTTAAGCATTTAAAGTTATGTAATGAAGTTATGTTTTCATTTTATGACTTTGTATGCATTATAAGCCATGTACCATGAAGTTATTGTAATGTATTGTGTACTTTAATGAAATTTAATGCATTATATCTCAAGTTTTGTAATATATGTTGAGTAAATGGAAATGAAAAGAATGCATGCCTTGTATATCTTATGTATTGTGTATTGTGAAATGTATGCCATGTTAATGCAATGTATTGTGTATTGTGAAATGTATTATTTGGTTGATATAACTTACCTATTGAATAAAATGCATGTCATTTTTGTTTGTATTTTTAAAGATGATTTAGAAAAAGAAGAAAGTCCCTCCTCATTTAAGATGCCTTTTGTTAATCAATTGTTTGATAATAATGTAAGCAATGAGGAAGAACAACAAGAAAATGCTCAATAGAGGTGGCAGGGAAATGTGGAAAAGAGGGATAATGTGCATGAGGAGCAAGGGAATAGAGAACAATTTGCATGTCATGTTCATTGCAAGCCCTGTTCCAAACTCCATTTCAAAGTAAAGGAGGAAGAAGAGGGTGATCAAATGTTTGGACAAACTTATAGGGTAGTTAATGATGAGCAACCCAAATGGCTAGAATTCAAACTCAACTGCACATGTAATATGACATCCAAACTGCATATGCAGTGTGACGCCCCCAAATTAGGTATACACAATCCATTCTGAGTCGTCAAATACATGATACATAATTTAAATACAAACTTGATTTATACAACTGTCGTGCAAAATACTGACAGCACAATAACTGAGTTTCAATACAAATATTGTCTCGTAGACAATATCCAAACTCAAATAAAGTCCTCATTACAATTATTTTCACACTATTTTATAGAATAGTGAGAACTACTATAGCAACCATCTTGGACTGTCACTCCATTCCCCGACTAGTCCCAGCTATATTCTCATTTCCTGAAGAGAACAATAAAAGAAAAGGGCGAGCTCAACTAGCCCAGTAAAGAATATTATGACTAAGATAATGTAGAATAAATTATCCTTAGTCTTCAATAGTGTAAAAACTGATAGAATACAATAGATAACAAATTTAACTACAGCGGAACAAGCAAACCATTAGAAGAATCAAGTAGAGCATGATGTCTACTATCTTTTATGATTTAAAAGTTCATCATCAATATTTTATCTCTGTAACACATCTCAATAAATAATCCACATCACCGAATTATCCATGCACTACGGGCCAATGATATTTGTTAGTATCACATCCACGAATTATCCATGAATTACGGGCCAATGATATTCATTATTATCACATCCACAAATTATCCATGCTACTACGGGCCAAGGATATTCGTTATTATCACCTAGTGGCCATGATCATGCCAAACAACTATCCATCAACAGCACTACGGGCCAATGAGTACTTTTACCACATCATTTGTAATATTACAGGTCATGATTATACCGATACATAATTCCTGGTCATAATCATACCAATCAACAGTCCATCTATGCACTACGGGCCAAAGATGACTTTCATCACAATATAAGCATGAGGATGATGACTATGATATAAGAATTCAATTAAGTGAGATCAAGGATAAATTTTAAAGATTTATAATTCAATTTATCCTGAGTTTAAGAATGTCCAAATTGTCAACATGATAACTGCTTTGTGGAGTAAAATTCAAGAATAATATTCATGTATCAAAAATAATTCGGACAAAAAAAAAAATCAATTTTTGTCGTGAATAGTACCCGAGTGAATAATACCCTATGAATAGTACTTCGTAAATAGTACTCTGTGAATAGTACCAGTATGTATGAATAGTACTCCGGCATGAAAAGAATAAAATTTAACAAGAATGTCCAGAAAAATGTATTAGTGAAACGATACTAGATGAAGCACAAATTTCAAGGATATACTACTAATTTCAAGGAGTATAGAAGCAATAATTATCAAAATAAGTGTAGAATTAGAATATGAAACGAAATAATATTACTTACATACTATAGAGTATGGAATAAAAATTATTTCTCACGAATATTGAACAAAATAATATCGAACTACACCATAAAGCCTTTATCTCACCCAGAAAACACATAGAATCAAGGATAGTCACGGTCAAAGTAGCGTTGACCAACTGTCTTGAACGAAATCTGGAAAACCCAGAATTCGCTCAAGAACAGCTTCTGACAAGAGTTTCGACCAGATTTGATCTGCCATGTGTGACATTGTTATGATGAACTAATGATTTATGGTTGTTCTTTGACATCTCTACTACATTGGTGAACCATTATAATATATTAAGCATGCCCAGAAAACAAGGATTAAAGGACTCAAAGTAAGTACCTTAAACTCTGGCAAACCCAGAATTTTAAGAACAAGGTCTGACATGCTTTTCTAGGGCTTGGATCTCTATGATATGATATGTTATGGCCATGAAACTTAATTGAAGTTATAGTATTACATGAATACTACAATCTTGAAACTTTAGCTGCCCAGAAAATGTAATAACCAAGGATCCAGAACTGGTCAAACCTAGTACCCTTAACTCTGATATTGTTTCTGGGCTTGGGCTGAAGAACACCTATAGCGACGGTTCTGTCACTATAGGGTCCTTTAGTGACACTTTATTTTCTGAAAATTATTATTTTATTAAATAAATAGTGAAAATTAGTTTTTAATTATTAAAATACAAATAAATTCTTAAAAAATATTTTAAAGCTTAAAAATTAGTTTTTAATTATTTTGAGTATATTTTATTAATATTTAATATTTTTGGAATATAAAAGGTATTTAATTTATTTAATTATAATAATAAATAATTTATTCAAAAAGAATTTTAATACTTGAAAAATCATAAAAAATTATATTATGGTATTAGAAAATATTTTAAGTTATTTTTAATAACTTTTGATATTTTGTGATGAATTTAATTAATGAATTAATATTAATGGTAATTAATTTATTAATTTAGTAAATATATTAAATAAATTATGGAAAAATAGAATTAGTGCTTAAAAATTATATAAAAATGATTTAAGGGTTAGAAAAATATTTTGAGTTATAAAATATAACTTTTGATATTTGTCATGAAAATATTAATATTTTAATATTAATGTCAATTATTGGACAATGGATTTATATGTTTAAAAATCATATAAATGTGATTTTAAGGTATTAAAAATACTTTGAAATATTATAAATATATTATAATGCTATGGTATGATTTTCATTAATATTTAATAATAAATAAATATTAATGATAAGGGAATAAGGTGGTATTTAATTTATATAAATAAGTTATTAGTAATTGAATTTTTTTTGATAAATAGTAATAATTATTTATAAATTATTATAAGCTAGGGAAAAATAGTTTTAACTGATAATTAAATTATCTAATATAATTGTGAAGTATTTAGGCAGAGTCTTTTTAGGATTAAGCTCAATAATTATATAATTAGGCAATCGGGTTGTCAAAATAGTATCAAACTCAACTCAAACTGTAATAGTTTGACTTGAGGTTAGGTCTTATGTGTCTTATAGACCGATATGATTATGTGATAATGTGTTTAGGTTATTTTTTATAACAGTAATTCACAGTAATACATTGTGATGATATTATTATAACTTGGAGATCAATATTATTAATATTAGGTCTTCAGATGAAGTTAAATAGACTGTATAGCAATAGTCAACAATACATGCAAGTTTTTTCCGCACTTTGTGAAACTTTATATTTCAAATGCATGTTCTTCTTCACTTTGTGCAAACCTCATATTGCAAATGCCAGCTTCATTTAAATTATTTTATTAAGTGAAAATTTTATATTTATTAATTATGATCTAGTGATATACAGTGTATATGATTTCTGTTTTTATAGGTTATGATTTATTGTTCAAACATAACCAAGTCATATGAGTTATTATTATAGAAAAATGTGTTTGATTTGATATCAAAACATAGTTTGTGAGAAATCAATTTTGTTTGGTACCGATATATATACTGACACTATTATGATTGGCAGCAATAGACTGACCGGGTTCCATGTGTCGGCATTTATAGCAATGACCGGAGGTTATTTAGATAGGATGATATGTATACTCCTAGTTTTGTTTGGTTGAGCGGATTAACCCGGGTTGCTAAGTCTATATGACTGACAAATACTCGAAATGGGTAGGGTTTGGCTGACAAACCTCAGTATATGTTTATGGCACTACTCTGAACTTTATGTTCATTTATTTTAGAATTGATATATGTATAACATTCGTTTATTGTTCAAAACTTGCTGAGCTTTCTGTAGCTCATCCCTGCAAATATTTTCTTCATTTATAATAGAAAGAGTATAATCTAGAAGTTTCGGTATTCTGGATAAAAGGCTTAAGGCATTGATATCTGTTAAAAACTATAATGTAATAGTAACGGTATATTATTTGTTTAATGTAATATTAGTTTGTAGTATTTAGTTGTCATTCTAATGGAATTAGAAAAGTGTACAGTGTCTATAGAAATTATATATATCTGAATGATAACATTAACAGACATTGGTCTCTGATGCACTGAGGTAGCGCTTCACTCAGTTTTAAGAACTCTAACATTAATACTATTGAGGTCATATATATATATAAGAATTATAGTTATGGAAGAAATATCTATAAGATACTGAACCTGTACATCCAAGTGAGGGTACTCAGTTACAATGATTGTTCTTACGAGAACTACTATTTACTATGAGTACTGTGAATCTTGGATTATAGGAATTATTATCTTATAGAATATTTATGTGAGCACCAAATTAACTACAGTGAATGTAGAGAATTTGGGGGCATCACAGGTGTCACCATCTCAGCTTGACTTAACTTTGCTATGGGGCACATTCCACCCTTAACTGCTTCGTCGTACTCCTGATCCATGATCTGAATCATTAATCTTTGATCCATATCAAATTGGTGTTGACCACTCTGTACAAGGTAATTCCAAACTCGATGTTTGTTTCTCCCAATTTTTGTCCAAAAAGCAAAATCCATATCATTTATTTTGGCCTTCTTGGATCGGAAGTCTCTTTCTACAATATCAATGCATCGTGCAACTTTTACCCATGCATCATCCATTCTCACTCGTTTAGTTGTTTCTTCTTTCAGCCGATCTTTGACATTTGCATTTTTAGATTCCAGCTCTATTATCATATTTTCTACCAAAGAGAGCTTATGTTCATGCTTTACATATCGGGTAGCAAAATCTTGACTTGTAGCATCCCTTTGCTCCACGACTGCCTGCCGTTCTTCACCCTGCTCTTCTAACTCATGAATATGATCTTGCAGCTCTATATTTCGATCAGAAATTTCTCCTAATAAATCCTCGTCAGGGTCCTCTTCTTCCTCACTCTCAGCTGCTACCTTTTCGACTAGCTCGGGTGCAACTATTAATTCTTCACTCACTACATGGATATCTCTAATTTCTTCTTCGCCTGACATCCTACAATCAAGTTTAATAACTTAATTAGTACTCCCTAATAAAAATCTTTGTTATAACAAGATATTATACTCCAATATTTATTCTTTAACTAAATCTCCTCAATTCATCACTTAAAACTCTATATGAGTTCATCTCTTGATCTTCAGATTTCATTCTTAAATACTGCCACAAAACAAGGGTTAATTAAAGAAATTGACATGCCACATATTATCCCTATATTCTGACCAATTAAATAACAAATAAGTTGAGGTAGGACACAGTAACGAAGGTTTTACTTGTATCTCCCCTCCTAATTCTAATCTCAGATCTCCACCAGAGATCATATTTCTAAGCTCTGGTACTAACTGTGACGCCCGAAAAATAGGTACACACAACCCATTAGGAGTCGCCAAATATATGATACAGAATTCTAATACAACTTTATTTATATAACTATTAATTTTCGTGTAAATACGATAAAACATACGCTGTGAGTTTTTATACAAATAATTCAAACTCAAATAAAATACTCATTACAATTCTTATCACGTTATTTTACAAAATAGTGAGGATTACTAAAATAACCATCTTGGACCATTACTCCACTCCCCGTGTGACGGCCCCCAAAAATAGGTATATATCACCCATCTCGGGTCGCCAGATACATGGTAAAAAATATAAATACAAACTAATTATACAACAGTCGTGTAAAATACGACAAAACATATACTGTGAGTTTTAATACAAATATTGTCATCTAGACAATATCCACACTCAATGGAGTCCTCATTACATTTATCATTACACTATTTCATAGAATAGTGAGGACTACTAATGCACCATCTAGGACCATCACTCCGTTCCCCGACAAGCCCCAGCTACGTTCTCATTTCCTGAAGAGAAGAATGAAAGTAAAAGGGTGAGCTCAACTAGCCTAGTAAGAAATATTATGACTAAGAAAATGCAGAATAAATTATTGTTAGCCTTCAACAGTGTTAAACTGATACAATATAACAAACATCAAGTTTAACTGCAGTGGAACCAGCAATCCATTAGAAGAGTCAAGTAAAGAATAAAATCTACTATCTTCTATGATTTAAAAGGTTTTTCATTACTTTTATCGCTGAGACTCAGCTTAATAAATAATCCACATCATCAAATTATCCCTGCTCTACAGGCTAAGGATATTCTTTAGTATCACGACCATGAATTATTCATGCACTATGGGCCAAAGATAATCGTGTTTTCATCAATGGTCCTGATAATGCCATAAAAAATTCATCTTTTCACCCTTGGCCGAAGAGAATCCATAGCCATAATCATACCAAAAACTATCCATCAATGCATTACAGGCCAATGAGGACTTTTTCCACATCATTTGTAACATTACGGTCATGATTATACCAAAATAATCCCTAGTCATAATCATACCAATTCCATCTATGCACTACAGGCCATTAGATGACTTTCAACATAATATAAACATGAGGATGATGACAATGACATAATAATTCAATAAAATAAGTTCAAGAATTAATTTTTCCAAGAACCAATAACGTCCAAATTGTCAACATGATACTGCTTTGTGAAGTAAAAATTCAAGAATGCTCAGAAGAATATTTCCATGAAAAGATACTGGATGAAGCGCAAATATCAATGATATTTCACTAATTTCATGGAGTATAGAAGCCAAAACTTTAACCAACTGAGTATAATAAAGAATGAAATAACAAAAGAAATCACCAGGCATGCGATAGACCGCACAAACAGGTTATTCCAATAGAATAATAAATAACGGAACCAGGTCATGCGTAAAGAACAGACAGGATGTTCCAACAGAATGATAAAAAATGGAACCAGGTCATGCGTAACACACAGACAGGATGTTCCAACAGAATAATAAATAACGGAACCAGGTCAGGCGTAATACGCACCGACAGGATATTCCAACAGAATAATAAAGAATGAAATAACAGAAGAATTTCACCATGTATGTGATACTTCGCATAAACAGGTTATTCCAACATAATGATAAATAATGGAATAATAAAAGAATTTCACCATGTATGCGGTACTTCGCATAAACATGTTATTCCAACATAATGATAAAGAATGGAATAACAACAGAATTTTACCATATATAGGTAGCCCGTGTATACAGGTTATTTTAACAGAATAATAAAGAATGAAATAATAGAAGTTCTCTTCACGAATAAAAAAGAAAGAATACCCCTTACGAGTACAACAAATAATATCCCTTACCTTTGAAAGAAGAGTATTCCGACTGGTAGGGCAATATTATACTCGAAGAAAACTTGCACTACGCTCAAAGCTTTCTTAAACTCTAAAGAAATACGCTCATGATTATAGAAGAAGAACTCTCTCTATAGTTTATCTCTCTAGAGCTTCAGTGAATTCGTAAAAAATAATGAAGGAATGAGCTTCTATTTATAGAAGAACGGACTGCATAGTAACTAATTGATGAACGGTCCAGATTGATTTACTTTTAATCGGACGGTCCATATTTAAAGTAAAATCTTTTAAATAAAATATAATATATTCTATTTATAATCTAATAAAACGAATACCTTTATAAAAGTATTCTATTTTATATAAAAAGATTTTACTATACAAAACACTATGTAGGCACTATACAACATTATGCATAATAAAATATAATATATTCTATTTATAGAATAACTTTATAAAAGTATTATGTTTTATATAAAAACTTTTCTGTTTTATTACATTAATAATACTAATACAACAAAACTGAGTGACTTCTCACGTAAGCATTAATAATCAATATCGTGTGTTACTATGCAACTACGCGTATTACAGTACTTTTACTACCGAATAGTTCAACAGTATTAACGGTAAAACTTCCGCCGTTATTTTCATAAAATATTTTTGTCTTTTTCTCAATCCGACAATAATTCCGTTGTGGGGTCCACCAATGATTGTATCGTCGTACGAATATTCAAAAAGAATATTCCCCGACCAATCGAATATTATACAACAACTTGCATACTTTTCAAAATTTATAAATACTACCCACAACTATAACACTATCTCAAATCCACACCATAATATTCAAAAAAATATTTCGAGAAAATTAAATCTTTATTCATAAAATCTGGGGTCTCACAATCTCCTCTCCTTATGAAATTTCGCCCTCGAAATTTACGTACGTACCTGGTATGCCGAAGAGGTGAGGATACCTTAACTTTATTTCAGATTCTAATTCATGAGGTATAACCTTTGATTGTTGAATACGATCCTTCTTATCCAAGATTTTAACACCTATCTCCTCATACGTTAAATCTTCTGTTATATCGTTTAGTTCTAATTTAATAATGTGGTTCGAGCCGTCCACACATTTACGTAACCTCGATACGTAAAATAAACGTTCTGAGCACGCAACATACTTGGCGGTAAAACGAGTCTATAGGCCACAATTCCTACTCGAACGAGGATTTCAAATGGGCCAAATAAATCGAGGGTTGAGATTTCCTCTCTTCGTCGATTCTTGCTTCTAGAATAACCCCCTCTTGAACCTTCTTCTTCACATTCATCAGCTCCATGTGTGTAGCTTGAGCGGCTTTAACTTTATCGATTAAAGTAGATTCTACTCGTATATTCGTTATCTTCATGTGGGTTCCTAGAGTTTTTAACTCTATCTTCATCATTTGTAAGTCGTACGAAATGGGTCTTTGTGTTAACAACATCGCACTTATAAACGCATACGATCTTCTACTCAACGTGTCAGCTACCACGTTCGTTTTCCCACGATGGTATTGATTGATACGGTCGTAATCTTCAACAGCTCGAGCCAACGTCTTTGGCGCATGTTACGTTCGTTTTAAATAAAGAGATATTTGAGGGTTTTAGAAATGGGTTTTATACTGAGGTCAATACAAAAATTAATTTCACGCTCTGGGGTAGGCCAAGAAGTCTTCAAAAATACGTCGGGAAATTTATTAACAATAGAAATATCGTTCAAAACTATGACCCTCATCCAAGACTTAGATAACACATGTAATGAAGGTTTCTCCTAACGGAGCTTCAACAGATAAGTCAAAGTCTAACTTCTCCGGAGTCAAATTTAAACGTTGAATGCAAGCAAGAGAGATAAAAGAATGGGTAGAACCAATATCTAATAAGGTATAGACTTCGCAAAAATTTATAATTAATTAACCCGTGCTAATTTTGTTTGGGTTACTCGCTTTTTGAGAAGTCACGAAAAATGCTCTTCCTGAAACCACCGACTTTGCTTTGTCTGTATCCGTCTTTGGTGCCACCGTTCCAGCTGGACTTGACTTCACTATACGACAAAATCGAGCTAAATGTCCTTCTCTTCTTGAAATTTCCACTTCTATTATCTTGGCCATGATTACCATTGAAGTGGTTACCATTCTTGGCATGATAATTTCCCCCACGATGGTTATCATTGTTCCGATGGCCGTTGCCACTGGTATGATTATTATCGTGTTGTTGGTCGTTACCTTTTGGTTGAGCTAACTTAACGGTCTCATGTGCTTCGTTGCTTATCTCAGGCACGGTCCCCTCCTAGTTCTTTTCTCACATCTCAGCCAGGGATCATATCCCTAAGCTTTGATACCAACTGTGATGCCCCCAAAAATAGGTATACATCACCCATCTTGGGTCGCCAGATACATGGTATAGAATACAAATACAAACTAATTATACAACAGTCGTGTAAAATACGACAAAACATATGCTGTGAGTTTTAATACAAATATTGTCATCTAGAAAATATCCACACTCAATGGAGTCCTCATTACATTCATTATTACACTATTTCACAGAATAGTGAGGACTACTAATGCACCATCTAGGACCATCACTCAGTTCCCCGACAAGCCCAGCTACGTTCTCATTTCCTGAAGAGAACAATGAAAGTAAAAGGGATGAGCTCAACTAGCCCAGTAAGAAATATTATGACTAAGATAATGCAGAATAAATTATCGTTAGCCTTCAACAGTGTTAAACTGATACAATATAACAAACATCAAGTTTAACTTGCAGCGGAACCAGCAATCCATTAGAAGAGTCAAGTAGAGAATAAAATCTACTATCTTCTATGATTTAAAAGGTTTTTTTTATTACTTTTATCGCTGAGACTCAGCTTAATAAATAATCCACATCATCAAATCATCCCTACACTACAGGCCAAGGATATTCTTTAGTATCACGACCACGAATTATTCATGCACTACGGGCCAAAGATAATCGTGTTTTCATCAACGGTCCTGATCATTCCATAAAATAATTCATCTTTGCACACTTGGCCGAAGAGAATCCATAGTCATAATCATACCAAAAACTGTCCATCAATGCATTACGGGTCCAATGAGGACTTTTTCCACATCATTTGTAACATTACGGTCATGATTATACCGAAATAATCTCTGGTCATAATCATACCAAGTCCATCTATGCACTACAGGCCACAGATGACTTTCAACATAATATAAACATGAGGATGATGACAATGACATAATAATTCAATAAAACAAGTTCAAGAATTAATTTATCCAGGAACCAATAACGTCCAAATTGTCAACATGATACTGCTTTGTGAAGTAAAAATTCAAGAATGCTCAGAAGAATATTTCCATGAAAAAATACTGGATGAAGCGCAAATATCAATGATATTTCACTAATTTCATAGAGTATAGAAGCCAAAACTTTAACCAACTGAGTATAATAAAGAATGGAATAACAAAAGAAATCACCAGGCATGCGATAGACCGCACAAACAGGTTATTCCAACAGAATAATAAATAACGGACCCAGGTCATGCGTAAAGAACAGACAAGATGTTCCAACAGAATGATAAAGAACGGAATCAGGTCATGCGTAACGCACGGACATGTTGTTCCAACAAAATAATAAATAACGGGACCAGGTCAGGCGTAATACGCACCGACAGGATATTCCAACAAAATAATAAAGAATGAAATAACAGGAGAATTTCACCATGTATGGGGTACTTCGCATAAATAGGTTATTCCAACATAATGATAAAGAATGAAGTAACAAAAGAATTTTACCATGTATGCGGTACTTCGCATAAACATGTTATTCCAACATAATGATAAAGAATGGAATAACAAAAGAATTTCATCATGTATGCAGTACTTCACATAAACAGGTTATTCCAACATAATGATAAAGAATGGAATAACAAAAGAATTTCACCAAGTATAGGGTAGCCCGTGTATATAGGTTATTTTAACAGAATAATAAAGAATGGAATAACAGAAGTTCTCTTCACGAATAAGAAAGAAAGAATACCCCTTACGAGTATAACAAATAATATCCCTTACCTTTGAAGAAGAGTATTCCGACTGGTAGAGCGAGGATATATACTCGAAGAAAACTTGCACTACGCTCAAAGTTTTCTTAAACTCTAAAGAAATACACTCAAGATTATAGAAGAAGAACTCTCTCTATTGTTTATCTCTCTAGAGTTTCAGTGAATTCGTAAGAAATAATGAAGGAATGAGCTTCTATTTATAGAAGAATGGACTGCATAGTAACTAATTCATGAACGGTCCAGATTGATTTACTTTTAATCGGACTGTCCATATTTAAAGCAAAATCTTTTAAATAAAATATAATATATTCTATTTATAATCTAATAAAACGAATAACTTTATAAAAGTATTCTATTTTATATAAAAAGATTTTACTATGCAAAATACTATGCAGGCACTATGCATAATAAAATACAATATATTCTATTTATAGAATAACTTTATAAAAGTATTCTGTTTTATATAAAAAGTTTTTCTGTTTTATTACATTAATAATACTAATAAAACAAAACTGAGTGACTTCTCACGTAAGCATTAATAATCAATACCGTGTGTTACTATGCAACCACGCGTATTACAATACTTTTACTACCGAGTAATTCAACAGTATTAACGGTAAAACTTCCGCCGTTATTTTCATAAAATATTTTTGTCATTTTCTCAATCCGACAATAATTCCGTTGTGGGGTCCACCAATGATTGTACCGTCGTACGAATATTCAAAAAGAATATTCCCCGACCAATCAAATATTATACAATAACTTGCATACTTTTTAAAATTTATAAATACTACCCACAACTATAACACTATCTCAAATCCACACCATAATATTCAAAAAAATATTTTGAGAAAATTAAATCTTTATTCATAAAATCTGGGGTCTCACACCCCGACTAGTCCCAGCTACATTCTCGCCTCTTGAGGAGAACAATGGAACCAAAAAGAAAAGGGTGAGCTCAACTAGCCCAGCAAAGAATATTATGACTAAGATAATGTAGAACAAATTATCCTTAGTACTCAACAGGGAAAAATCTGATAGAATACAATAGACAACAAGTTTTAGATCACAACTGCAGCGGAAACAACAATCCATTAGAAGAGAAAAGTAGAGCATGATATCTACTATCTTCTATGATTTAAAAGTCCTTCATCAATATTTTATCCATGTAACACCAATCAATAAATATTTCAAATCAACGAATTATCCATGCACTACGGGCCAATGATATTCGTTAGTATCACCAGTGGTCATGATCATGCCAAACACATGTCCATCTATGCACCACAAACCTTATCTGTAACATTAAAGGTTATGATTATACTAATACACAATTTTTGGTCATAATCATACCAATCAAAAGTCCATCTTTTCATTACGGGTCAAAGATGACTTTCAACACAATATAAGCATAAGGATGATGACAATTATATAAAGATTCAATCAAGTAGGGGTGAAAATGAGTCGAATCTCAACGAACACTTTAATGCTCAGATTCGGCTTGACTCAAAAAAATTGAGCTCGAATTCGATAAGGAATTTCCAATTTTGCGCCAGATTCGACTCGGATCATTACTTGGACCTACTCGGCTCGTAAATACTTGACTCGTTTACAAAACGAGTTACTCACGGGCCTTCAAATCGAGTTTTGAATATGAACTATTTCACTTAATACTGAACCACTACATACTAAATTGATTATTAAACTAATGTTTTTGTATAAAAGTCTTTTACTTTTATTTATGTAAAGAAATTACAAAAATGTAATATGAATTGACAATCAATTCACTTATTTATTTAAGTACAAGCTTACATAATTTAATACTACACTTTATAAATTATAAAGATTAATACAAATATCACATATTTAGCTTGTTAGTATGGATCAGACCAATATTTGAATATGATTCATCGAGCAGGTGTGACACCCCCAAATCCGAGTACTTCATTTTCACAAGATTTGGTGTTCACTTGATAAAAAAAATCATTTCTAACTACCAAATATAAGAAAATTTAATAATAAACCTTCCCATTAAAGGATTACATCAATAAAATCTCCCAGATCATCTAACCTTTAAATACAAATATCAAGTGCGGAAAATTAAATAACTACATCACAATACTTAAAATAAAGTTTGACAATATAGAAGTCAACACGTTTACAAGTCTTCAATACTTGTTCATCTTTCCTTTCCCTTTACTGGTGGTAGGTACATCGACCTTCTCAACTTTAACTGTAATATTTATATAAGCAAGAGTGAGCAAACAATGCCCACTTGAAATGACAATGAATAATACTTCATAACAACTGCCAAATGAATAGGCTCAACAGAACTGAATAATATGATCTATCAATGATAATCAGAATTTAAAATATGTATCTGAGGGTCATAAGACCATGAACTATGTCCATAGTTATAAGTATTCTTTCAACTTAAACTTTAACAGTCATAAGACTATAAGGACTTCTCGTACTTAGGGGGATCAGCCCTTCGTACAATGTATTATGCACAAACATCTAAACGCTATGCGTAAATTATCCCCAGTAACAGAGTTGTTCATCTCAGCATTTAGAATACAAGTTCGCACCAAAGTAAGTTTGGTTTGGATACATTTCAAGGTAATTTAGAATTCAACGAACATCAACTAAGGATTAGTTGAATAAAATACAATAACAATATGACATGGAACAAGTCATAGATGAATCAAAATTTGAATGTTAGGGTCATGATTTAGAAATGAACTAAAAACATAAACATTGAATAACGTAACATACCATGCTTGGACAATATTAAGCTAAGGTCAAAATGTTGTTTAGAATTGAATTATCGAGCATGCATAATAAAGAGTAATTTGAACGATAAGCTTGCATGTTAGCAAACAAGTTAAAATAAGAAACCTTCTCAAAGTAAGAGTTAGGTTAAATAGCTTGGCAATGAATATATTTAAATTACATAAGTAGAATTAGGAATAACTTGCTCAATAATAAACAAGGTAGAGTAAAGAAACTTGCACAATCGTAACAATAGAGTTAAATAACTTGCATACTACGAAACAAGTTAAAAATAAGAAAACTTGCTCAATATAAAGAGATAAGGTTTAGAAACTTGCCTTGAGTGTAAGCTAAACCGTAATAACTCGAATCACAATACCCTATATACATGTCATCATGACATAATTAGTTACTACATATACTCTGTATACAATTAAGTATCTACTTCATGTATGGATCGGTTTTAATCACATAGTCAAGTCACATTAGTAATGTAATAATAGAACTCGTTAACCGTTAATAATATTTTCATTCTTAGTATTGTAATACCAAAATCACATCTTAACAGTCATAATATTCAACAATTTCAGACTTTGTGTACTAAAATACACTGTCTGGCCACTACTAATCGGCGCTGCGGCGCCATAGTTTACACTAGGAACGACGTTGCGGCGCGAGACTTGTATTACGAGGTGGCGCTGCGGCGCCGAATTACAGTATCTGGCGACCAACTTCGCGAAGAACATAAACAAAGCCAATTTGGCCTACAAATTACTTTCTAACAACTAAATTAACACGTAATATATATATATATATATATATATATATATATATATATATATATATATATACGGCCAGGATCAAGAGCATTCTACTTAAATAGCATTCCTCCTTAAATAGCATTATTTTATTAAAACTACGTCGTTTTGGAGGGACGCAGTGGCATTTTTGTAAATACAATGCCACCGTATATTAACAAAAATGTCACCGCGTCCCTCCAAAACGACGTAGTTTTAATAAAAGAATGCTATTTAAGGAAGAATGCTATTTAAGGAGAATGCTCTTGATCCTTACTGTATATATATATATATATATATATATATATATATATATATATATATATATATATATATATATATATACCTTCACAAACACATAACGTAAGATCTCTTAACATGATTTTCACCCATATAAACTATATAAACATCGAATTTAAGACCTCTAATTTCACTGTTCTTGTTCAAACTTCACTTTTTGACATTCTTAGTGAAAATCATCACTGTGACTTTGTTTTTCAACCAAAACAGTTAATTTAAAATACTTTGTTTTTGTTTCTTCATCTACTTTTAAAATCAAAAGTCACTTTATACGTTATACAATGAATTAAACATTAATTTTTACTTTAAACTAAGACATATTCATATATATCCATACAAATTAACTGTAATATGATTTCCTTCATAATTAAATACATTACATGAATCAATTTACTATAACTCATCTATAAACTTATGAAAAACAATTTTATATCAACCAACTATCAATTATCATATAAAAACTATATATAACAAATAATTAAACCCTCACACAAATTTTTACAGAGAACTTTTGAATAGAATAAAACTAAAACTTTTAAAAGTAGAAGGGTAGGATTATACATTTGCTTTCTTGTTTAGGTTATCTAGAAGATGATAGCCACCATTTGATTATCAAAACTCCTTCTCAAAATCACTCTTTTAAAGTCTCTCTAGAATTCTCACAATTCTCTCTCAACTTCTCTCTGCAAACTTTCTTCTTCTCTTTTCTCTTCTTAGACTTAAGCCAAAAGCTTTTCACGTAAATAAAACAGACGCTAACGTATATTGTATTAAGAATAAAACTGATAATAATAACTCTATACTTAATATATATCAATTACAAAATTTAATATATTTATTTATATTTTTAATTTATTTTGTTTATATTATAATTCAAAATTCAAAAGCCTTAAGGCTTTGTTTGGCAAAACTCTTTAAAATTAACAACTTAAAATCCTTATGCCTTGTTAGGTAAAATATAATTAAATTAAAGACTTAACATTCATTAAGCTTTGTTTAGCAAAACTGAATTAACATCCTTTAACTTATTTTAATAACTCCTTTATAGCATAGTTTATGGTCACACTTTATTTAATCAAATTTTAATATTCAATTTAATTAACTCTAATAACAATTTATTAAATTAATTTACCACATAAATCAATACAACAAAATTATAATTTTCTTTATAATTATAATTTTATTTAATAAATTAACACATTATTTTAATTACCAAGTCAAATTAAAATATCATTATAATAATTTATTTAATCATTATAAACTCTCTAACTGAATTATTAATTTAAATTAGAATATTATCTCATGATGATCAATTTCCTTAACTCATAAATTATTTATTTAACAAATAAATAATCAAATCAAATCACATTAAACAAACATTTATTCATCAATAAACACATCAATTAAAATATTTATATAACTCAATAAATACTTGGAATTACAATTTAAAATTCTGGATTGTTACAGCAGGTATCGAGTATGGTTCGAGAAACAAATGAAATACTTGAACCCTAATCTGAGCGAATACTGGTATACTCAAATTCGACTCGTGTATCATTAAACAGAAAACGAGTATGGATTATATTCGACTCGAATCAACTTCGAATTCGAGCTTTGGATCATATTTTCGAACCGATCTCGAGTCGAGTATTGAGCTACTCTGCTCGGCTAATACCCCTACAATCAAGTGAGATAAAGGATAAATATTAGATATTTATAATTCAATTTATCTAGAGTTCAAAAATGTCCAAATTGTCAACATGATAACTATTTGTGAAGTAAAATTCAAGAATGATATTCATGTATCAAAAATAATTTGGACAGAAAAGAAAATTAAATTATGTTGTGAACAATACTCATGAATAGTACCGTATGAATAGTACCCCAACATGAAAAGATTAAAATTTAATAAGAACGTTTAGACCAACATTCCAGTGAAATGATATTAGATGAAGCGCAAAACTTAAGAAATTTCTAATCATTTCAGGAATTATAGAAGCAATACTTACCATAGTATGTTTAAATTTAGGAATATGAAATGAAATAATATCCCTTACATATGGAGTATGAAAGAAAATAATATTTCATACGAGTATTGAAATAAAATAATATCTTTTACGAATTTTGAAAGAAAATAACATTCTTTACCTTAGTAGAAACTAGATTTGACTGGATTATCAGATATTATCATGAGAAAATCTTGTACAAAAGCTACACTCAAAGTGTTCCTATACTCAAAAGAAATACTCACAATATTGTAATAGAAATGCTTGTAATTTTTTGGTGTGTTTAGGAAGGAGGTTGCCCCTCCTTTTATAGTGAAATTCGGAGGAAAGAAACAAACTCAATCTGCCTAACTTTGTTGTTTTCTTCTCTACCTAACTTTTTCTTCTTCTTTCCAAGCCTAACTTCCTAACTTCTTATTGGTTAAGGACCCATGAATTAGGAAAACATGGAAAAGAATTTGCAGGAGAAAAATAATACCAGCACGTGGTTTTGAAAAGGAAGTGCAGTACCCAATTTTGAAAAATAAAGTAATGTAAGTCAAGCTTCTCACCTTCACTTACCTTAAATATTCACATGCTTATATATATATATATATATATATATATATATATATATATATATATATATATATATATATATATTATTTAACAATTATCATATATTATAATAATATATTTAAATAAATATTTATCGGAGAAGATAATTGTGATTCCATAGAAAAATATGTCCAACTTTCAACAAATATTTCATACTAAAATTCCTTCATTTATATTAAAATTGAACCAATATCCACCACATAATAATAATTCACAATTAATATTATAAGCTCACATTATTAACAACCAGATCATTTCAAGGAAAGAGGGAACTATCTGATAAGAATTTATCCTTATTGGCGCGCAATTATATAACCTAACTCCTTTCCTCGACAGAACTTTCTAGACATTGCCAATAATGCTAACTAATAATATGAATAATTGTGTCGTGTCAATTATTGATTTAATAAAATATTGTGGAGATGATACTTGTGACAATAATTAAATCAATAATATGTAATAATGTGCAACAATTACTGTGTCAATTATTGAATGAAACTGAGTAACTTCTTACGTAAGAATCAATAATCAAAGATATTGTGCAATACCGTGTGCTACTGTGCAACCACGCGTATTACTGTACTTTTATCATCGGGTATTTCAACAATTAACGGTAAAAGTTTAAAGTTATTTTTATAAAAAGGTTATTTATGTCGCTTTCTATATCCGACAGTTATTTCGTTATATAGTCCACCAATGATTACGTCGTCGTACGAATATTCTCCGACAAAAAAAACATTCTCCGACCAAACGAATATTTTATAACAACTTGTTTACTTTACAAAATTTGCACATTTCACACATAACTAAAGCATTATATCAAATCAACACATTATTATTCAAAAAAATAATTAGAGAAATTAAATTTTTATTCATAAAAATTTGGGGTCTTACAGTCGAGCTGGCAAAGAAGGGGCACTGCAGCACCAGGATTAAGCTTGGTAGAGGCGTTGCAGTGCTAGTACAAGGAATTTAACCTTTTTGCCCCTGAAAGCTGGAAATGACCCAACTTATTTACTTTTTTTAAAGAATTATTTAAGTTCGTAAAAAAGTCATATTATAACATCCACAGTTCATATATCACACTATGACTAGTTTACAAGAAATGTCATATTAGATATGTATCCGAATTCGGAAATGAATAACTTCATTTCAAATTATATTGTATCAACTATTTTCGACCAAGTATTGGTATCTTGGTTGTCTTGTTATTTAAACAGACACTTCACAAGTATACAACCAGATTACCGAAAAGCATAATAACATATCATTTTCTTAATTACATGTGGTATGTATGAAATGATAAATGTACCTAAAGGACAATAGAGCATTCATTTCAACATGTTAAGAGTTTTAAAGCTCAAAAGTTAGAAGAATGATATTTGTCTTGTAGCAAATAAAGCAAGCAACAAGGACAAGTTATGATATAGTGTACTTTGCAGTCAAGTTTACTCTAAAGTCTAAACATTTGAATGGCTTGAACAAAACTTTTCTTAATTGCTCTTTATGTTGTATAACACATCATTCCATGTAAAGCAAGAGGGAATTCATTGTCTTCATACTCCATCTGTTTACCTAAACAAACAAAATATTGTTATTTTAACATGACTTGTAGCCTCAATCTTGCATTAAATCTTGCTTTTCCACCCAATAAGTAGATTATAATTAGGACCTATTTAGGAAATAAAGATGTTTATACAGCACACTAGATTCATCATTATTTGATAAAGTACAAATGTTATATAAAGAACAAAGTTACCACATTCAATGGAATCTTACTCGATAGTAATGGGAATTCTAACATTAAACTTCTTTAATCAACCATATATGGCAAAGGACAAATAATTACCAGATAAAAATTAACTTATTTATGAATCAAAGACGAGTAACCTTTTTTTCTTCAAGAGCATAGGTACTGTAACGATCACGATGATCAAACAATCTTTGAAATGAGATTTATGTGAAATTATCTAATAAATTGAGATTTCACTGATAATTTATGTTTTATGTGACTTATGGTCATTATATGACCACGCTACGTGTTATGTGAGTGTTTTTGGGTGTTTGAAGGGTAAATGTGAAAAATAAGAATTTCCAAGAAAAAAAATAAAAACACTATTCATGCTAACTGTGACGCCCCCAAAATTAGGTATACATCACCCATCTTGGGTCGCCAAATACATGGTACAGAATTCAAATACAATCTTAAATATACAACATGAGCTATGAGTTTTAATACAAACATTGTCTTCTAGACAGCATTAAAACTCAAAATAAGTCCTCATTACATTTATTATCACACTATTTCACAGAATAGTGACGATTACTAATGTTATCCTCTGGACCATAACTCCATTCCCCGACTAGTCCCTGCTACGTTCTCATTTCCTGAAGAGAACAGTGAAAGAAAGGGTGAGCTTAACTAGCTCAGTAAGAAATATTATGACTAAGATAAAGCAGAATAAATTATCTTTAGTCTTCAATAGTGTTAAACTGATACAATATAACAAACATCAAGTTTAACTACAGCGGAACAAGCAATCCATTAAAAGAGTCAAGTAGAAAATAAAATCTACTATCTTTTATGATTTAAAAGGTTTTTCATCACTTTTATCGCTGAGACTCACCTTAATAAATAATCCACATCATCGAATCACCCCTGCACTACGGCCAAGGATATTCTTTAGTATCACGACCACAATTATTCATGCACTACGGGCCAAAGATAATTGTGTTTTCATCAACGGTCCTGATCATGCCATAAAACAATTCATTTTTGCACCCTTGGCCGAAGAGAATCCATAGTCATACTCATACTAAAAACTGTTCATCAATGCACTACGGGCCAATGAAGACTTTTTCCACATCATTTGTAACAATACGGTCATGATTATACCGAATAATCCCTGGTCATGATTATATCGAATATAAACATAAGGATGATGACAATGACATAATAATTCAATAAAAACAAGTTCAAGAATTAATTTATCCAAGAACTAATAACGTCCAAATTGTCAACATGATACTTTTTTGTAGAGTAAAATTCAAGAATGCTCAGAAGAATATTTCCATGAAAAGATACTGGATGAAGCGCAAATATCAAGTATATTCCACTAATTTCATGGAGTGTAGAAATCAAAACTTTAACCAACTGAGTATAATAGAATATATGAAACTGCAAATGGATTTTCGCCCGCCATGCGGTAATCCACGTAGACAGATCATTTCCACAATTTAATAAGGAATGAATATTAAGGATCATTCACCATGCATGTGGTAATCCACATAGACAGGTTATTCCAACAGAATAATAAAGAATGGAATAACAGAATGATTCATCATGCGTGCGATAGACTGCACAGACAGGTTATTCCCAACAGAATAATAAATAATGGAACCAAGTCCGGCGTAAACGCACAGACAGGATATTCCGACAGAATAAAAAATAATGGAACCAGGTTCGGCGTAAACGCACAGACAGGATATTCCAACAGAATAATAAATAATGGAACCAGGTCGGGCGTAAACGCACAAACAGGATATTCCGACAGAATAA
The DNA here is from genome assembly GCA_020205505.1 of Panax japonicus. Taxonomy (NCBI): domain Eukaryota; kingdom Viridiplantae; phylum Streptophyta; class Magnoliopsida; order Apiales; family Araliaceae; genus Panax; species Panax japonicus. Next base: position 74,977,509 of record CM035096.1, on the reverse strand, counting down.
TAAAGAATAGAATATTAGAAGAATTTTACCATGTATGCGGTACTTCGCATAAATAGGTTATTCCAACAGAATAATAACAGAAGTTCTCTTCACGAATAAGAAAGAAAGAATACCCCTTACGAGTACAACAAATAATATCCCCTACGTTAGAAAGAAGAGTACTGGATATAGAAGTAGTGAAGTAGCAGAACACTTTTCTTCTTTCTCTCTATAGTTTCTCTCTCTAGAGTTTCAGTGAATTCGTAAGAAATAATGAATGAATGAGCTTCTATTTATAGAAGAATGGACTGCATAGTAACTAACTCATGAACGGTCCAGATTGATTTAGTTTAATCTGACGGTCCATATTTAAAGCAAAATCTTTTAAATAAAATATAATATATTCTATTTATAATCTAATAAAACGAATAACTTTATAAAAAGATTTTACTATGCAAACACTATATAGGCACTATGCAAATACTATGCATAATAAAATATAATATATTCTAATTATTGTCTAATAAAATAAATAACTTTATAAAAGATTTTACTATGAAAACACTATGCAGGCACTATGCAAACACTATGCATAATAAAATATAATATATTCTAATTATTTTCTAATAAAACAAATAACTTTATAAAAGATTTTACTATGCAAACACTATGCAGGCACTATACAAACACTATGCATAATAAAATATAATATATTCTAATTATAGAATAACTTTATAAAAGTATTCTGTTTTATATAAAAAGTTTTTCTATTTTATTACATTAATAATACTAATAAAACAAAATTGAGTGACTTATCACATAAACATCAATAATCAATACTGTGTGCTACTGTGCAACCACGCGTATTACTGTACTTTTACTACCGAGTAGTTCAACAGTTTTAACGGTAAAACTTCCACCGTTATTCTCATAAAAATATTTTTGTCGTTTTCTCCATCCGACAATAATTCTGTTGCGGGTTCCACCAATGATTGTACCGTCGTACGGATATTCTCCGACAAAAAGAATATTTCCCGACCAATCGAATATTATATAATAACTTGCGTACTTTGCAAAATTTGTAAATATTACCCACAACTATAACATTATATCAAATTCATTCCATAATATTCAAAAAAATATTTCGAAAAATTTAAATCTTTATTTATAAAATCTGGGGTCTCACAATCTCCCCTCCTTATGAAATTTGGCCCTCGAAATTTACGTACGTACCTGGTATGCCGAAGAGGTGAGGATACCTTGACTTCATTTCAGATTCTAATTCTTGAGGTATAACCTTTGAGTGTTGAATACGATCCTTCTTATCCAAGATTTTAACACATATCTCCTCATACGTTAAATCTTCTGCTATATCATTTAGTTCTAATTTAATAATGTGGTTCGGGTCGTCCACATATTTACGTAACATCGATACATAAAAAAAACATATTTGGCGGTAAAACGAGTTTATAGGCCATAGTTCCTACTTCATCGAGGATTTCAAATGGGCCAATTAAATCGAGGGTTGAGATTTCCTCTCTTCGTCGATTCTTGCTTCCAGAATAACGCCCTCTTGAACCTTCTTCTTCACATTCATCAGCTCCGGGTGTGTAGCTTGAGCGACTTTAACTTTATCAATTAAAGTCGATTCTACTCATATATTCGTTATCTTCACGTGGGTTCGTATATTCGCACTTGTAACCGCATACGATCTTCTACTCAACGCGTTAGCTACCATGTTTGTTTTTCCTACGATGATATTGAATGGTATGATCGTAATCTTCAACAGCTCGTGTCAACGTCTTTGGCGCATGTTACGTTCATTTTAGTTGAAGAAATATTTAAGGGTTTAAGAAATGGGTTTTGTACTGGGGTCAATACAAAATTTGATTTCACGCTCTAGGGATAGGCTAAGAAGTCTTCAAGAATACGTCAGGAAATTTATTAAAAATAGAAATATCATTCAAAACTGTGACTCTCATCCAAGACTTGGATAACACGTCACATTGATACCTACAAATTAGTCATCGTCATTCACAACGTCTCCTACGGAAAGTCTGGCTTCGGTGCATTCCACACAAGGAAGTCAACAACAAAAAGATCGGGGCTCTTTACTTATGGCTTGATATGACAATGATTAACTTTAGTGGTTTGGTTACTTTTAATTTGCATAACATGTTGGTTAGGAGTATGAAAGCTAACAACCTTACAAAAAGCATGATGAGTAGTTAACCAATCGATTCCTAAAATCGCATCAAAGGCAAGTATTTTCAAAGAGACAAGATCGACACGTAACGTGAAAGTGTTGATTTGAATATGATTTATAAATAGTGGAGGTAACGAAGGTTTCTCCCAACTGAGTTTCAACAGATAAATCAAAATCTAACTTCTCCAGAGTTAAATTCAAACATTGAACACAACTAGGTGAAATCAAAGAGTGGGTAGAACTGGTATCTAATAAGGTATAAACTTCACAAGAGTTTATCATTACCTTACCCGTAATAACTTCGTTCGGGTTCCTCGACAAAACGCTCTCACTTAAACTACTGGATTTGACTTTGTTATAGGGTACATTCCACCCTTAAGTGCTTCGTCACATTCCTGATCCATGATTTGAATCATTATTCTCCAATCCATATCGAATTGGGGTTGACCGCTATGCACAGGGTAATTCCGAATTCGATGTTGGATTCTCCCAATTGTTGTCCAAAAAGAAAAATTCATTTCATCTATTTTGGCTTTATTGGATCGGGCGTCTTTTTCTACAATATCTACATGTCGTGCGGCTTTTACCCATACGTCATCTATTCTCCTTCGTTCAGTTGTTTCTGCTTTCATCAGAACTTTGATCATAGCATTCTCAGATTCTAGCTCTAATATCTTATACTCTGCCAAAGAGTGCTTCTGTTAAAGCATCGCACATCGGGTAACACAATTTTGAATGGTTGCATCTCTTTGCTCCACGACCGCCTGCCGTTCTTCAGCCTGCTCTTCTAACTCATGAATACGATTTTGTAATGCTAAATTTTGATCATAAAATTCTTCTAATAAATTCTCCTCAGGTTCCTCTTCTTCCTCTTCTTCCTCACTCTCAGTTGCTACCTCTACAACTAGCTCGGGTGCAACTATTAGTTCTTCACGCACCACGTAGATATCTCTAATTTCTTCTTCGTCTAACATCACATTAACCTGGTTAGTGATTAAAGGTGTCTCAACGGTCTCATGTGCTTCATTGCTTATCTCAACATTTTCGAATGCCATTTGCAAATACTGCCACAAAACAAAGGTTAATTGACATGTAACATATTATCCATATACTTTGACCAACCAATTAAAAATCAAATAAACTTAGGGAGGTCATACTAGCGAAGGAATTCCCCGTCTCTCTCCTCCTAGTTCTTGTCTCACATCTCAGCCAGGGATCATATCCCTAAGCTTTGATACCAACTGTGACGCCCCCAAAATTAGGTATACATCACCCATCTTGGGTCTCCAAATACATAGTACAGAATTCAAATACAATCTTAAATATACAACATGTGCTGTGAGTTTTAATACAAACATTGTCTTCTAGACAATATTAAAACTCAAAATAAGTCATCATTACATTTATTATCATACTATTTCACAGAATAGTGAGGACTACTAATGATATCCTCTGGACCATCACTTCGTTCCCCGACTAGTCCCTGCTACGTTCTCATTTCCTGAAGAGAACAGTGAAAGAAAGGGTGAGCTCAACTAGCCCAGTAAGAAATAGCAGAATAAATTATCTTTAGTCTTCAATAGTGTTAAACTGATACAATATAACAAACATCAAGTTTAACTGCAGCGGAACAAGCAATCCATTAAAAGAGTCAAGTAGAAAATAAAATCTACTATCTTTTATGATTTAAAAGGCTTTTTTATCACTTTTATCGCTGTGACTCAACTTAATAAATAATCCACATCATCGAATCACCACTGCACTATGGCCAATGATATTCTTTAGTATCACGACCACAATTATACATGCACTACGGGCCAAAGATAATTGTGTTTTCATCAACGGTCCTAATCATGTCATAAAATAATTCATCTTTGCACCCTTGGCCGAAGAGAATTCATAGCCATAATCATACCAAAAACTGTCCATCAATGCACTACGGACCAATGAGGACTTTTTCCACATCATTTGTAACATTACGGTCATGATTATACCGAATAATCCCAGGTCATAATCATTCCAAGTCCATCTATGCACTACAGGCCATAGATGACTTTCAACATAATATAAACATGAGGATGATGACAATGACATAATAATTCAATAAAACAAGTTCAAGAATTAATTTATCCAAGAACTAATAACGTCCAAATTGTCAACATGATACTTCTTTGTAGAGTAAAATTCAAGAATGCTCAGAAAAATATTTTTATGAAAAGATACTAGATGAAGCGCAAATATCAAGGATATTCCACTAATTTCATGGAGTATAGAAGTCAAAACTTTAACCAACTGAGTATAATAGAATATATGCAACTGCAAATGGATTTTCGTCCGCCATGCGGTAATCCACGTAGACAGATCATTTCCACAATTTAATAAGGAATGAATACGAAGGATCATTCACCCTGCATGTGGTAATCCACATAGACAGTTTATTCCAACAGAATAATAAAAATGGAATAACAGAAGGATTCACCATGCGTGCGATAGACTGCACAGACAGGTTATTCCCAACAGAATAATAAATAATGGAACCAAGTCCGGCGTAAACGCACAGACAGGATATTCCGACAGAATAAAAAATAATGGAACCAGGTCCGGCGTAAACGCACAGACAGGATATTCCGACAGAATAATAAATAATAGAATCAGGTTCAGCGTAAACGCACAGACAGGATATTCCGACAGAATAATAAAGAACGGAATATTAGAAGAATTTCACCATGTATGCGGTACTTCGCATAAACAGGTTATTCCAACAGAATAATAACAGAAGTTCTCTTCACGAATAAGAAAGAAAGAATACCCCTTACGAGTACAACAAATAATATCCCCTACCTTAGAAAGAAGAGTACTGGATATAGAAGTAGTGAAGTAGCGGAACACTTTTCTTCTTTCTCTCTATAGTTTCTCTTTCTAGAGTTTCAGTGAATTCGTAAGAAATAATGAATGAATGAGCTTTTATTTATAGAAGAATGGACCGCTTAGTAACTAACTCATGAACGGTCCAGATTGATTTACTTTAATCTGACGGTTCATATTTAAAGCAAAATCTTTTAAATAAAATATAATATATTCTATTTATAATCTAATAAAACGAATAACTTTATAAAAAGATTTTACTATGCAAACACTATGCAGACACTATACAAACACTATGCATAATAAAATATAATATATTCTAATTATTGTCTAATAAAATAAATAACTTTATAAAAGATTTTACTATGCAAACACTATGCAGGCACTATGCAAACATTATGCATAATAAAAAATAATATATTCTAATTATTGTCTAATAAAACAAATAACTTTATAAAAGATTTTATTATGCAAACACTATGCAGGTACTATGCATAATAAAATATAATATATTCTAATTATAGAATAACTTTATAAAAGTATTCTGTTTTATATAAAAAGTTTTTCTGTTTTATTACATTAATAATACTAATAAAACAAAACTGAGTGACTTATCACATAAACATCAATAATCAATACTGTGTGATACTATGCAACCACGCGTATTACTGTACTTTTACTACTGAGTAGTTCAACAGTTTTAACAGTAAAATGTCCGCCGTTATTCTCATAAAAAAATTTTTATCGTTTTCTTCATCCAACAATAATTCTGTTGCGGGGTCCACCAATGATTGTACCGTCGTACGGATATTTCCCGACAAAAAGAATATTCTCCGACCAATCGAATATTATTTAACAAGTTGCGTACTTTGCAAAATTTGTAAATATTACCCACAACTATAACATTATATCAAATTCATTCCATAATATTCAAAAAAATATTTCAAGAAATTTAAATCTTTATTTATAAAATCTGGGGTCCCACACTAAAAATGTAATTTTGCTTTTTTCGACTTTTCAAATTACGATATATCATTTCTTTGGAAAATGGGGATCAGTGGCAAAATCGAATTTTCGAAAATCAAAAGTCGATTTTTCGGCTAACCGAGTGGATTACGAAAACGTAACCGAAAAAGTTAGAAAACATAACTAGATAAGAAAACAACACCAAACCTAAGATTTTCAAGACTTGACTGAGGTTTGCAAGACTTGACTAGGTTTGAGCCAGGGGTTGAGCCTAGGGTTTGGAGAGCTTGGCTAAAGGGTGAGCCTAGGTTTTGAGGTAACTTGGCTAGGGTTGAGTCATGGCTTAAGCTTTAGGGACCCTAAAGATTTAAGGCCAAAGTAAGGCTATTAGTGTTTATCCCATGTGAGATAACACAAGCAATGATTAGGCTCATCTAGAAGCATAAAGGAGGGGCAAAATGGCCATTATGGCCGGCTATAGGCAAGGTGGAGGGTAAAATTGGTGAGTCATAAGGCATGACTCACCTTATCCCAACCAAGCATTAAGTGCTTGGTTTCCCCGTTAAGATGTCTTAGCCATTAATTGATTATTAAGTGTCTTGAGTTAATTTAATTGTGATTTGATTAGGCTAACTCAAGGGAATGATTAGTAAGCATTTAAATATGAGTGGGAAGACCTTGTGTGAGTTTAGTTGGGTGACCAACTTATAAGAAATGGAAACTAGCTTTTATATAAGCAAATCAAAGTTATCATCTATTTCACTTTGCTAAATTTTGGCTAAGTGTTAGAGAAAGCAAGAGAACTTGAGAGCAAGAGACAAAGGAGAGAGAGAGGGTCAGGACTTAAGGGAAGAAGAAGAAGAAGAAGGCCAAGATCAAAGCTTAAGCAAAGCTAAGAAAAAGAACCAAAAAGGTAATCCTAAGAACCTTAAACCTTCATCTCTTCGAATTTTTCTTATTTTGAGATTGATAGTTGTTGATGGTTGTTAATAAGTGAAGATCATGGTGGATCTTGAAGTTATTAGGTGGATATGAAGAAGTAAACCTTGTTAAATCACCTTAAATAAGCATGCTAAGTGAACCAAAGAATAAAACATACGCCTATGCGTGAGGATGAAAAGACTAATTTAGTGAACTGTAAATGGACTCTTAAATATGTTTGTCTTTGTGTTTTGATTTGATTCCGAAATATAGAATCATAGATAAGTAAGTTGGTAAGATGTTCCAAGTGGAACAGGAGGAAAAATACACCATAACGAAGTTATTGCAAAATTTTCTGTAAAAGATGTCAATTATAAAAAACCCTAGCTTGGTACCCTTTTCGAGCCAAGTTTACAGGTAGTTAATGCTTCTGGAAAGCTCTTCCTTTCTGGGGGATTTGTAGTTGGTTGAAAATTTGAGTCGTAGGTTCAAGAACGAGCTCAATCCGACTTTAGATGAGCGACTTATGAAGCTTAGAAAATTTGACTGTTAAAACGTCTTTTGGCGAAATAGGGCTCCCGAGGGGGTTTTGAGCAGATTTCCAGATAAGTTGAGAACCTTAAAAAAATTCTGTCCAGGGGATTTGAAGAATTTGTTACAAGGAAGAAAATGATGTAAGAACGAGCTCATTCCGATATCGAACGAGAAAGTTATGATGTTTCAAAGTAGGCGCATTGAAATTGTTCAAAGTCAAAAATTTTGACAAAACTTGAAAAGGTTATGGAGGGTGGGTGTGCCCCGCGCCACCCATAATGTTAAATTGGTGCGCCCCACGCCAGACCAACATTCGGCTGAACAGCTTTGACGTCCTTTAGTAAACTAGACAACTTTTCTGTACGAACTCCAATTAAGGTGATTCAAGATGATCTGAAAAGCTAAGAAGTAGACCTACAACTTTCATTAATTAAGAATTGAGAGTTAATGTCGAGATCAATTTCAAAATTAAGCCTTTTTAGGGTTGTTATGTAAGCGGGGGCAAGGTGTGGTGGTTTCATTCGGAACGCCGTAACGCCAAGCCATGTTGGGCTAGTATTCCCGAAATCTAAACATTGGACTTTGAAAATACAATCTAGAGGAATGTAAACCAAGGAATGATAGTTGAATTAAACGTATCAATCATGCACAATGGTGTGTCGGTTGGGCGTTCGAGTTAGACAAGTCGGGCGTACGACGTACGAACGTCAAAACGCTGAGTTAAATGTTAATGAACTTAAATAGTGTTCTAATTCTTCTGAATGAACATTATAGAACATGTAAAAGAGTTAAAGTAAATCATGAGTGATGTCTATATGTGGCTAATTGGTATGTCTATGTGCACTAAATGTGTAGGACTTACAAAGGGCGATTAACGTCAAAAATTTAAAGACCTCTAAGGCAAATATTCTAACTCCATTCAACTTTCATTTGAATGTCAGTTTTTGGATGTATATTCTAATGAATAATTCGTATGTATACTTTGGTTTACACAATGTTTATCGATTGTGCAAACTCCAGACTTATACAAACTTTATGTTGATTGTATAAGTGTTCAGCTATGCTATAATACATAAATTGTTCAAGTTTTGTTATAACGCATGAATAGTTCAAGCTTTCAAGTTCTGATATGCATGAACTATTTAAGAAGTATGTCAATGCCAATTGTATCGGCTAGACACATGTTAAAACATTTTATTGATTTCAATATAATTCTCTGAAATGTTATTGGTTTAAGTAAAGCTTCCAAACCAATTGTACTTGGTGCGGATTCAGTCTGAGAATGAACAATCCTAATATTGGGGAAATTTTTTAGTATTGTCGGCATGTTTATCAACAAAAGTCAGTATGTCGATTCAATATGTTTTGAACACAAAGGAAATGATTTTCTGTTATTCGATATATTTTCACAACTTTTGTTTAGTTGTTGAAGGTTTAGAAATATGAAAGCATGATTCTTGATTTAGTTATTTTATATGCAACTGTTATGCTTGTTGGGCATGAAAATGCTCATTCTTGTTTTGAATTAAATGTTCTCAGGCAAAACTAAGTGTGTAGAAGGTTCCGGTAAGGACAAGGGCAAACTAAAGATGAAAGGGTATAAGAATATTACAAACTCTTGTAATAGTTAGGAGTATTGTAATATTATTATGTTAAATATCAATTATTAAAGATTTAAAGGTAATAAAACCTGTGAATGTAATAATATGTCTGTAATAACTAGTAATTACTTTCATATTACCAGGGTAATATATATGAATGGATGTGTATGTTTAGTACCGTGAAGCACCATATCCGGAGTTTAAAGATACTCAGATTTGGGGCGTCACAGATATTATCAGATAGTTTGAAAAGAACAATTAATCTAAATTAGAAATGTGGTTCTCTATTGTTCTTATTGAAAAGGACTCGATAGATAATAAATATTGCAAGATAAGAGGTGATGAGTGGGATTTATACCCGCGAATCGGATACCTTAATCCTTAAGAAATTGTATGTATGTTATGTTTTATGCTACTTTTATATAGTGTTTTGTTATTATTATGTATAAAAGTGTATTGCAGGGGTTTATTGGTCATTTCCAAGTTTAACCGGGCAAAATTGTCAAAATTATATTACTAGTGCCCCAACGTCGGTTCCTAGTTCTTTTCTAGCACCGCAGCGCCACACTGTGCCAGTTCAGCCTTCTTGCAAAGCAGCAACGCTCCATTTCCTTTAAAAACTGGAGTCGCAACGCCTACTAATGTATTGTCCCTACTACACGGGCGCCACAACACCTGAATTAGGCTAAAGCATGGCGCCGCAGTGCCACCTCCGGTTCCCAAGCAAACAAGAGAGGGAAATGACCTAATTTGAAAGGCCTTGCCTCCTTTTGAATATTATCATATAACTTTTGAAAACCATTATTTTGGAGCTTGAGCAAGGTTTTGAAGAACCAAATAAGTGGAAGATCAATCTCTTGCACAAAGCTTGACCATTACACTTGGAAGAGAGGATTTAAAGTTGAATATTGCTATCAAGGGGTTTTCTTTCTCTAATTCTTCCATTCATTTTGTGTAATCTAAACATGTGGATGATTTTGATAATGATGTTTAGTTTCAGTTATGAACTAAGGGGCTGTTTGATAAAAACTGAATGAATCTGAATCTGAATGAGCTGAATCTGAATGAAAAAAAGTTGTTTGATAATTGATATGTCTAAAATATCTGAATAACAGTATTTTACTATTTTACCCCTCTAAATTATGTTGAACAAATATATAATTTAACCCTTAGTCCATGTTTATTAAAAAATTATTCATAAGATTTTGAGTAAGAGATTTTGGAATTTATTATTAAATTTCAGTCAAATTAATACAAAAAAAACGTTATGACTGTCCCATTTTTCTAAAACTTGTATATTACGATTACAATGACTTAATTTATAATCTTAGAAAATATTACCACTACTTAAAAATAATTCAATCACCACAAGTTCCGACTAATCAACAATCTTAAATGCTTATAATTTTTCGTCTCACCCGTATCGAGTAATTATAGTGCATTATGTTTGGAAGAATTTTTGGCTATGAAGATCATTGTATAACAAATAAAAATAGATAATTCTTGACATTGCATACTTGATCCATGTAACAAGTTCATACAAAAGTTATGGCCAAAAATCAAAAATTTAACCCTTTGCACCTAAAATAATAAGTTTTGGCCATCGATCCATACAACATATTAAAGTTTTAACTAAAAACATTTCATTCAGTAAATATTTAACTAGACTATAAATCCTAACTTGCATGAAACCATTTCAACCCAACATTCATTCTCATCATCTTCTAGTAGCACCCATTGTTCTCTATAACTTGCACTCTCACAAAATATCTCAAGTGCCATTTTGTGCAATGGATTTTGTGATCCCCACCCAAGACAATTTAATTTATCTTTGCACTCCTTCAAGGAAGGTCCACTATTGTTATTCACAATAAGCTTTAAGGCTTTGCACATCTCTTCCTCTATTTCGGAGTTATTAGATTTTTTTGTTGATTTCTTCGCTTTTTTCGTTGGCCTTTGTTCTTCAAAGTTGAGAGTGGAAGCATGTGATTGAGTACCCGGAGTTGATGAATTTAGAGGTGGGTTTGGGGACTCTTGAGCTTGAGTACTAAAAGGGATATCCTCATACTAACAATTTCCAAATCCTTATTTGGTTCAACGGTCTTATCCCTTTTAGAGGTAGGTCCCCAGCCATCAATCCCCGTAGCAGCAGCTCCATCATAGAGTTGAGCGCAAAGCTCAGGAAAACTTAAAGGTGAAGTCCTCAAGGAGTCAACATGCTTGTTTGCTTGTATCCAAAAAACATACCCAACATGTTATTCACATGTTTAATAATTTAACAAGCTTTTATGGTCAACTTAAAAATGTAGTTACTAACCTTTGACTCTAGCTCCCATTCCTCATCGTGTTAGTTGTGGGATCATAATGATTTCCGATCTTTCTTTTTAGTTGACACCATGCAATATATTTTCCCTTCATATAATCATAACGATTTTTCATTTGCTTATGATCTACAATAAAGTTGTGGGTGTTCTTCAGTATTTCTCCCACTGTTGACCATGAATATGGCTTAAGACTACCGCCTAACCTACCATTTTCCGTAACCTCGCCAATACACGCTTCAAGAAAAGTTTTCATTACATTTTCATTTCTCCAACTCACTCTTGATTTTCTTTGATTTTGAGTTTCACCCGATTGTTCCGTGCCTAACAATAAACAAATATACTTAATAGGTCAATTGTCTCAATTCTATCATCAATAAAATATTTCAAATAGTATCAATATTGGACAGTTGATCTGAAACTTGAATTATAGCTAGCAACAAATCTGAGAAGGACAGACTAATATAGCAAGGGAATATATTAGAGCAGACACTTGAGAATATATGATGAAGGAATAACAAAACAAATGATATAGATGGTTGTTTCATGTTTTTTGTCAGTAGACGAAGAGAGACTAGAATTGGAAAAAGGATGTGTAGAAGAACTGTTTTGACAACACAAATGAAACACAAAACACTATCAATATACAATTGAACAAAAACTGACATTTAAAGAAACATTGATTAGAGAAAATGTCAAACACTGATAAATCCTTTTATTAAATTGAATCACTCAAACTCTAATTACAATTCCAAGAATATGTAAAGAACCATGTGGAACAAAACAAAACAAAACAGAACAAACCATATTATCTATCTCTGTATGTCCTAATATATTTCACTTTCATTCCTTTTATCAAACCTAATAATTTCTAACTTCTACTCACGCAAAGATATAATAGATATAATAACAAGGAACTAATAATTTCATCCTTTCTTCACACTACACAAGTGCACCAAATTTTACTTTTCACAACAATTAAAAAACCAACAACTTTGTAACACTTAAAAAATACTCATCAAATTCACCTAAAAAAAACCCACACATGATATTATAAAATCAAAACAAACCCTCGTCTATAAAACAGAATCTTATCAAACCCAATTCATTATTTACCAATTAAAAAACCCAGAATCAAATACGTATCCATCCATTAATCAAAACAATAGGCAGGCAAGCACAAGAATATATCAGAGTCAGAGGGCCATGGAGAATCATCTTCAGTCACCCTTTCTCTCTCCCAAAGTCTAATAGAAGAAACACACAATGCCCACTAGATTTTAAAGCTCAAATCACAAATCATTGGAAAAGTGATTTGGGTTTTTTTTGCTAAATAGCAGCAGCAACAAATTGCTAACCCTTGTTCCCAATGATGCAGAGCAGATATGAAGCAGCGACGAGAAAGAAACATAGATCAAATTAGGATTACTTGTCAGAGAAGCGATGGACCAACGATGCAGAGAAGAGATGGAGATGGAGATGATGCAGAGAAGAGATGGAGAGCCAAAAGCAGAGCAACGCTAAGGATGGAGAAGCAGCGCTACAGATGGAAAGAGAGGCTATTTGGGTAAAAGTAGTGATTCAGCCGATTCAGCCCAATTTTTTAAAAAGAATCGGTCAGATGCATTCAGCCTAATTCATATCTCAAATTTTGTAAACAAACAGTCTGAATGGCTGAATCGCTCCGATTCAGAGCCATTCAGACCGTTTCAGAGCAAAACAAATAGGCCCTAAATGAATCTTACGTGAATGGGTTATTGTATTTCATGCTTTAGTTATTGATTGCTTAGCCAAGTAATTAATATGAGTATTAATTTGATATTGAAAAATGGACTTTAATGTTTAACCATAAATATGATAACACTTGTTATGACCATTCCTAATGGATTGAGAGCATATCTTGCATAATAGAATAGGAATATATCTATTTGCCTTGTGTAATTAATGAGAATTAAAGCCTAATGACTCCTAGTCTAACTTATTTCACCATAGGAATATAGTCATTTATTTAGCTAGGGAATATTCATATGACCATCGGAAGAGGCTTATGTATGCATAAAATTATCGGTTGACCATTCTAATGATTTGTTAGATAAAAGGAAGAGTTAGGAGCACTGGCGGAACCAAGGGGGGGGGGGGGAGGGGGTCAATTGACCCCGTTATATATTTGTACTAGTATGCCTATATTGTAAAAGATGTGCGAGAAAGAGAGAGAGAGATTAATAATGAAGAGTAATGAGGAAAGGAAATGAAAAGGCTGTTATTAAAAGGTTAGGAGTAAATCTGGGAAAAGTGACAGTTAGAGAGAGAGAGAAAGAGAACATTGTGTTATTTTTAGAGAGAGATAGGAAGAGACGAGGAGGTTCACATGATAAGTGCATGATGAGCACGTGTTGGGCGGTCAATAGATTAAGAATTTTGACAAATATAAGAAGTTGAATGACAATAGACATGGAAGTGACTCATTTCTCAATAATATTAGGAAAATTGATATACTTGTTCGGATAAAGTTGAATTGATGTTACCGTAAATATATATATATATATATATATATATATATATATATATATATATATATATATACAGAACAGATCAGGTGAGGGCTCCCTTACTTTGTTAAAATGCGGACTTTTTTTTTTTGATTTTTTTTGGTTTTTTTTTTAAACAACTAAAAAAAAATATTTAATATTTTATGGAACTGATATTTTTCCATAATATAATGTTTTGGGCGTGTTTTGAATACCTATACCAAAAAGTGGTGGTACAGTATGCCCAGACTGTACATACATATTTTTGTTATACGTACCCAAATCACATCCAAAACACTGTATTATGAAAAAATTTCAGTTCCATAAAATATTAAACTTTTTTTTTAGTTATTAAAAAAAACCAAAAAAAATAAAAAAAAAATCCGCATTTTAACAAAGTAAGGGAGTCCTTACCTGATCCTGACCCTATATATATATATATATATATATATATATATATGAAAAGATATACTAAAAATATTATAGTAACTAATGAATAATTACAGGAAAAAAATATAAAATAATGTGTAAGATTGTAGTTGATTACAATTATTAGATTCACTTATATGCGCATATTATTTTATAAAGTATTATTATAAGAATTCTTTATAAATATAACAATACTCATTTATTACCTATCCCAATATATATACATACAATTATAATTAAGTTAAAAACTTTTACAATGACTCTTTAAGAAATTAAGATTTGTACTTTGAAAAAGAAACAAAGGAAACAAGGAAAAAAGGAAAAAAGGAAAAAAGGTATATATATAAATTAATTCATTCCCTATAAGCAACGAGGTTACATGTGAAGTGATGACCAAAGTATATCCATTATGTCTCGTAAAAATTATCACTTTTGAATTTTATTTTTATTTCATAATTAATTTTTTAGAAAATAACTAGAAATGTTCATATTTTCCTCGCACAACATTGATACTAATATTTTTTAAAGAGAAAATTAATTACCGTATTTCAATTTCAAGTCACTTTTTATTTTGTTTCAAGACAAAAATAAAATTTAAAAGTGACTCTTTGCTAGACATCGTGAGTCCGTGAGTATATCCTTTTGTGAGACAATATTTATGAAATTATATTCTTTTGATTTGCTTACAAATCATACCTTGCAAAATGGGAACACAAGAAACTCTGTTTTTTGTTTGCACGTAAAAATCATATTGTAAATTTTGTTCTCTTTTTGGATAATGTGGGTTTTGTGGCAGGAATTAAACATGAGCCTTTTGCAACATAATAGAGAGGATACGACCAGTTGTGGGTGTGAAAGACATTGATGTTACTATTAGTTTATTTATCTTTAAGACGTTGGTACTAGTATCGTTGTTATTGTCGTCTTCGGTTGCCGCTATTGTAGCTCGTATCGCCGACGTCATAATTTTATAAGTATATTTTGACCCCTCCTCTCAAAAGTTTTTGGTTCTGCCACTGGTTAGGAGATTATACGAAACATTAGGGGAGTTGTAATCTTAGCTTGTCTTGTTTGATATCAATCTTTGCTCACCATTTACTGTTTTAATTAAAGTTCTTTAAACAAACCATCTTTAATCAATTGTTTGGATAAGATCGCATTGATACAATTTTAGTACTTGAATAGCTTTGATATTATTTCCCCGTGGGTTCGACACTCAACTTATCATTGTATTACTTGTTGACCGCGTATACTTGCGCGTGTTTATCGGTTGCGAAATCGACCAACAGGAGGAAACGTTGGAGGTGGGAAAGATGAACAAAAACCCAATAAATCAAGTCAATCAAAATAAACGGTTAACATAAGCAACCATCTTTTACATTATTGCATCATGTTCAAATTGAATCACTGAAATTAGTTCCAAACAAGAACTGATTAAGAATTTAAAATGCAATACCTGGTTTCAGATCCCTTTTCCTTTGCTCAAGATGGTGTTTAAATTGAGATAAAAGCTCTCACATATTCTCTGCTACAGAAGTTACAGAAACACATCTCCAAGTCAAGCAAGCTAATAAGTATTCAGAAGACTGCAACAGTAGAACTAAAAGACAGCTAACAATTTTCAATCAGAATATATTTCTTTCTTCAACTTTTCCCAAATTTCAGGGCCTCTAGAATGATGATTTACATACCGCCTTATGAATATTACATCTGAGCATGTAACAATAGTACTCAAAGCTAGATTATCCACTGTTCCTTGGTCTATGAGCCAATTATACATTGAAAATCTAAGGTTGACTCTCTGAATTGTATAGTATAAATATGTTGGGAATAGTACCAAAGTAGACACAGGATAACCTAGAACATTTACAAGAAAATCAATCTTCATTTCAAGCACATCCTTGGTCATACTGAGAATATGTGGAGCTATTTTAAGCATTTCTAATACATTCTGGCGGTCTAAACCAGCGTCCACCAAAAAATCGAATCTCTTCTGAAGTTCCCCTGCTTTGCCTCGAAAAACCTTCAGAGCTTTTCTCATTTCATTTGAGTTCTCGACAAATCCCAAGTCCAACAAAAATTTAGTCCTCTTTGTCAGTGGGTTATCTTCCTTCAACTGTTTAACTCTTGATCCAAGAACCCAATCCTTTAGTACTTGTGGGTTTTTGATGATCATTTCACGAAGTCGGCTTTTCCCAGTACTCAAGCAATCCCGTAAAGTGCTAAACTTTCTTAAAGAACATGAACCAAGCAATACAGGGTGTGAACGCACAATCCTTCCAATCTCATGGACCTCCATCTCAACCTCATTAAGAAAGTGATAACATCGTCTCAAATTCCATACATGTTTCCTAAGATTGGCTTAGTTGGAACTGCAGAAACATAGAAATAATCTGACTCGCTGTGGCTCCAAATTTTAGCAGGAAACCAATTAGAGAAATGGCTGCACTTCCTGAGCACTCAGAAAGAAGTCCTGGATGCTGACAGATTAATCCTCCTAATTGCACCTTACTGCAACCCATTTTACTTAATAAGCACAAAAGCTCAAGAATATGACTCCAATTGTAAGAATCTCCCTCCGACAAATGCTCCCCAATCCAATCATACTCAATCCCAAAAGTTTTCAACTTTTCCAAAACCTTAAAGAATTCCCTTTTAACATTTCCCATTAAAAGATCAGGGCTTGAAGCAACAACCTTAATTACAGTAGACTTATTCAACCCAATTTCTTCAAAAGATTGGAGCTTTGATTTCAAAATCCCGTAATCATACCGAAAAACCTCCATCGCTTCCTTGTAAATCTTCCCTATCCAATTCCGCGGAACACCATAATTACATAAAACATAATAATTCTCTAGCAACAATTTATCATCATTAAGGAAAATTAGGTTGCGTGGTAGAAATGAAGAGTACTCACTAGGGATCAAACCCACGCTCTCAAAAAAGGGTTCAAATTCATTAATGGGATGATAACGCAGAAACCGGGTTATTGACTCTCCAATATCCTCTTCAGCCTCAAATTTTTTCAATAACTTATCAAGAAATCGTGGTGAATTTTGACTCATATTTTCTGCATCCATAAACTGTAAACTCCTAGTGGAATGCAGGTACTCTAATAAAGCACCCTGAGCTTCTTTCCTGCCTGCAAGAGATACTTTAGCCGATAAATAATCCATAGTTTGACCATTTTCAGATTCAAAAACTCTTTTCCTACCATAGAATCTAGGGTTTTGGCTAATGTGGCATGCTCCATTTGCCCAAAGAGTGATCTTTGATGATCCAAGGTTGTTCTCCATTAAATTAAAACAAACCCCATTTGAGAATAGATGGTAATTTATATTTCTGAAAATGGGTCATGACTACTTTGGTTAAATTTGCAGAGTATTATTAAATAGAGAACAAAGGGGACACTTACTGAGCTTTTTAGTTTATATTTATATCTAGAAGCTCCTTAATTCAGTTTCAGTGCTTACCTTAAGCTCTGAAGAGGTTTTAGGCCTTGGTATCCGAGGAGAAAGCTAGAGAGCTCCAACTGTTGATGTCCTCCAGATGATGCCAATTCGGCGGCGGCCATTAGAGGAGCCAAATTTTTCCAGAAGGGGTTTAAAGGAAAGACCAAGGTTTTTTGGTGGGGGTACCTGCCGCATAAATTGGTCAAATAATTTTGTATTTTGTTCGAATAAATGACCAAAATCAATTCTACAAATATAAATATACTAGTGTTCCATCTCAAGAAAATATATGTATACACTAATGTTTCATCACAAGAAAATATATTTAGACACTTAAATTTTCATCACAAGAATAAAAGAATTCCTAATTTTTATATTTTAATAATTTTAACTCTTTTATTTTAGAATAAAAAGAGTACTTAATTTGTGTTTCGTTTCTATACTTTCTAGTTGTTTTGCTCAAGGATAATTTTTTATTTTTTTATAAATTCTAATTGACATAATACTTTAATACTAATTTTTATTTTCAAAACTAAAATTTACTATAAATGATAAATCATTTAAAAATTATATAAAACTTGTTTTTATATAATTTTAGTATTTCTCTTTTCAAACAAACAACTAATGTTCAAAGTACCTTTACCTTGATTTTAAAAAAAACTATATTCTTCATTTTTATGCATTAAATTATTATTTTGTTTTTTTAATATTAACTCACTACAACATGATGGAATGGGGATCTGAAACCAATGCAAAGTTGTAATCGTATAACATCAAGAGCAATACTACAGACACAAATATTTTATAAATATTTTACAAACTGGTGATGTGACATACTCTACTTCAGCATATTGATCAACAAATTGTTTCAATATAGTCTTCGGCTCCACACAATATGATAAGGTGGAGTATACCACATTATCAGTTTGTAAAATATTTGTAGAATAGTTTGTATCTCTAGCATAATTCTAAGATCAATTCACTTCATCTAATTGCAATCTATATTAGTTTGACAACTCAACAAGAAGCTCTAAATTTGGAGTCGAAAGCACATCTACAACACCGTAAAATTGAAATTTAACTAAAAATTAGCACTCAATACAAGTATACTACCAATCTCAATTGTTTTCGTTTGACAATAATAGCTACTAAATACATTCTTTTATTCTTTTTTATTCAAGACTATGAAAATGGTTCTTGATTAAGTTGTCTATGTTGGAATCCATGACATTAGTTTTAAACTGAAATCTTAAATTTGAATCACTCTGTCTGGATACTCCTCAAAGCCTCGGGGGCTGTTTGTTTAGAACTTAATGGGTCTGAATGGCTGAATCGGTAAGTGGCTGAATCATTAAGTGCGTTTGTTTTGAAAAAAAATCGTCTGAAAGACTGAATCGGTCAGATGCATTGGCTGAATGGTTAAGTCCGAATTTTTGGTCTGAATGGCTGAATGGTTGGCTGAATGAAGTAAAAAAAAATATTAACTATTATATTATGTAATATTAAATAAATTTACAACAACTTTGAATTTTTTCAGAGGGGTAAAATATTAAAAATATGTCATTCAGATCTTTAAGATATGTCAGTTATCAAACAGTTTTTTTCATTCAGATTCAGCTCATTCAGATTCAGATTCATTTAATTTTTATCAAACACCCCCTCAGTCATGCTAAAAAAGAAAAGAACAGGGTATTATGCTTGTAGGCTATAGCAGCCTAACTAATCTTAATGACATTATTTTACCATTTTAAAGGGTAAAATTTTATTTAATAATTTTAAATATTCAATTTAATATAAATGAGTGCATAATATTGTTGAATATATTTATATTAAAAAAAATTATCAAAAAAAATTCATTAAGAGGTAACTCTTAATTATTAAAATTTCATTTTCTGTTTTACCAATTAAGAGGAGCATCATGTTTCTTAAAGAATAAGAGACAATCCATTAAGAGACAATCATATGTAAACAAATAGCATCTTAGATGGGAATTGGGAATTTTCAGATCCTTCGGCGATCAAAATTTGCACATGTTCAAGACTAGAACCGGAATGGTCATTAGGAGATTTGTCATTTGAAGTTTGAGTCTTTAACACACTCTTATTTGCTCTCTGTTGATGGTCAGACATCAGTTTCAACTGCTTCCTTTGTTCTTCAATCCTCAACTGCAGATTTCGCTGAATATGATTCAAGAAAATGCACAGACATTTTATCACCGGGTAAGTAAAGCACCACGCCATTGTGATCATATTCAAGCATTCTCTTTAGTAGCACAAGTAAATTAAACTATTCTACTTATGCTTATAAAGTATTAAATAATTTAACTCCTTACATGTAACACCCTTTCCAAAATAGAAAGAGAGATTACCCAAACACAACAAAATTGACGAATATATAACAAAACTCTAATACACAAAAGAATAATCTCATAATGATTAAATGTCTTAAGACAATCATAATAAATGTCACACTGGCTCAAACCACAATCTGAAATAAATATTACAACTCTAAATAATTCAATATATCATAGCCTAACAAAATATATCAAAACTATTGGATAAAAGGAAGCTCTTGTCACACTTGCCCTTGATCCCCCTGATTACCTGCCGGAAGAAAAATACAGTATGAGCCAAATGCCCAGTACGGATATAGAATAAAAGAATAATGAAACGAAATAACTAACATAATTAAATGAACTGAACTGTAACGAACAAAACTAACACAACGAAATGGAAGGCTGAATCAAATGGTTGGGTGTTATTTCATACCGAGCTCAAAACAAATAGTAATATACCTTGCCACATAGGCAAGTCAAATAATATCACACAGGCAATCACACATCGGACTGCGCAATCCAAATGCATGTAAAATCAGAAGGCGTGTTTGGCACAAACATCACCAATCCGCATAACAGAACAGAACAGAACAGAAAACTAGGGTCGACCCATACGCCTCCCACAACAAAACACCAAATGGCCAACTCCCACTGGAGCACAAAACGGAGACGTCGTGAACTGATCACACCGCCACGGAAGGTGTCATGCCTCGGTGCCAAGATGACATACATGTGGTACCCCACAGGTGGTTATAGCTCAGGTATACCTTACGGTATTCTAACAAAAATATAATGTCACAACACATGCGACAAAATATCAACAGAAAGGGGTTCTAACGTGTACATGTTAAATTGAACGAATCATAAACACAAGTCTCCAAAAATATACTAACATGTACACCACTATAAATATCAAAATAAAATTTAGACATGATACATTAGTCTAAAGAGTACAAACATGAGTTCTAATACAATGCCAAACCAAAACTATCACAATAAATTGACAAAGGAGAATTATTAGAGGCAATACTAAATTTTGAAACGAATAACGAAACGAACAAATGAAAAACAAAAGAGTCTCGCTGAAATAGTACGGAATCCGTACATGGATTAAGCAATATAATACCCAAAATTTATATTCCAAAAACTCGTTTAGACTCTCTTCGTTCAATCTAAATAATTTAATAAAATTTTATTACAATCCAATCATTAATAACATAATACTATTAAATTTATTATTAAGAACTTTTATAACTATGTCAGTAAAATTAATTAATTCAATTTAATAAAATAACTTCAATTGATTTACTAATTCCGTATACAAATTTCATGGCCTAATGATTATTAAAATATAACATTATATATATATATATATATATATATATATATAATATATACGAAACCAACGTCTGCAGCAGTGCTGCAGGCCACCAACATGATATATATATATATATATATATATATAATTCTTATAAATAATAACATATATAAGCCTGCAACCACTTTATATCTATATCAGAAGCATATATATATACTAGATGTGTCTCGTGCCTCCGGCACTGTATGGACGGTGTGATTTATTCCAAACTTTGGATGTCCCAGATGATTTATTGAGTGAGCGAAAAATTCAAAATTATTTGTATTTTATTAGATTTATTAGATAGATGGATGGTGGGATTTATCCCAAACTTTGGACGGCCCAGATGATTTATTGAGTGAGCGGAAAATTCAAAATTATTTGTATTTTATTATATATATATATAAACTGTCAAAAGCCTATAACCAAACTTTGACTGCCATGACTGTCGTCAATAGTCACACCAAAAATAATAATAATTTATATACCTGAAAAGCAGTAAAAGAAAGAAATAACAAACCTGATACAATCTCTCTCACAAACACAAACACAATCACAACAAATGACCTGTCTCGATTTATAGCAATAAATGGTTGCTTGCCTCCTCTTTCTCTTTCTTTTTCTCAGGTTGTATAATGAAAATAAGATTAGGTTTAGCTATTTATTTACTTAAAAATAGATTTTATTAATTAATATATTTATTAACTCTCCAAATTTTATAGGATTTTAAAATTACACAAATATAAATTAAACTCAATTAGTTTTAGGCCCAATTTTATCAAATTATTTTACCCATCACTTATTAATATTCATTAGCCCCACATAAATTAAATGACTAGCTTGACCCAAGTAAAAGACAAAGTACAATTAATATAATTTAAAACAAAAAAATTCTTTTATTATTCAATATTTAATTTTTTATTTTACCGGGTATTACATCACCTACCTCTTAAAAAGGATTCTGTCCCCGGAATCAAAAGAATAGAATGTACCTAATTTTCAAAGAGATGTGGATACTCAGCTCGAATGGACTCCTCCATTTCCCAAGTCGCTTCCCACTCCGAATGGTTTCTCCACAAAACCTTAACAAACGGAATAGTCTTCCTCATAATGCTTTATTGATGATCTAAAATCGCCTCAGCTTGTTCTTCACAAGTAATATCCTCCCGAATCTTATGGAACGGATATTGCATCACATGCAAAGGATAACAATGATAACTCCTCAACATCGACACATGGAACACATTGTGCACATGAGCTAGCTGTGGAGGCAAATCTAACCGATATAAAACCTCACCAACTCTCTCCAGAATCTCAAATGGGCCAATATAACGCGGACTAAGTTTTTCTTTCAACCCAAATCGCCAAATACCCTTCCAAGGAGAAACTTTTAGAAACGCATGCTCACCAGGTTCAAACTCTAAAGTCCTTCTATGCTTATCAGCATAACACTTCTGCCGTGATCGAGCTGACTTTAATTTCTCCTTAGCCACCACTACCTTCTCCGTAGTGATTTGAACTAACTCAGGCCCTTCTATGGCCCTTTCGCCAACCTCATCCCAACAAGTCGGTGCTCAACACTTCCTACCATACAATGCCTTAAACGGAGTCATCCCAATACTTGCATGCCAGCTGTTGTTGTAAGCAAACTCAACTAGGCTCAAGTAATCATCCCAATTACCCGACCACTCAAATGCACAAGACCTCAACATGTCCTCCAACGTCTGAATAGTCCGTTCGGATTGCCCATCAGTTTGTGGATGGAAAGAAGTACTAAAGTTGAGCAGAGTGTCCCAAGCTCGTTGAAACCCTTTCCAGAACCGTGAAGTGACATGAAGTCTAACAATAGACACCGGAGTAACATGAAGTCTAACAATCTCCTACTGAAAGATTTGTACCAACCTATCCACCGAGTAACCCTCATGGATAGCCAAAAAGTGTGCCGATTTGGTTAGTCGGTCCACCACTACCCAAATAACATCATTCTTCTTGAAAGTGTTCGGCAAACCAGTCACAAAATCCATCGTGATATCCTCCAACTTCCACACTGGAATGTCTAATTGTTGCAGCAAAACACTAGCTCGTTGATATTCTATCTTCACTTGTTGACAAGTGAGGCATTTTCCAACATATTCAGCCACGTCTCGTTTCATCCCATTCCACCAAAAATTCTTCTTCAAATCCCTATACATCTCCGTAGAACCTGGATGAATAGAAAATGACGAACTATGAGCCTCAGTCAACACAGCCTCCCGAATTAAATTAATTGATGATGAATTTATGAAAAAATTAATTGATCAATTATCTGAATTAAAGATAAAAGAAAACCCTTATACTTCAAAACAACTAACTGTTATTAATAAAGAAGAAGAAGAAGAGATAGATTTGAATGACGAATCCAACCATTTAAATAAAATAAATGATAATTGCACAAAATTTGGATTGACTAATAACATCTTTCAAGAAAGTACTCTTGATCTTAATAAGATCAGTTTTGATAAATCATCAAAAAATAGGCTTCCCTATGGATGATACTATTACCCAAGACCCACCCCCGTGGATATTTTATTTGAAGAAAATTTTATAAACACTGAAAGATCAGATTACAGTGCTGATCGCATCTATGAATGGAATATAGATGGCCTAACTGGATAAGCAATATTCAATGTTTTGCATAAAATGCTAATGTATGCCACTGTGTGCAGAGCCCATAGAAATTCTGATAAACAAATAACCAATTTTATCACCTTCAGATTTACTGGTCAATTAAAAGGATGGTGGAATAATATCCTTACATCTGCTAAAAAATATGAAATTGAGAATGCAATAAAAACTGTTAATATGACAGATCCTAAAACTTCACAAATCAATCAAAAAATTACTGAAGATAGTATTTATACATTAATATAAACAATAATCAAACACTTTGTTGGAAATGTTTTATCCAATATGGACAGAAGTAAAGAATTATTAATTAATTTAAAGTGTCCTCACATTTTAGATGGTACAAGGATGTATTCTTATCTAAAATTGTCATGAGAACATATGGTAATTCTACTTTCTGGAAAGAGAAATTAATCTCTGGTTTACTTGCTTTATTTGCATAAAATGTTAGAACTAAACTCAAAAATAAAAATGTTGGCATGATAATACCATATGATAATTACACATACGGAGAACTAATAGGAGAAATTACTACAAAAGGCTTAGCTTTATGCAATGATTTAAACCTTAAAGCTCAGCTTAAAAAGCAAGGTCTTTCTGATAGAAAGGAAGTTGGAGAATTCTGCGACCAATTTAGTTACCCTCTTATATCTGTTCCCTAAAGAAAAACAGATAAAAAGAAAAAAGCTTATAGTGGAAAATATAGGCATACAAAGAAAAAATCATCTAATAAAGGAAACAAGAGGAATCTAAAAGACGTAAAATGTCACATATGTGGCCAAATGGGTCATTATACTAATAAATGTAAAACTAAAAAGAAAATTGATGCTTTAGAAATAGATGATAATATCAAAGATCAAATTTATAACTTGTTATTATATTCTGATATATCTGATAACTCTACTGTTAATTCTGCAACTGATAATGATTCATCCTTTGATTATAATAGTTCAACTCAATATGCAGATAACTGTAAACAGAAAAAGATTTTTATAAGTCTATATTACAAATGAATGGTCTTAAGCATAAATGTGCTAATCAAAAATGAAAATTTCTTATTAGACATAATAGAACAGGTAAACGACCCTATTGAAAAAAGAAATCTAATAGAGAAATGCTTACGACAAGCAAAATAAGAAATTGAAAAACCTAAGATTTATAAATCTTATACTCCCTCCGTCCCATGATAAAAGTCCTTATTACTATTTTGGATAGTCCTTATTACTATTTTGGGTAGTCCCATGTTAAATGTCCATTTTTCTTTAATAACCAAACTTTTACACATATTTTCCTATTATACTCGTAGCATTAAATATCTCATACTTTTCTTATTCTAATTTTCTCTACATATTTAATGACATTATTATGGGCAATTTTGTCATTTTATTCATCTTCTTAATATGCGTGAAAAGTCCACCAGGACTTTTATTTTGGGACGGAGGGAGTACTTTACAAGAAGTATTTAATAGAATTAATTATGAACCTGAAAAGGAAATAACCTTAAAAGATTTAAAAGAAGAGGTTAATAACCAAAAAAGAGAGATTAATAATCTCCCAAACAGATTAGAATTAATTGATAATCTAACTCTTGCTAAATATACTAAAGGAAAAGGAAAAGCCCTTGAAAAACCCCAAAACACTCCCTCTCCTGAGGAAGACAATAAGGAAATTCCTTATTATTTAATGCTTATTGAAAGAATTACATTCCAAAAATGGTATATACAAATAAATGTATGCAAATCAGATAGGTGTGTTTGGCACAACATCACAAATTCGCAAAACAAAAAACTAGGGTTAACCCATACGCGTCCCATAACAAAACACCAAATGACCCATTTCCTTCGGAGCCCAAACGGAGACGTCGTGGACTAATCACACCGTCACGAAAAGTGTCATGCCTATCGTGTCTAGACGATATGCTTGTGGTACCCACACAGGTGGTTATAGCTCCGGTATACCCTACAGTACATTCCAACAAAAATATCATATCACAACACATGCGACATAATACCATCAAAATAGGTATCGTGGCACAACACATGAGACATAATACCAATAAAAATATAGATATCGTGTCACAACACATGCGACACTATCCATAAAAATGGTGTTCTAATGTATATGTTGAAACAGATCAAATCATAATGTCGCCAAAAGAAGATAACAAACTAACAACATATATCGCTCTACAAATATTAACATAAATACTAGACATGATAACCTAATTCAAAGAGTACAAATACGCATCCAATGTATCAACTCCAAAATAAAACTATTATATGAATTTCACAAGAAATAATTATGTGAAATAATAACAGAATTCGAAACGAGAAATAAAACGAACTAATTAAATTTCAAAAGAGTATTGCTGAAAATGTGACGCCCCCAAAATAGGTATACAACACCCATTCTGAGTCGCCAAATACATGGTACATAAAGCAAACTACAACTTCAATAATACAATTGTCGTGCAAAATACGACAACACATACTGTGAGTTTAAATACAAATATTGTCTTCTAGACAATATCCACACTCAAATAAGTCCTCATTATAATTATTCAAACACTATTTTACAGAAATAGTGAGGACTGCTAAAACATCTTTCTAGAACCATCACCCCATACCCCAACTAGATCCTGCTATGTCCTAACCTCCTGAGAAGAAAAATGGAACAAAAAGGAAAAGGGTGAGCTCAACTAGCCCAGTAAAGAATATTATGACTAAGATAATATATAACAAATTATCATTAGTCTTCAACAGGGAAAAATTTGATAAAATATAATAGACAACAAGTTTTAGATCAATAACTGCAGCGAAAACAACAATCCATTAGAAGAGTCAAGTAGAGAAAGAATTCCACTATCTTCTAAGATTTAAAAGTCCATCATCAATATTTTATCCCTGTAACAACAATCAATATATATCTTTAATCAAATATTCATCTTTACACTACAGGCCAAAGATATTTATTTGTATCACCAGTTGGTCATGTTCATCTCAACACCTGTTCATCTTTGCACTACGGGCCAAATATATTCATCAGTTAATCATTCATCTTTGCACTTAAGGCAAAAGATATTCAGTAATATCATCATTTAGGAATGATGATGATGAAAAATATTTTAAAGAAAACGAATCCAGTGAAGCAAAAGAACAAATATTAGGGATTCGTATTACAGTTTTATCCAAGTTAAATAATATTTCATAATAACCAATTTTAAAATAGAATTTAAAAATAAAGATCAAAACATGAATACAATCAAAAATAGTAACCATAATAGACATTTTGGACAAAAGAAGAAAATTTCATTTTTCAGTGAATAGTGTGGTATTCGTGAATAGTGCGGTAAACGTGAATAGTAACCCCGACACAAAAAATTCTAAATTTAATAAAAAGTTCATACCAACATTTCAGTATAATGATATTGAAGAAAATATCATTTTAAGAAGAATATAACACCCGTTACCTCAAAATAACGCTACTTTTGATCGGAATATCAGATAGAAAGCCGAAGGAAACTTGTACTGGATAGCAACTCTCAAAGTATATAAATACTCACTAAAATACGTTCGATAATATAGAGAGAAAGAAAACTTGTTTCTGGTGTGATTTTCAATTCTAACCTAAACGTCCATTTATAGGAAAATGCTAGAACGCTATAGGAGACTAAAATAATAAAATATATTATTTTTCTTTTCAATCATCTACGCCACCCACCATTTTGAGTCAAGCATGCCTTCTTAGACAAAAATCAGCAGCCCATGTGTTTTCAAACGAGAGTGGGTCCCACCCATAATTTAATAAAAATTATTTTATTTTTCGAAACTTCAACAATTCATAAAAAATAGCCCGTTTATCAGAAAAATGCGAATTTTATGTCCATTCTGCCTGAAATCAAATTCTCTACAACTTTGTAGCTTTGAGTTTTTCCAAATTCCAAATATAAAATATCTGAAATCCACAAACGGATGATTTTTAATACCTCTACATCGACAAAATACTGATAAAACACCTCAGCATTAATTCCTTCATTTTTATCCACATAAAAATAAATATATCCATCATTTATATCCACATAAAATAAATATTTCCTTATCATATGAATCAATAATTAATTATTCACAAATAATATTACAGAATCACATTTATGACAATCAGACCGTTCCCAGGAAAGATGGGGCTTTTCAATAAGAATTTCTCCTTACTGGCGCGCAATTAGGTGACCAAACCTCTCCTTGACAGAACTTTCTAGACATTGCCAATAATGCTATCTAATAATATTATTCAAATAATATGAAATATTGATCTGATAATGGAAAATACTGTGCAGTGACAATTATTGAAACAACAATAATATAAGATATCAACTCAGCAATTATTGAATCAATAAAATAAAATATTGAACAGTAACCACTGTAACAATTAATGAGTAGTGCCTTCTTACGTAAAGATCAATAATTCATCAATATTGTGCATCCACGCGTATTACTGTATTTTAACCATCGGGTATTCCAACAGTATTAACGGTAACAACTACACCGTTATTTATAAAAACTCAAGCTTGTCGTTTTATTCATCTGACAATTATTCTGTTATGGGACCCACAAATGACTGCGCCGTCGTACGAATATTCCCCGACAACAAGAATATTCCACGACCAAACGAATATTCCCCGACAACAATGATTATTTTATAACCACTTGTATATTTTGTAAAATTTGCACATTTCATCCATAACCAGAGAATTATATCAAATTAATACCTTATTATTCACAATAATAATCAGAGGAAATTTAATTTTATTTATAATAAGTTGGGGTCTTACAACCTCCCCTCCTTATGAAATTTTCGTCCTCGAAATTGACATACGTACCTGGTGTTTCGAAAAGGTGAGGATACCTCGCTTTCATTTCTGATTCCAACTCCCAGGTCATTTCTTCAATAGCATGGTTTCTCCATAAAATCTTAACTTGTGGTATAACCTTGGTGCGTAGGACATGCTCTTTCCTATCCAAAATCTTAACAGGTACTTCTTCATACGTTAAATCTTCGGCTATCTCGTCTAGTTCTATTGCAATAATATGGTTCGGGTCTTTCACATATTTACGAAGCATGAATATGTGAAAAACATTATGAACACGAGACATACTTGGAGGTAATGCGAGTCTATAGGCCACATTTCCTATTCGGACAAGAATCTCAAATGGACCAATAAATCGTGGATTGAGCTTTTCTCTCTTTCCGAATCTTGTAACTCCCTTCCATGGAGCAACACGTAACAATACATGATCTCCAATATTAAACTCCACGTCCTTTCTATGAAGATTAGAATAACTCTTTTGTCGATCTTGTGAGGTT
Organism: Panax japonicus; assembly: GCA_020205505.1. Lineage (NCBI taxonomy): Eukaryota > Viridiplantae > Streptophyta > Magnoliopsida > Apiales > Araliaceae > Panax > Panax japonicus. The sequence continues at coordinate 74,947,990 of CM035096.1, read as the reverse complement.
TGAATACGTTGTCGAATCATTTGGATCTTTTCTGTAGTCATGCGTACTAATTCTGGTCCCAACAACGTTGCTTCTCCCACATCATCCCAGCATACTGGAGAACGACACTTTCGTCCATACAACGCCTCAAATGGAGCCATGCCTATACTTTCTTGATAACGGTTGTTGTAAGAGAATTCCACCAGTGGCAAGTACTTATCCCAACTTCCTTTAAAATTTAGGACACAAAGCCTTAATAGATCTTCAAAGGTTTGAATAGTCCTCTCTGATTGTCCGTCCGTTTGAGGACGGTATGCCGAACTGAATCGTAAATCCGTGCCCATAACTTTCTGCAAGCTAACCCAAAATCTTGAAGTGAATCTTGAGTCACAATCCGAAACTATGGATACTGGCATGCCATGCAATCTCACAATCTCATTCACGTACATACGAGCAAGACGTTCAAGGGAATAAGTTTCTCGTATCGGCAAGAAATGTGCAGACTTGGTTAATCTATCAACAATAACCCAAATCGCATCTATGCCTTGAGAAACTTTGGGAAGACCTGTAACGAAATCCATGGTAATGTGTTCCCACTTCCATTCCGGAATCTCAAGTGGTTGCAATAGACCTTTTGGCACTTGATGCTCCGCCTTTACACGTTAACAGGTTAAACACTTCGAGGTAAACTCCGCGATCTCTCTCTTCATATTGTTTCACCAAAATGTATGTCGAAGATGATGATACATTTTGGTACTCCCAGGATGGATTGCAAACGGTGTGTTGTGTGCCTCCATCATGATTCTATGCTTCAAGTCAGAATCGTTAGGAACACAAAGTCTGGAGTTGAATCTAAGTATTCCTTCTTCATCGATTCTCACTTCTGGAATAGCTCCTTCTTGCACTTTCTTCTTCATACGTATCAGCTCCAGATCCGTAGCTAGAACAGCTTTAACTTTATCGATTAAAGTCGGTTCTACTCGTATATTCGTCATCATCATGTGGGTTCTTGTAGTCTTTAATTCTACCTCCATCCTTTGCAAGCTATACAGAATGGGCCTTTGCATTGACAATATCGCACTCGTACTTGCATATGATCTTCTACTCAATGCGTCAGCTACTACGTTCGCTTTTCCAGGATGATATTGAATAGTGTGATCGTAATCTTTCAATAGTTCAAGCCAACGTTGTTGCCGCATGTTGAGTTCTTTTTGGGTGAAGAAATATTTGAGGCATTTATGGTCCGTATAAATCTCCACTTTCTCCCCATACAAGTAGTGTCTCCAAATTTTCAACGCGAATACGACTGCTGCCAACTCCAGATCATGAGTAGGATAATTCATCTCATATTCTTTGAGTTGTCGTGAGGCATAGGCTATGAATTTCCCATGTTGCATGAGAACACATCATAACCCTTTGCCTGAAGCATCGATGTATATAACAAATCCATCCGTACCAGATGGTATTGCTAGAACAGGTGCCGAAATGAGTCTCCTCTTGAGCTCTTGGAAACTTTTCTCGCATTCCTCACTCCATACAAATTTTGTATCTTTCCGAGTTAGCTGAGTTAACGGAGTAGCGATTCGAGAAAATCCTTCCACGAATCTCCGATAATAACCAGCTAAGCCCAGAAAGCTACGCACTTTAGTCACCAACTTTGGTTGCTCCCAACTTTGTACTGCTTCAATCTTCGTCGGGTCAACAAATACTCCATGTTTTGACACCACGTGCTCAAGGAATGCTACTTCCTCAAGCCAGAAATCGCATTTCTTCAGCTTGGCATAAAGCTTATTTTCACGAAGCCTTTCAAGTATCAGCTTCAAATGGTGCTCATGATCTTCACGGCTTTTGGAATAGATGAGGATGTCATCAATAAAGACAACAACAAACTGATCAAAATATTCCTTGAATACACGGTTCATCATATCAATGAAAGCAGCAGGAGCATTAGTCAATCCAAAAGACATGAGTAAGAATTCATAATGCCCGTACCGAGTTTTGAAGGCAGTCTTTGGAATATCCTCAGTTTTAATCTTCAGCTGATGATATCCAGAATGAAGATCGATCTTTGAAAAGAATTTTGCTCCTTGTAACTGGTCAAATAGGTCATCAATGCGAGGTAGCGGATACATATTCTTGATGGTGACATGGTTCAATTCTCGGTAGTCAATACAAAGTCGCATACTCCCGTCTTTCTTCTTTACAAATAAAACAGGAGCACCCCAAGGAGATGTACTAGGACGAATGAAACTGATGTCTAATAATTCCTGTAGTTGGAATTTTAACTCCTGAAGTTCAATAGGAGCAATTCGATATGGGGTTTTAGAAATGGGTTTTGTACCCGATTCAAGGTCAGTAAAGAATTCAACATCACGTTCTAGGGGTAGACCGGGAAGCTCTTCAGGAAATACATCAGGAAATTCTTTAACAACAGAAATATTATTCAAATATGACTTGTCTTTATTCAAATCCATAACATGGGCTAAGAAAGCCTGACATCCGTTTTTCAATAAACGAATAGCTTTATAGCTTGATATGATAGTGACTGATTTTAGTGGTTTAGTTGTTTGAATTCGTATGACAGGTTGGTTAGAAATATGAAAAATAACAACCTTATGAAAATAATCAATTTTGGCATAATGAGTTGTTAACCAATCAATTCCTAAAATCACATCAAAAACAAGTATCTTTAAAGATATAAGATCAACAGGTAATGTGATAGTGCCAACTTGTATCATGCAAGATTTATAAATTGTAGATGTAACGAAGGTTTCACCCAACAGAGTTTTAACAGATAAATCAAAGTCTAATTTCTCCGAAGTCAAGTTTAAACGTTGAGCACAAGCAGGAGAGATAAAAGAATGGGTAGAACCGGTGTCTAGTACGGTATAAACTTCGCAAGAGTTCAAGATTAGCTTACTCGTAATCACCTCGTTCGGGTTCCTCACGTTTTGGCCAGTCACGACAAACGCTCTTCCAAGAACTGCAGATTTCGACTTATCCGGGACAGCCCTTGGAGTTACCATCCCTGCTGAACTTGGTTTTGCTACTGAACAATCTCGAGCTATGTGGCCTTCCTTTCCATAGTTGTAACATACCTTGGATTGTTGTGGACAGTTTGGGCTGATATGTCCCTCTTTTCCGCATTTGTAACATCTAACTGGCGGTCGTTCTCCTCCCCTAGAATTTATTGTTGGTGCTGGTGCTACTGCTGATGTCTTCCCATCATTGTTGAATCTACTCTTTCTGAAATTTCCACTTGAATCACCTCTCCTATTATCATGGCCACGATGACCACCCGAGTGGTTACTGCCTTTGTTCGTATTTTTCCCTCCTCGTTATTTATCATCGCTCTGATGACTGCCGTCACCGGTATGACCCTGGTTGTGGTCCCTCGGTTGAACATAATCACTATCTCGCTCTAATAATTGAGCCATGTTGACAACATCTGAATACAGAGAAAATTTATGAGAGATAAGGTATTGACGAATCTCGGGTTTTAGACCTCTCAAAAATATCCTTGTCATTCGTTCCTCATTTTCGATCAAATGAGGTGCAAACCTGGATAACTCTGCAAACTTCGCCTCGTACTGGGACACCGTCATGTTATTTTATTCCAGTTTGATAAACTCTACCTCCTTCATATGACGAATACTTTCAAGAAAGTACTTCTCATTGAATAGTTTCTGAAACGTTTTCCAAGACATGTTGAGTGCAGCAGGCTGGGTACGCTTCACAGACTCCCACCAGTAGTTTGCCTCACCGTGGAACATAAAGGTGGCGAATGGAACCTTCTGTTCCTCCGTGCATCCCAAAATATCTAATATCTTGGTAATTTACTTGACCCACGTTTCTGCCTTGATCGGATCCGACTTTCCAATAAATTCTGGTGGTCCCAACTCCTTGAACTGCTTGGCTGTGACAAACCGCACGTTTGTATAACTTCCACCCGTATTTTATACACGAGTCTCCCTCGTCTGATTTTGCATGAACTGCAAAAAGCTCCTAAACATTCCATCATTCATCGTTTGCTCGGTAGTGTTGTTTACAGGAGGATTATTGCATTCATATTGCACGTTCTCCTAGTTTGTAACTAAAGGTTGTTCCACAGTCTCATACACTCCATTGTTAAAGTTCTCAGCAGCCATTCTTAAATATTGCCATTAAAACAAGGGTTAATTAAATAAATTAACATATCACATAATATCCCTATATTATGACCGACCAACAAATGAGCTTAGATAGGACACACTAGCGAAGGATTTACTCATCTCTCCCCTCCTAGTTCTATTCTCTGATCTCCGCTAGAGACCATATCTCTAATCTTTGATACCAACTGTGACGCCCCCAAAATAGGTATACAACACTCATTCTGAGTCGCCAAATATATGGTACATAAAGTAAACTACAACTTCAATAATACAATTGTCGTGCAAAATACGACAACACAAACTGTGAGTTTAAATACAAATATTATCTTCTAGACAATATCCACACTCAAATAAGTCCTCATTGCAATTATTCAAACACTATTTTATAGAAATAGCGAGGACTGCTAAAACATCTTTCTAGAACCATCACTCCATACCCCGACTAGATCCTGCTATGTTCTCACTTCCTAAGAAAAAAAATGGAACAAAAATGAAAAGAGTGAGCTCAACTAGCCCAGTAAAGAATATTATGACTAAGATAATATACAACAAATTATATTTAGTCTTCAACAGGGAAAAATTTGAAAAAATATAATAGACAACAAGTTTTAAATCAACAACTGCAGCGGAAACAACAATCCATTAGAAGAGTCAAGTAGAAAAAGAATTCCACTATTTTCTAAGATTTAAAAGTCCATCATCAATATTTTATCCCTGTAACAACAATCAATATATATCTTTAATCAAATATTCATCTTTGCACTACAGGCCAAAGATATTCATTTGTATCACCAGTTGGTCATGTTCATCTCAACACCTGTTCATCTATGCACTACGGGCCAAAGATATTCATCAGTTAATCATTCATCTTTGCACTACAGGCCAAAGATATTCAGTAATATCATCATTTAGGACTGAGGATGATAAAAAATATTTTAAAGAAAACGAATCCAGTGAAGCAAAAGAACAAATATTAGGGATTCGTATTACAGTTTTATCCAAGTTTAATAATACTTCATAATAACAAATTTTGAAGTAGAATTTAAAAATAAAGATCAAAATATGGATACAATCAAAGATAGTAACCATAATAGACATCTTGGACAAAAGAAGAAAATTTCATTTTTCGGTGAATAGTGTCGTATTCGTGAATAGTGTCGTATACGTGAATAGTAACCCCGACACAAAAAGTTTCAAATTTGATAAAAAGTTCATACCAACATTTCGGTATAATGATATTGAAGAAAATATCATTTTAAGAAGAATATAACACCCCTAACCTCAAAATAACGCTACTTTAGATCGAAATATCGGATAGAAAGCCAAAGAAAACTTGTACCGAACATCAACTTTCAAAATATATAAATACTCACTAAAATACGCTCGACAATATAGAGAGAAAGAAAACTTGTTTCTGGTGTGATTTTCAATTCTAACCTAAGCGTCTATTTATAGGAAAATGCTAGAACGCCATAGGAGACTAAAATAATAAAATATATTATTTTTCTTTTCAATCATCTACGCCACCCACTATTTTGAGTCAAGCATGCCTTCTTAGACAAAAATCAGCAGCCCATGTGTTGTCAAACAAGAGTGGGTCCCACCTATAATTTAATAAAAATCATTTTATTTTTCGAAACTTCAACAATTCATAGAAAATAGCCTGTTTATCAGAAAAATACGAATTTTATGTTCATTCTGCCTGAAATTGAATTCTCTACAACTTTGTAGCTTTGAGTTTTTCCAAATTCTAAATATAAAATATCCGAAAATCACAAACGGATGATTTTTAATACTTCTACACCGACAAAATACTGATAAAACACTTCAGCGTTAATTCCTTCATTTTTATCCACATAAAAATAAATATATCCATCATTTATATCCACATAAAATAAATATTTCCTTATCATATGAATCAATAATTAATTATTCACAAATAATATTACAAAATCACATTTATTACAAACAGGCCGTTCCCAAGAAAAAGGGGGCTTTCCAATAAGAATTTCTCCTTACTGGCGCGCAAATAGGTGACCAAACCTCTACTTGACAGAACTTTTCTAAATATTGCCAATAATGCTATCTAATAATATTATTCAAATAATATGAAATATTGATCTGATAATGGAAAATATTGTGCAGTAACAATTATTGAAACAACAATAATATAAAATATCAACGCAGCAATTATTGAATCAATAAAATAAAATATTAAACAGTAACTACTGTAACAATTATTGAGTAGTGCCTTCTTACGTAAGGATCAATAATTCATCAATACTGTGCATCCACGCGTATTACTGTATTTTAACCACCGGGTATTTCAACAGTGTTAACGGTAACAACTACGCCGTTATTTATAAAAACTCAAACTTGTTGTTTTCTTCATCGGATAGTTATTCTGTTATGGGGCCCACAAATGATTGCGTCGTCGTACGAATATTCCCCAACAACAAGAATATTCCACGACCAAACGAATATTCTCCGACAACAATGATTATTTTATAACCACTTGCATATTTTGCGAAATTTGCACATTTAACCCATAACCAGAGAATTATATCAAATTAATATCTTATTATTCACAATAATAATTAGAGGAAATTCGATTTTCTTTATAATAAGTTGGGGTCTTACAGAAAAAGTATGAAAATCCGTACCTGAATTGAGCAATGAAATATCCAAAATATATTCCAAATGTAACTCTTTAAATTCTCTCCGTCTGAGCTAATTAAATAAATTAATAAAATAATAATAATAATAATTTATGAGCTAAATTAATAATTACTAACTTTTTTATTATTATTATTATGACTCATACATTTCATGGATTTTATAATACCAAAATAATTCATCGAACCCAAATATCACACCGCTAAATCTCCTCTATCCGATCTATATAACTATTAAAATAAAACAAGACCGTCAATTAAACTACTAACTAATAAAATTTATGTATTTTAAAAAAAATTCAAATAAAAAAACGGAAGAAAAACACAGCATGAGTCAATTGCCCAATACGAATATAGATAATACAAAGATGTATAACAGAAAACCGAAATCAACTGAAGCAACATACTTAACAAAGTCTCAAGCTTAAAGATCGATGAAAATATGATATCCAACGTCTAAATAGAATATATCTGAATCAACAGATTTAACGAAACAAACAGAATAGTAAAGAATGGACTGAAGTAACTAACTCAATTAATTAAGCTGAACAGAAACAAACAAAACTAATACAATGAAATAATAGGCTGAATCAAATGGTTGAGTGTTATTTCATACCGAGTGAGCTTAGAAATATACATTGCCACACAGGCAAGTCAAAACAATGCTACACAGGCAAGTCAAAATAATGCCACACAGTCAATCACACATTGGATCGTGAATCCAAATGTATGCAAATCGGATAGGTGTGTTTGGCACAATATCATAAATTCGCAGAACAGAAAACTAGGGTTAACTCATACGCCTCTCACAACAAAATACCAAATGGCCCACTTCCTCTGGAGCCCAAACGGAGACGCCGTGGACTAATCATACCGTCACGAAAAGTGTCATGCACTCCAGTATACCCTACGGTATATTTTAACAAAAATATCATATCACACAACACATGCGACATAATACCATCAAAATAGGTATCGTGTCACAACACATGCGACATAATACCAATAAAAATACATACCGTATCACAACACATGCGACACAATATCCATAAATATGGGGTTCTAATGTATATCTTGAACCAGATCAAATCATAATGTCGCCAAAAGAAGGTAACAACATATATCGCTCTACAAATATTAACATAAATACTATACATGATAACCTAATTCAAAGAGTACAAATACACATCCAATGTATCAACTCCAAAATGAAACTATTATATGAATTTCACAAGAAACAATTATGTGAAATAATAACAGAATTCGAAACGAGAAATAAAATGAACTAATTAAATTTCAAAAGAGTATTGCTGAAGAAGTACGGAAATCCGTACCTAAATTGAGCAATGAAATATCCAAAATATATTCCAAATGAAACTCCTTAAATTCTATCCGTTCGAGCTAATTAAACAAATTAATAAAAAAAGAAAATAATAATTTATGAGTTAAATTACTATTACTAACTTTTTTTATTATTATGACTCATACATTCCATGGATTTTATAATACGAAAATAATTCACCGAACCCAAATATCACACCGCTAAATCTCCTCTATTCGAACTATATAACTATTAAAATAAAACAAGACCGTCAATTAAACTACTAACTCATAAAATTTATGTATTTTAAAAAAAATTCAAAAAAAAAATGGAAGAAAAACATAACATGAGCCAATTGCCCAGTACGAATATAGATAATGCAAAGATGTATAACAGAAATACGAAATCAACTGAAGCAACATACTTCTTAACAAAGTCTCAAGCTTAAAGACCGACGAAAATATGATATCCAACGTCTAAATAGAATATATCTGAATCAACAGATTTAACGAAACAAACAGAAGAGTAAAGAATGGACTGAAGTAACTAATTCAATTAATTAAGCTGAACAGAAACAAACAAAACTAATACAACGAAATAATAGGCTGCATCAAATGGTTGTGTGTTATTTCATACCGAGTGAATTCAGAAATATACATTGCCACACAGGCAAATCAAAACAATGGTACACAGGCAAATCAAAATACCTTTATTTTAAGACATACCATCCAAAACCCATAAAAAATATACCTCCGTCACTCCAAGTAAACTTTAATTTATTCAAATTAAGAAGCTCACGCTATAATACCTCAAACAAACTCAAATGTAACAAACAGATGAAGTACTGGAGTTTCTTGCTTCAGAGTTTAAAATTTTCAAACAAAATTGGAATGAGACAGCAGAAATTGAAGAGATTTAAGCTTCTGCGACAAAATTCGAGTTTATACAGAGAAAATTGGAACTCTGACCTTATTGTTAGCTTCACAATACTGAATCAAAATTCAGATTCAGAATTAGTATTCACAAAGGCTTCTTCGTTGGAACCCACGTATACACATTCCCGTTGTGTTATATCCACTTTCTCTCTCTTCAAATTGCTTGGCATTTCGATTCTGTTTGATACTATCGCTCTCAAATATCTCTCTGTATAAATTGAATCAGATATGGAAAAGACCCCAGTGATCGATCCTTCGATACTCTCTCCTCTTTCTCTATCTAGTTTCTCTCTCGTGCGGGCTCTTTTTTTTCGTTTGTGTCCGTATAGAGAAAGAGAGGAAGAAAGAGAGAAAGTAAATTATTTATTTGTTATTCTAATTTTATTTTCCTTGTCTATGCGTTCTTAAATTGAAAACTTCTAATTCTTAAGTGGATTATTTATCACGCGCAGACATAGCACGTAGATTATACATAGGATGCTATTGGTAATGACACTGACTTGTTCATCTGTAACCGAGTCGTGTTTCTCATGCTACTTAATAGCGCGCAAAAGACTAAGAAAGACTAGTGTGATTACTGATTGCTAACATAATGGTCCCATTGCCTCAAATATACTCACAGGACTAAGAATTAAGATCTAAATATTTTAATAAATTAGATTACTTGAATAATTATAAGGTCTGAATTTAAAAAATTATTTGATAACTAAATAGTAAATTGTCTTTTAATGATATTATTTTATCATTTTAAAAGATTACATTTTATTTAGTAATTTTAAATATTCAATTTAATAAAAATGAGTGCATAATATTGTTGAATATATTTATATCAAAAAAAATTCATTAAGAGATACCTCTTAATTATTAAGATTTCATTCTATATCTTACCGATTAAGATGCATTCAGAGGTAACAAAAAAAAACACCATCATGTCTCTTAGCGAATAAGAGACAGTCCATTAAGAGGCAATCAGATGTAAACAAACAACATCTAAGACATCATTGCTTCTCAAAATTCTATCCTAGGACGTGTATATATATATATATATATATTATATATATATATATAGAATAAAGATCAGGTCCGGACTCCCGGACGGGAGAAAATCCGGACCTGAAATTTTTTTTTTTTTTTTTTTTTTTTTTTTGTAGAACAACTAAAAAAAAAAAAAAAATTTATGGAAGTGAAATTTTTCCAAAATAAAGTGTTTTGGGTGTGTTTTTAACACCCACACCACCAATGTATGTACAGTCTGCCCAGACTGTACAGACATGTTTTGTTATAGGCATCCAAATCACGCCCAAACACTGTATAATGTAAAAATTCCAATTCCATAAATTTTTTTTTTTTTTTAGTTGTTTCAAAAAAAAAAAGCAAAAAAAAAAAAAAAAAAAAGGTCCGGATTTTACACCTGTCCGGGAGTCCGGACAGGATCCGGACCCTATATATATATATATATAATATATATATATATATATATATATATATATTCCGCTTCTCTAGCGAACTGGAGGGAGCGAACTAAGAATGAACCGGGTATAACGACGGTTTTTTCCGTCGCTATAGCATAAAAAGCCATTTTTTATACTATAGCGACGAAAAAATCCGTCGATATAATCGGTTCGTTCTTAATTCACTCCCTCCAGTTCGCTGGAAAAAACTGAACAATATATATATATATATATATATATATATATATATTTGATTTTAAAAATTATTCTGTTTTTTTAAAAGATGTAGTATCATTACTTATGATATTTGGGTGAAGATTAGAAGGATAGGTAGATGTTATTTTGGGGTAATCTCATCTTACTACGCATTAAAAGAAGTATAATTTACTAATGCATAATAAAGCCAATAAATAAATTTGGACATACCAAAAACGAAATTATGACAAGAAAAATTGGACGGAGGGAGTACTAAATTTGTGTTCCATTTCATGCACTAGGCTGGACTTGGTTGAGCTGTGGGAAATGGAACTATACCAAAATGTCACAACACATTAGCGGTAAAAAGTTTGTAGTGGATTGGCTTACATCAATGCCAGTTGGGTGAATTTTGGCTCTTTATAAATTTATGGTGTTGATGGTACTGCAGATCAGTAGATGGTGATGTTATACTATTGTATACAACTATTAGGGGTGGAGTATTTCACAAATATAGTAATGGGTCAGTTGTTTTGGGGCACAACTTTTACCTAAAGACCGCAAGTAGTTGTCTCTTTAGACCTTCATCTTTAATCAGCTGGTTAATTTCCTTTTTAGTCGTGCATTCAGGGCTTTTATGTCCTATCTTTCCACATTTGTAGCACGTTGGAGGTTTAGAAGTAGTCTTCCTTTTAGATGACTTTCTCCTTTTAGGTAGAATGTTATCAGTCTGAGATTTAGACTTTCTCCTAAGATCTTTCTTCTTGAATCTCTTGTTATCTTTATAACTAGAAGATTCTTTAGAAGACTTTCTTTTTCGTGTGATTAGATCCTTGTACCTTTTTAGGTACAGCTTCTTGCAGTGTCCAATTCTGAGGAATAACTATTTCATCCCACTTTAAGGTTTTTGGGACTGAAACATTAGCTTTCAAAGGATTGATTGCATTGTTACAAACCACCACATTGGATAACGTTAAGGTTTTAAGTATGGTAGGATCTAACAAAGTTGTAGAGGAGAAACTACAATGTTTCAAATCAATCCTTTGAAAGCTAATGGTATCAGAGCCTTGAACAGTCCCTTCCTATAACTCAAGGTCACATGACTGTTGAGATGCTTCCCAAGAGATTGCTAGAAGAAGCCGTCGAAAGAGGTTACAAATATCTTCATATTGGGTTAGTTCAGGTAGCGGTTAAACCGTTAACCAGAATCGGTCTTCCTACCTCTTTACTTTTATGTTTAAGGGATAAAAGACATTTAAAGTTTAACGATTCTCTGCTTGGATGTGTTACTTTATCTCTTTCAGAAGGACCGGCCTAATCATAAAGAGTTTATAATATAGAAAACAGCGGAATTTTATATAACTTAATATAAAACTTACATAGATCTGGAAGCTTTAAAACTTCGAACTGGACTTTCCTCCAGAAAACTTAGAACTTAGAAATCTAATATCTAATACTCAAGGTAAATTTTCGGATGCTACTACTGAACACAAGACGCTCCTCTTATAGAACTGAGGGCAGACACACTTATTACAACAGACAAACAACTTTACAAAAGCAAAGCGAAATTATTACAATAGACAAACAACTTTAAAAAAGAAAACTACTTTAAAAAAAATTACTGACGCGTGTCCTGGATAAGAATGGAGTCGATCAGACAGCAAACAAAGAGAGGGACCACAAATGAGAAGATAAGATTCTTCCCACCGAAAGCCTGCATTATTAAGGCTACCAAAACAAACCTTCATTATTTAGGTTGAGAGCATGGTCCACCAAAAGGAATATTAGAGGCGGTGTTCTCATCATCACTGTCGAGCATAGTCACAGTGTCATTCTGATTCCTTAAGAAATCTAGAATTTCATCTTTAGGAATACCTTTAAGAAGCGATTTCAACTGTTGCTGAGTGGCATCATATTTATCATTATCATAGTCAACAATATTTGGAGGAGCATCCATAATTTTATCTTCGTCGAATTTATCCCACCATTTAACAGCCAATTGTCGACATAGCCTATGAACCCCGGTTCTCACATGCTGAGTGAGAGTATAAGACCATTTAAAGATCCAAGGGATATCATTCGCACAACAGAAATTAAGCAAAGCCTGGTTGTCATTGAGATTGACAGAAGTTTGATAGTATTTATCAAACTTATCTTCAACCTTAGGAGGAAAGATCTGTGGAACAGGTCTCTAAAAATAAAACCAAGATTGAAACCAAGCAGGGAAATCCTGTGCTTTAGTACCCTTAGGAAATTTAGGGTGAAGAAACCAGCTATGGGTGTAATGTTCATTTTGATATAGTAAAAACTTTTCCCAGGCAAGAGTATAATCAAAATAATTAAAATACTTTGGAATCATGGATTTATTCTCAAAATATTTATGCGACCTGAGATCACCAACCCATTCATTAGGACGCAAGACCTTTAAGATCTTAACTGTCGAGAAAGCCAGATGGTACCTGTCCCTAGGTTTATGAGAGATTTTGATAGAACCGGTTTCTAACAGAATTTTTTCAAAGAACTCCCTAGTTTTAGGAAGGAAAACAGGAAGATCATGAGAGTAAGATAAATACAGATCTTCTATCTGTTTCGGAGATCTTACGGCATCCACATCTTCAACATCAACAACCTCTCTAATTAAGGTTTCAATATATTGAGAATCAGGTTGAACTTTAAGCTCTGGAGCCTTTCCTTTATTGGCCTGCTTTTGAGACCCAGAAGATTGTCCTTTAAGGTAATCATAAGAAGGTCTTTTCATGGCTGGTTTTGCAGAGCGTCTAGGAGACCTGACAAGTTTTAACATACAAATGTTAGGAGTAGCCAAAGGAATATCCTGTAAAAATTCTCTGGTTAAGAAATCATGGCAAAAAGTTAGTATCTCCTTTGATAAATTCAATATCAAAATCAAAGGCAGATAATAATACTTGCCAACGAGCAAAGATCTGTTTAGAAGCGATGTTCTTAACATCCTTCTCTAAAACCTCTTTAGCTGATTTACAATTAACTCTAAGAAGGAATCTCTGATTTAAGAGATCTCCTTGAAATTTATCAATACACAGAACTATAGAGCATATCTCTTTTTTAATAGTTGAATAGTTTCTCTGTGCATCGTTCCATTTTCCTGAAACAAAACAAACCAAGACTTCATTGGAATTCTTAATTTGTTTAAGGATACCACCATAACCTTTGTCTGAGGCATCAGTCTCGATAATTTTAGGATCATCCGGATCAGAGAAATGTAAACAAGGTAGGGTTTTAACCCTAGATTTAATGTTAGTGACAGCCCGAGTACACTCATCTGTCCAAGGTGAAGGCTTCTTATTAAGTCTTTTGTATTGAGCAGCAGCATCAACAGCCAAATCTTTATAGAAGTCTCTAACATAGTTAGCACTTCCTAAAAATCTTTGAAGCTGATTTTTATCCAAAATTTTATTAGGAAATTTATCTACGAAGGCGATCGCTCTATCAATCGGAAAATATCTTCCTTGAGATATTTCAAACCCCAGAAACCTTATGGTTGTTTGGAATAACTGTAATTTACTAGCCGAAACCACAAGTCCTTCTCTTTTAACAGCGGTCTTAAACACATTTAAGTGTTTCCAATGTTGATCAATATCCTTAGAGAAGACAAGGACATCATCAATATAAACGATCATGAAATCCATAAATGGATTAAAAATCTCGTTCATAATATTTTGAAACTCTGAAGGCGCATTTTTAAGACCAAATCCCAAAACATTCCATTCATAATGTCCAAATGGAACTGTAAATGCTGTTTTGTATTTGTCTTCTTCTTTAATTTGGATTTGCCAGTATCCACTCTTCATATCGAATTTCGAAAAGATATTTGCTTTAAGCAAACGATTCAAAAGATCCCTTTTATTAGGGATATGATATCTAATCCATTTTAAGACTTTATTGAGTGGTTTATAGTTAATCACCAATCTGGGAACTCCTCTCTCAATTTCAGCAGCGTTTTCCACATAGAACGCAGAGCAGGACCAAGGGGAGTAACTTTTCCTGATCAATCCCTTTTTTAAGAGATCATTGATTTCATCTTGACATAGTTTTAAAAACCTGTCATTCATTTGAATAGGTCTTGCTTTCGTGGGAATAAGCTTTTCATTGAATCCTTCAATATAAGGCAACGAAATAACATGTTGCTTCCTATTCCAAAAAGTTGTAGGATCTGTAGAACATATTTCTTTACATAGATCCTCCTGATAAGCTTTAAGCTTAATTTTAAACTTGTCATCTTTAAGATGTCTCTCAATTTTCTTAATTTCTAACTCTTGTTTGAGGAAGAACAGAAAATCTTCTTTGCGTTTAAGCAAATGGTTAACACCTTGAAACCGAGGTTCAGATATAAAGTCAAACCTTACATCTATCCCCCCTTTATTAGTACTTATTCCCTTCTGATCAATAGAAATGGGGAAAAGTAAACTAATAAAAGGTGTACCCAAAATAGCAGACTGGGCCATATTTTTAACCAGGAGGAAAGGTGTCTCAAAACAAACTCCATTGTTACAAACCACCGCATCGGATAGTTTATAATTAATATTTAGATGGCTACCATCAGCAGTACTCAGCATTTGAGCTGTTTTAGAATAGTACTTTGAAGGAACCAGACCTTCAGCCAGACAATTTAAGTCTGCACCAGAATCAATCAAGGCTTCAGTAGTAACTGAAAACTCGTCTTCAATAATGATAGTAATTAAAACATACCACTTTTGAGTGATAATTCTATCAATTAAATTGATTTTTAGACCCTTTGAACAAGATTCACCTGGTATAACTATACGTCTATCCTGGGTAGCGAAATTTAGGACTTCATCATCAAAGTCTTCACTTTGGTCATTAACAAGTGAAGGAGAATTAGAATTTTCTATATTATAAACTCTTTATGATCTTGGTTTGAATTTGGTATCAGAGCCAAAAAAGAGTTTGATCTTGTTGATGATATATAGTTTCCTGCTCTGTTATAGATTGTTGAAACTGCTCATTTTGTTTTAAACACCTTTTAAATACTGTTATAGATTAAGCTTTAAGTTTTGTTCAGGGTATGTTGGTTGTCGTTTAAGGCTGCTCTGTTGTTTCTAGCCGTGTTGACATAAATCCTATAGTGGACATCCCTTCTATCAAAACTTGCCTGCTTATCTTGTTAAGTTTTAAAAACCGTTTAAACGTCTAATGGCAAACCTTTTCAGAAATCTAGCCAGATCTAGAAACTCTTCATCTTCTTCATCTTCTTCCTCTTTGGATTCATCTACTAAACAAGTAGTTTCTATCAGAAACATAGAGACCCATTTACAAAATTGGTCTATCCCAAAAACACCTACTTCTCAAATTTATAATAAAGGTAGTTTTTTGTTTAAATCAGATTATATTATTAAGTCTGTTGAACAGTCCCTTCCTATAACTCAAGGTCACATGACTGTTGAGATGCTTCCCAAGAGATTGCTAGAAGAAGCCGTCGAAAGAGGTTACAAATATCTTCATATTGGGTTAGTTCAGGTAGCGGTTAAACCGTTAACCAGAATCGGTCTTCCTACCTCTTTACTTTTATGTTTAAGGGATAAAAGACATTTAAAGTTTAACGATTCTCTGCTTGGATGTGTTACTTCATCTCTTTCAGAAGGACCGGTCTACTTTAATAGTTTTCCTAATTTTTCGGTATCTTTGTTAGATCCTACCATACTTAAAACCTTAACGTTAAATTTACAAACATCAGGTTTTGATATGGATCCTTTATCCTCTAACATGGCTTTAATATATCGTATCTATATTAAGGTTATGAATACTATTACTCCTGATATTAATCTTAAGAGTAATTTTATTAAAGATTGTAGAGGAGAAACTACAGTGTTTCAAATCAATCCTTTGAAAGCTAATGTTTCAGTCCCAAAAACCTTAAAGTGGGATGAAATAGCTATTCCTCAGAATTGGACACTGCAAGAAGCTGTACCTAAAAAGGTACAAGGATCTAATCACCAATTAGAAGATGTTACAGAAAATCCTTACGGATCTGTGAACATCAGATTTGGTAATAGTAATTCCATTCGTCTTAATTTAGACGAGCCCAGACGAAATAGTACTTCTAATGTTTCTCAAAAGGTATGTGAAGAACCATCGAGAAGATCTACATCGTCTATTCAAGGAGTTTTTAATCGACCCAATGATCCTATCAGTCGACCAACTTACATGGTTGAAACTCCCTCTGAAATTCCAAAAGCTCAGAGTCCGACAGCATCTGATTTTGGATACTCATAAAGTATTTATACCCTTAATAATCAGGGTGTTGAAATACAAAAATCATTGTTAAAGGCGATGTTTAATTCAGATAAAAATAAAGAAAAAAGAGAATGGTTTTTTACCTATTATTCTCAGGAACATCAAGATTTTATCAGAAATATTTACTATGATTTCTTAAAAGAATCTGAAAAAAATATTGATTTCTTTATTTTTCTGAAAACTTGGAGTCATGTAAAAGGATATGACTTCCCTTTTAGGGGGGATTGCAGAGTCGTCTCTAATTCTAAATCTGATTCTGTCAATACTATTGAAAATTCTTACAGACCTTTTAGATTGGCTAATGATAAAGACGACAATGATGTTATTTCATCCATTCATCCTCCTTCTGTCCCAATTTTTGAGGGAACGGGTAAAACTCGTGCGGTTCCTTATAAGAAGGTGTTTGACAAAGAAGTCGAAAGAAAGTCTGAAGAAGTTCAAGGGATTAATCAAGTTTTAGAACAAAATAATTATACTAATTTGTTTCTTCAATCCCTGGGAACACAGCTGACCAGAATAGAAAAGGTAGTTACTTCAAAAGTAAAACCTTTGTCTATTAGTCCTTCTCCCGCAGAGATTCTTGACATTTCCTCAAAGGAAAGCAAGCTTTCATCAAAAGAAAAACCTGGAGTTGTTCTCTTCAAACCTCCGCCCGAGCTTTCTAAAGATTTTAAGCTTGGATCTGCTTCTACTGAAATGTTTGAAGAATTGAAGAGCAGACTTGAAAAGATGTCAATCAAGAAAACATCTACAGGGTCTACATCTCAAGGTCCTTCTATTTCAGTTCTTAAAAACGACGGGTTAGATCTTGATGAGATCTTAAATAAAATCCAAGAAGAACAAGGTGATCCGCAGTTGAATAGGTTAAAATGGGGAAATATTAAAAATCAACCCTATTATCATCGTCCTTCGCCTATAGACGCTCAGTTTGAAAACAGAGCATTCAATGACGGTATTCAGTTTAATGGAGAATACATCTGTGAGTGGAATCTAGATGGTCTTACTGACTATCAAATCATTGTTCTCCTTAAGCAAATGACAATGTTTGCCCAAGCAGCCAGAATTAAAGGTAATTCTGAGAAAAGGATTGCTCAAGATTTAGCATCCGATTTTGTTGGATAGCTTGGTCTTTGGTGGGATAATCTCCTAACCAGCGAAGTTAAAGAAAGTATCTTTAATTTCCAAGTACAAAAGGGTGTCGATGAAAGAAACGAACCTATCTTTGGAGAAGATGCCGTTAATACGTTATTATATACTATTATGCACCACTTTGTGGGCAACAACCAGTTAATAGTATCAAGGACGTATGAGCAATTAAGCAACTTAAAGTGCAAATCACTCTCTGAATTTAAATTCTATCGTGACACGTTTTTCTCTAAAGTTTTCAATAGAGGAGATTGTAACAGTGACTATTGGAAAGAGAAATTTATTGAAGGTTTACCTATTTTGTTCTCTCAAAGAGTCAAAACTAGGTTAAAAAATAAGAATGGTGGAGTTATTCCTTGGGAGGAATATACTTATGGTGAGCTAGCTTCTGAAGTTATAGCTGAAGGTGCTGATCTATGCAATATCTTAAAGATTCAGAAGCAAATTGCCGAAGAAAGAGCAAGAGGTAAAAAAGCTCTAGGCGATTTCTGTGAGCAATATGGCCTGGCCGAGATTCCAAAGGATAAACGAAAAAGAAAGTCTTCTAAAGAATCTTCTAGTTATAAAGATAACAAGAGATTCAAGAAGAAAGATCTTAGGAGAAAGTCTAAATCTCAGACTGATAACATTCTACCTAAAAGGAGAAAGTCATCTAAAAGGAAGACTACTTCTAAACCTCCAACGTGCTACAAATGTGGAAAGATAGGACATAAAAGCCCTGAATGCACGACTAAAAAGAAAATTAACCAGCTGGTTAAAGATGAAGGTCTAAAGAGACAACTACTTGTGGTCTTTATAAATTCTGATAAAGAAGAAGTTTCTTCTGTAGAAGAATCAAGTCCCAGAAGTAGCTGTTCTAGCTCAGATACTAATGATGAAGAAGTATCGTGTGATGAGTTAGAAGACTGTCAATGTAACGAAGGTGAAGCCTGTTTATGTGCCTTAAATGGACTTTCTATAAATGTCTTATCTAAGGAAGACAGCCTTATCCTAGATGTTATCGATCAATTAGAAGATCCTAGCAAGAAAAGGCAAATGATCGAAAAATACATCAATTTGGCTAAAAGCAAGTCGAAATCTTCTGAAGATGATGAAAGATTTGATCCAGGTCAATACTCTCTACAGAAGATCTTTGATAAGGTCAGTGATCGTCACAAAGAGCCCACTTTAAAGAATTACAAGATTTGATCACTAATCTACAAGCTAATAGAGTGGCTAGAGAAGTTGATATAGCTGATCTAAAGAAAGAGATCAAGCAAGTCAAGAAAGACATTCGCTGGCTTAAAAGCAGGGATGATAAATGTAAGGATAAAATAGAAAATTCTAATTCTCCTTCCCTTGTTAATGACGAAAGTGAAGACTTTGATGATGAAGTCCTAAATTTCGCTACCCAGGATAGATGTATAGTTATACCAGGTGAATCTTGTTCAAAGGGTCTAAAAATTAATTTAATTGATAGAATTATCACTCGTTATTTTGGGGTAATCTCATCTTACTACGCATTAAAAGAAGTATAATTTACTAATGCATAATAAAGCCAATAGCAAGTGACCAAAGTGTCAGAGGGACTTCGTTAAACTCACTTTTCTACATTCTCACTGCTAAACTGACTAGTTAATCATTCTAATTTGGGTTCTTTATAGAAATATACAACAATTACAAAGTAATTACACCATTAGTGCATACACAAAATAATTATAAAAAGAGTGTAATTAGGACTCATATTACAAAAATAGTACCATTCATATTAATAAAGAAACCTAAAATCAAGGAGTAGTAACTGCCATAATTAATAATTTAAATTCAAATATTTGGGATCTAACAACAAAAACAAATTCAAATTCAAAATAAAAGGAGGAAAAAATAAAAAAATATCTTCTTCATTCTAATTTTCATCTCCCTCACCGCTCATTATCTTCATCACCTCCTCCTCTCCTTCCCCTTCATCATCATCCTCCGCCGCGAATCTCCAGAAGTCCTTAGGTGCACCGCCGTTATATCGCCCTCTCTTCCCCTTCATCATCCTTCTCTTCCGCCGCAAATCTCCGAAAGTACCTGAGTTACAGTTATGATTTTTTTAACGATTTGGTTACTAACAAAAACTAAAATGGTTACCTTTGTATGAAAGTTTGGCTACCAACTGCATCACATTCAAAATAATTTTGTAACCTAATGAAACTGAATTGATTACCTTTGTCTGAAGGTTTGACAGCCAACTGCATGAAGTTTTGACTACCAACTGCATCACATTCAAAATAAATTTGGTAACCTAATAAAACTGAATAGGTTACCTTGGTATGAAAGTTTGGCTACCAACTGCATCACATTTAAAATAAATTGGCAACCTAATAAAACTGAATAGGTTACCTCGGTATGGAGGTTTGGCTACCAACTGCATTATGGGAAAAAAAAAATTCAGGGGGCGGTTATAATGGAAGCGGCAGAGGAGAAGGTGGAGGTGGAGGTGGCGGCGGAAGTCGACAATAATAATGTCGACGATCAATCTCTTCAGCAGACACCGGTGAGGTGTCCAGATAGTCCATCGGAAGGGGACTCACCGATGACCGAGAGAGACTCACCGGCGATTAATCTCTCGGTCACATGACCACCTCTCTTTCGGTCCATCCGGAGGGTTGGCGGCACGACAACGGACGATGGATGAGGGAGGAGAGAGAGCGAAGAACAGTTTATGTAACAATGGAGACTGAGTTTGTATTTCTTAGAGAGAGAAAGGAAGAGGAGTTTACTTATTAATTACTTAATTTAATTAGTAAATCAATACTAATTACCTAAATTAAGGAATCCTAGTTGCATACTAATCCCCTAAATTAAGAAATCCTAATTGCATACTAATTTCCTAAATTAAGGAATCCTAATTGCACTAATATTGTAAATAAATATAGAAAGTGTATTAATTGTATAAATATTTTATGAGTGCACTATTGTTGTAATTATTTTAAAAATGTAATAGAATATGTAATTGATCAATTTATTTATGGGGTTTATAATGAGAAAAAGAAAATATGTATTGGCGTTACGGATAGTCAGTCAGTCATATTATAGCTAGACCTGACAATATTGTTGGTTAACTGTCGGGTTAACCCATATTAACTAGAACCAAATGGGTTGGTTAACTATATTTATTTATTTGGGTTGGTTAAAGTTTTGAACCATATTTTAAAAAAGAAATATAGTTCCAACCCGGTTAACCATTTTTTGACCCATATTTTATTCAAAATCCAAATCAGAAGTTCTTTCCACCCATATTTACATATTCAAAAAGCTCAACCACCCACCCCACCCCCACCACCACAAAAAAAAATATTATGTGATTATGTATACCCCCCATACCCCCATACCCCCCTATTCCCCTATTCCCAATCTACCTTATGTAATTTAGATGAGCTTGGTGTAGCAAGAATTCATTTAATTTTTAAATTCTAATAGGGATCGTAGCTACATCGATCTCATAGAAAAAGTGGAGGAACTAATTAATTCTACATATAGAAATAAATAAGAATTTTTTATAAATGAGAACCTGAAAATTCAATATTTTACATGTTTTTGATCAATTTCTCTCTTTTACTCTATCCATTTGAGATAAAATATATGCATAATATCTCTTGGTGAAAGAGAAATGTTAGGACTGATTTGGGGTTTGTAAGGTGTAAAACAAAGCCAAAAATATATATACAAATGCTAACTGAGACAGAGGTGTCAAAGTCAAAGGGAGTGACGTACCCCCAACCCCCAACCCCACCCACACCCCCCACACCACCCCCACCCACCCTCTACCCCCTAACCCACCCACCCCCTACCCCTTACCCCACCCACCCCCATTCCCACCAAAAAAAATATTATGTGATTATGTATACACCCCTTACCTCCACCCCCACCCCATCCACCTACCCCACACCCCTCTACCCCCACCCCCTCACCTCCACCAAAAAAAATAATATTATGTGATTATGTATACACCCACCCCCTACCCCACACACTCCCACCCCCACCTCCACCAAAAAAAATAATATTATGTGATTATGTATACACCCACCCCCGTACCCCACCCACTAACTCCCCCATCCCCCACCCCCACCTCCACCAAAAAAATAATATTATATGATTATGTATACACCCACCCCCACCCCTACTCCTACCCCACCCCACCCCACCCCTACTCCTAACCCACCCACCCACCTCTACCTATACCCCACCCACCCCACCACCCTACCCCTACCCCCTACCCCCACCCACTCCACCCCCACTACTCCAAAAAAATTAATATTAAGCGATTATGTATACACCACCCACCCTCTACCCCTACCCAGCCCACTCCCACCCCCACTCCACCTACCCACCCATTATATCCGTCTCTCTATCTATAATATATATTAATTTCATTTTTTAAAAATTTTGTTTAAAAGTCAAAATATCTTAAAATGGTTAATATGATTTTTAACCATAACCATATGGTTCCAACCCACATAACCCATATTAAAAATGATTAATATGGTTTTAGTTCTTAAATGGAACCATAACCATATTTTAAAAACCAAAATCAACCCATAACCATATTTTGACAGGCCTAATTATAGCCCATCGGCCCATTAACTCGGAGAGCCTGTTCGAATACAGATCAACCAAATTTCGATTTTATTCCTAATGCGAATGGTATTGCAACGGCTGGCTTGTTCGTAACGTAATACTCCATTTGGAAGATTAGATCTAGCTAACTTATTAGGGGTTTGGGTTTGGGTTTAGTGATCGGATACGAAAACTTATGGAGGTAATTTTCCGCATCGCAGTGACGTTAGTTTTATTGACGAGCTCCTTTTGGGAAAACATAGCCAATATCTTAATCAACATAAATTCAACTAAGAAGAAAAAGATGAACAACAACAACACGAAGAAGAAGGAGATCATCACGATTCGTTCACAGATTATTGATGGTGTTTATGATCGTGGTATCGTAAAAAATCAAGACCAAAATAATATCAATAATTGTAATGATTTTCATATATTAGCCGACGATATGATGAGAAAAATCCTATCTCAATTACATCCCGAGACAATGATGAAGTGTAAATCGATGTCAATATCGTGGCGGCGTTTGATTATTGAAGGTTGTAGCTTTTTGATAGACACGTAATTCATACATTTTATTATCCCTAATTTTGTCCTTTTAAATATATTAGTTTATTAAATTAATATGTTTTATTTTATTTTGTAGGATTTAATTTTTGTTACAATGAAGTCAAAATCTTGGTGATCAAGGGATATTTAATGCTTTTATTCATATAAGGAATATCCAAGAAGAATCCTACAAGGAGTATGAAAGAGGTTGAACAATCTTGGTGTGCAAGTCAAATCCAACAAGAGAAGGGAAAGTATATCTAGAAGATCTTTTTGAGAAGTTGATTGGAAACAAAACTGTCCAAGTTCAATGAATGTAAATTAGGGTTCAAAGTTATTTTCCCTATAAATAGGCCTTTTTGTTTTAGAGAGAAGGGGATCACTTGTTATTTTATTTTTCTTAGTTTTTCACTAGTGTAGAAGGGAGTAAGATATTTAGAGTTTGTCTTTTCTCTTATTCCAATCACGTTTTTAATTATTGTTCTTATTTCATGCGAATTGTAGTACTAATATTATTTGTTTTTGTTTTTAATTCCACGGCTATCTAAATTTCTAATACCTAGGATTATGATGAAACTAAGTATTTCATAATAATATTTTTTTTCAGTTCCAAAATTAATGCCTAATTATTTTCGCCTTCAGATTTTCCTCTGCATAAATTGCATATGATTTTTATATTGATTGCGAGATTTTGATAAGTTATAGTTAATCTGTAAATTTTTCATAACTTATGCTTGCCCATATTAATTATATGAATCATTATTTTTAAAGGGAATGGAGAATAATTTGAGAATTGATTTAGGAAATAAGAAATTATTTATTATGTTAATATTTGGCGGGTTCTGATTCCTAGGTATCTTTTCTCATTAATAGTTTCCGTTGTTAATTAATAGTTTGCATAATTTAGTTAATAAATATTCTCCACCATTTTTGTTTCTAATTTTCCTAAAATATTAATTAAGGATATATTAAAGAATTAATCTAGTCTCTGTAGGTTCGACCTGTACTTGCCAATTCTTCAACTTGACACTGTGCACTTGCAGTTACATATTTTTATCACATCAAGTTTTTGGCACCGTTGCCGGGGACTAGAATTAATTTTTATTTATTCCTTAATTTTTATTTATTCGAATTAGCTTTAACTCTAATTTTTTTCCAGTATTATTGAAGCTGGTCGAAGGAGCGAAAAGATATAAATTTTGTTGCTACGCTTTGTTCAGTACTTCGTATCTCCATATATTTTTTTTGTAAAAGTAAAAAAAAATAGTTTAGTTTTTTTATTATTAATATTTTTTTATTTGTCGCATTCAAGCATTCACTCACGTAGAGCACATCCTGTTAGGTTTTTATTTTTTATTTTTTTTGTCAAATATAAACTGTTGTGATTGCTGGAGGATTGAGGTACGTCAAAATTTCTCATTCTTTCGTAATTCACATAGTTTTAGGACACTTTATATGTTTATATTATTTTTTATTATTATTTGTGCATCTTCATCTTTAATCTAACAATAAGGGCACAACCCTTAACAAGATAAGGTGGGAATTTCATCACCCTTTCTTGGCCCACAAACAATCCAATTTACATTTTGCATGACCATGACCTAATAAAATCAAGTAGACGTTGGCCCCTAGGACTCTCGAGCTCAATTAGGACAAGAAACTCCAAGACGAGTCTGAATTTTAAATTAATCAAACTACTGGTGTCTAGACAAGTGGTTCAAAAGGTATACGCCTAAAGATTATGTGGTTATTCAATTAGTCACTGTTTCTACGGAGAGGCTCCCGCCTTTCTTACACTTACCTGGCTAGTGGTGTGATTAATTTCGAATTTGGTGGACCTTGCGGTGTAACTTGGAACATTTAGGAGCTGTCTAGATTTTATTTAGGTTGACCTTAGAAGTAAATTTATTTTTATTTATTTATTTTTTCTTTTTTTGTTTTGTTTTGTTTTTTTGTGCTTATCTGCATTTTTGTTAAGTAGTGTATGCAAAAAGTGTGGATTAGGTACGAAACATCCCGATTAGCAAGAAACTTGATTTTTCGAATTTCACTTTAAAAGATCTCACTTTAAGAAAAATGGAGGGCGCACAAACTGTTTCTTTAAGGGATCGATGTTATCCTTCCCGCTCTACCCAACCTTCATGTATCAGTTTACCACCAGTAACTGATAACAATTTTGAACTTAAGCCACATTTTATAAATATGTTACCTAGGTTTACGGGGATAGAAGATGCATATTTATTTATTTAGGAATTTGAGGAAGTTTGTGCCCTAATAAAAATTCAACAATTGTCTGATGACTTAATTAGGCTAAGATTTATAACTTTTACTTTAAAAGATAATGCTAAAAAATGGTTATATAGCCTACCAAATAATTTCATATCAACCTGGGAGGGATTTGTTGTTACATTTCTAAAAAAATATTTTCCAAATCATAAAACTGCTAAAATTAGGACTGCAATTCATCAATTTTGCCAACTTGAAAAAGAGTCCTTTTGGAAATATTTTGATAGATTTAAAAATTTGTTATCCCAGTGCCCACACCACGGAATTGAGAAATGGAGATTGTGTCAAATTGCTTACGAAGGTTTAGACTATCCCACTAAAACAATGTTAGAGTCAATGTGTCAAGGGGATTTTTTGAATAATGATGAGGAAAAGGCTTGGGAGTTTTTAGAAGACTTAGCAGGAAAAACCATGCAATGGGAAACCACTCGAGAGACCGATAAACCTAGTTCATCTAGGGGTGTTCATATAATTGACAATTCAATTGCTACCGAAGCTAAGTTGGCTAGTGTACTTAAAAGACTTGAAGCTTTAGAAACTAGGGGACAATCACACGTGAACCAACTCTCAACACCAACACCTTTGTGTCTAAGTAATTCACAAAGCCATGTGATTGATGAATGTCCTAGAGTTATGCCCCAACTTGAAGAATATGAACAAGTCAATGCAATGTTTCAAAGACCTGATAATGACCCAGTTGCACCCACTTATATGACGTATATACGTGGCTAATTGGTATGTCAAGTCAATGCAAGTCATTAGTGACGTATATACGTGGCTAATTGGTATGTCTATGTGCACTAAATGTGTAGGACTTACAAAGGGCAATTAACGTCAAAAGTTTAAAGACCGCTAAGGCAAGTATTCTAACTCCATTCTACTTTCGTTTGAATTTCAGTTTTTGGATGTATATTCTTATGAATAATCCGTATGTATGTTTTGGTTTACACAATATTTATCGATTGTGCAAACTCCAGACTTATACAAACTTTATGTTGGTTGTATAAGTGTTCAGCTATGCTATAATGCATAAATTATAAAAGTTTTGCTATAACGCATGAATTGTTCAAGCTTTCAAGTTCTGATATGCATGAACTGTTTAAAAAGTATTTCAATATCAATTGTATCGGCTAGACACATGTTAAAACATTTTAGTGATTTCAATATAATCCTTTGAAATGTTATTGGTTTAAGTAGAGCTTCCAAACCAATTGTACTTGGTGCGGATTCAGTCTGAGAATGAACAACCCTAATATTAAAGAAATATTTTAGTATTACCGGTGTAATGACCGTGAATTTTAAACTCCTTATTTAATTAAACATGTGATTTAATTTTAATGAGTTGTGTGAGTATTTAAACCTTGTGTGGTTATGTGAATTTATAAATTTATTAAAGGGAGTCACTAATAGTTTATTTAAATTAGTGGACTAATCCTAAGATTTTAATTGATAGAATTATTAATAATTAAATATTCAATTTATTTGAATATGGTGGCGGGAGTTGAACATATTGATTAATTTCAATTATGGGTAATTAATTGATAATGTGTTGATTTATAATTATTATAAATAAATAATAATTAATAAGTAAGAGGTTACTACATATAATATTGTAACACCCCCTTTCCAAAATAGAAAGAGAGGTTACTCAAAACACAACAAAACTAAGGAAGATCACAGAGCTCTAAACCACAAAAGAATAATCTCATAATAATTCAATGTCATAAGACAAACCATAATAAATGCCACACTGGCTCAAAACACAATCTAAATAATTATTACAATTCTAAATAGCTGACATATCAAGCCTAAACAAAACATTTCTAAACCATTGGATTAAAGGATGCTCTCGTCACACTTGCCCTTGATCCCCCTGATTACCTGCCGGAAGAAAAACACAGCATGAGCCAAATGCCCAGTACGGATATAGAATACAAGAAATGAACTGAAATAACTAACTCAATTAAATGAATTTAAACAACGAACTGAAACGAAACGAATAAAACTAACACAATAAAATGGTAGGCTGAATCAAATGGCTGGGTGTTATTTCATACCGAGCTCAAAATAAATAGTAATATACCTTGCCACACAGGCAAGTCAAATAATGCCACACAGGCAATCAAAATAATGCCACACACATCGGACTGCGCAATCCAGATGCATGCAAATCGGAAGGTGTGTTTGGCACAAACATCACCAATCCGCAGAACAGAACAGAACAGAAAACTAGGGTCGACCCATACGCCTCCCACAACAAACACCAAATGGCCAACTCCCACTGGAGCACAAAACGGAGACGTCGTGGGCTGATCACACCGCCACGGAAGGTGTCATGCCTCGGTGCCAAGAGGACATGTCTGTGGTACCCCCACAGGTGGTTATAGCTCAGGTATACCCTACGATATATTCTAACAAGGATACCATGTCACAACACATGCGACACAATATCAACACAAAGTGGTTCTGATATGTACATGCTAAACTGAATGAATCATCAACTCAAAGTCCCCAAAAATTCTAACATGCACATTACTATAAATATCAAAATAAATTTAGACATGTTGGACTAGTCTAAAGAGTACAAATATGGGTTCCAATTATGAACGCCAAACGAAACTATCATAATGAATTGACAAGAAATAATTATGAGAGACAATACTAAATTTCGAAACGAATAACGAAACGAACAAATTAAAAATAAAAGAGTCTCGCTGAAAGAGTACGGAATCCGTACCTGGATTAAGCAATATAATGCCCAAAATTATATTCCAATAATAGTTCCTTAAATTCCTCTGTCTGATCTAATAAAATAAAATAAAATTGTATTATAATTCTAATCATTAACAACATAATACTTTTCAATTAGTTATTAATTAAATATTAAAAATTTTACTAGCAAAATAAATTAATCCGAATGTATAAAATTTCATTACTTCAATTAACTATTAACCATTGTACTATATAACTAAATTGATATATAAAATCTGCCAACATAGATTTTCACTCCAAATTCCCATACGTATGTCCATGTATATTATGTAAGATATGCATATTTTATTAATTAATTACACACATATCATCTATTTCATATGATTATTATATAGTAATTTAAATAACTATTATAAAGTAAAACATCCTATCCTGTATCTCTATTACTAATTCACATGATTCCTTCATAAAAGCATTAGGCATAACAAGCCAAATTACATATATTCAGTAAAATTCTTAATCAATGATTTGATATATATATATATATATATATATATATATATATATATATATACCCTTATATGCACCGCCCATTACATGTATAGTAAAAAAAAAACTTACTTGAATTATTTTTTTTTAAGAGGACTCTGCTGCTATATTTTCCCAAAGGTAGGCGCCTCTTCCGTTTGTTTCTCAGATGAAGAACCAGTGGAAATAAAGAATAGGGTTTGCGTCAAATATGATATAATATTGATAGGTTTTACGAATTTATTCAATTAAAAACATATTTTATTACTTAATATAATATAATTATTAACTCTCCAAATTTTAATAAAACTTTAAAATTACACAATAAAAAAAAGACCCACTTAATTTTAAAGCCCAATTTTATCAATTTAATTTCTAACACTTATTAATATTTATTAGCCCATGACTATTTTGACCCAATTAAAATACAAAGTCCAATTAGAATGTTTTTTTTAAAACAAATAATATTAATTATTCATTATTTATTTATTTTTCGGGTATTACAAATATGATTATATATTTACTTGATTAATTTGTGCAAGCATACAAAATAGTAAATCTTTATTATATGGTAGTTAACTATATATTTTATATATTCCAAGGTGGCACATTTATATGTATATAATAAGAGTTATTTGCATTCATGTGACTTGAATAATAATAGTGTTAATTTGAAATGAATTGTGCACACATTTTATAATGAAAGTTTATATAATGTGTATATATGGTATAAACCAATTGTTGCATTTCATTTCTTTTGCAAGTGCTGAGATTTTCTCTATTGTCCCAAATTTAGTATCACCAAGTACATGAATAGTAACATGAAACTAATTTACGTATTTTCCAAAAGCTAGCTATCCTACTCTATTTTCATCTCAAAATCAACCAACCTAGATCAATAAGTGGATGGGGGAGTGGGATTCATGAGTGGAATCACCAACTCCTTTTATCCATATTGCACTCTTGAAATCCTTTGGTTTGATTTGGGAGGTAATTACATTATCTATGTAACCATTCTCCTATAAATGAGACCTTCACCTTCCTCATTACAATTTGTTGAGAATTAGTTTGCTAAGAGTGAATAGATTGATATATTGCAGCTCAATTACTTCAAGAGGTATGAAAACCCTAACTTGTGTTCTTAGTTGGGTTTTGTCAAATTCTTAGGAATTACTAGAATTCTTTGTTAATCAATGTGAATTAACATGTCATGATATGTTTATGAAGTATGTTTAATTGTTTGAACTCTTAAGTGATGGATTGGAACATGTTTGAATCAAGTAAAATCAAAGTTGGTTAGTACTCTGCAGAACAGAGCAGCTACTGCTTCTGGTCCCAACATGGCACAGTTGCGCCCTATTTGTACTAGGGTGCAGTGCAACTGTGCCAGGCCTGCACCAGACCTGATGCTTTTTGTTTTGTTTCTGTTGTGCTAACTTGTTGGCACCTGGTTAGAGCAAGCATGAAAACTGTTTAGCACTCACACATAAGCATATGCATGTAGTATGATCGAGTATAACAATATTAGTACATATGATTGACACAACCCTTATGGTTTTGAAATGAAATTATAGTTTCAAAAGTGGACTTTGTTACGAACACATCTTGCGAGTATTCTGACTTTATGAACATGATAATATGGTTTTATATTGACATGAAATGCAAGACTAAAGTGATTAAACACACTACTAGCATACATGATTGAAAGTTAAGACTATTTCAAAGATAAGAAATTTAGGACTTTTCAAAGTGAACTTGACCAAGACCTTTATCTTGTAAGTTCTAACCATTTGAGCATGCGTATGTGGCTTTCATATATGTTGTAAATGCATGAGAGTTATATGTTAAGATGCCTTGTATATGCTAAGTTAACTTAGTGTAAAATTCAAAGAAAGTTAGAATGAGAAAGCTAATGTCATCAAGTAATGAGTAAAGTACGTTATGACCATGCAAGCATGTATATTAGGACTCATTATGCCTATAGATATATTGGCATGAACATCGTTTGGTTAATGTATGGTTTTCACTTATGCACACATAGTCATAAAAAGAAAATTTCTAAAATATGAACTATGTGAGTAAAGTATACATGTGTTGTCTATATATAAGCATGACTACTGAGTATTGTATAACCAAGTTACAAAGCATGATGATTACATGACCTTTTTATGTTTTAATGACATAAATTATAAGTTAAACTGGTGGTAATGAACTCAAGAATGGTCATGTGTCATGTGAGACCTCTAACATGTATGTATGTTAAAAATATGTGTAATTGGTGTGTTAGAGTTGGACTGAAGTCAGGAGAGCAAAGATCAAACCTGGTCTGGCCAGGGGACAGCACAATTGCGCCACCCCTAAAGCCTAGACCAGGCGCAGCTCCGCCATCCTGCAGTCATGAATACATTATGTTTTTGATCTAAAGTTTCAAGGCATGCTTATATGATTTCTTTATCTTGTAATATGTGACCAATGTGCCATATAATGTGTTGAGAAGCATGTTATGTGATGACTTGATTCTTGTAAATGTAGACTCATATTAGTTTACACATATTAATTGGAAAGACCGACTTGTTAATGTTAGGTCGTTTCAACGCAAGTTAATTAAAGCTAGAATTATTTGTATCTGAGCAAACAGGCAAGTTTCCTAACTTACACAACTTTGGATTTTGTGAAAATTCTTGAATTTCATGTGATTCGTATGTTAAATGCAAGTTCCTTAATTCTTATTCTTTTTACTTGAGCAAGTTTCCTAACTTACACAACTTTGGATTTTGTACAAGTTCTTGAATTTCGTGTAATTCGTATGTTGAATGCAAGTTTCCCTAACCTTACTCAAATTTATATTGAGCAAGTTTCCTTGAACTTCACTTTTTGACTGTGCAAGTTCCTTGAACCATACTTTTATGGTGCAAAGTTTGCATTTACTTTATGCAATGGACATGAGTAAGAAAGTTATTCATTTAAGCTTGAATTTTATTCTCAAGCATGCTATTAAGTGGGTTAATTACCTTACAATTACTCCACATCGATATTATTGATATTCACACTTAGTGCACTTGAGTTCGTACAGTCTTGGACTTGTACATTGTTTAAAGTTCTATAATTCTTGAACTATGTCTGATAGAGTCTGAACCTTTGTTCGGTTAGACAAGTGTATGAAGTTTTATAAAAGCTATCCAAACCAATTGATGGTAAGGATTCTTAGACTGAAAGAACACCCCTTTTATGATAAGGGAATACCCCAGGTATCTAATATAAGATACCAAGAACATATTTAAATGTTATGCATATACATGGTGTACGCAAGGCTGATCCCCTCAAGTACTTATTCTGTAGTCAGTAACCAAAGGATCAATTAACGATTGATTCCATTAGAGTGCTATAGTTCAAAATCTACTTGACTAACAGTTATTCTAAAAGCAATCATTATCTTTGCTTCTAATATTCATATTGTTGAATCCTTCAGATATTCATATTGTTGAATTCATTGTCAGATATTTTTCATTCATCATGATATATCCTTATTGTTGTATTTAAACTTGTTGAGCAAACTTGTTGCTCATCCTTGTTATATCATGAATTATATTGCAGCTAAGCCCAAGACCTCAGGAAAGGACAAGGGTAATGGAAAGATGTAGGATAGTTGCAAGGAGCAGAATTTATCTTACGCTTAATTTAAATTACTGTTATGTAATATAAACACTAATTACTATTATAGGGTATGTTTGTAAGACGATATTAAGATTATCGTATCTTGGGACTAGTAACACCTTTTGAATGAACAACATATGTTTATTATATTCCGCATTTTAGTTATCATATGTTGTTTAGAGGTGGATACTTGTATTTATCGTGATGACCGAACTGGGTTCAGAGGACCCGGATTCGGGGGCGTCACAGCCGACATGTTTGTCAGGTGACGGTATGAACGCAAAATCAGTTGTTCAAGTAAATAGTATTGA
Source organism: Panax japonicus (assembly GCA_020205505.1). Taxonomy (NCBI): domain Eukaryota; kingdom Viridiplantae; phylum Streptophyta; class Magnoliopsida; order Apiales; family Araliaceae; genus Panax; species Panax japonicus. The sequence goes on along the minus strand of CM035096.1, from coordinate 74,915,222 downwards.
TCAATACATAGTACAAACATCCAACGTGCTCGTAAGTCATGACGGTTTATATCAAAATAGCTGTTTAAACCCTTTTTAAATGAAAAATGAAAGTCTGTGCTCTTATGACTGCTCAGCAAAAGTCGGTATGTCGTTTCAAAAATATGTTTTGAACACAAAGGAAGTAATTTCCTGTTATTCGAGATCTCTTCACAACTTTTGTTCAATTGTTGAACGTTTAGAAGTATGAAAGCATGATTCTTGATTTTGTTGTTTTATATGCAATTGTTATACTTGTTGGGCATGTAAATACTTATTCTTGCTTTGAATTAAATGTTTTCAGTGAAAACTGAACGTGCAGAAGGTTCCAATAAGGACAAGGGCAAAGGAAAGATAAAAGAGTAGAAGAATATTAACTCTTGTAATAGTTAGGAGTATTGAAATATTATTATGTTAAATATCAATTATTAAATATTTAAAAGTCATAAAACCTAGGAATGTAATAATATGTATGTAATAAATGGTAATTACTTTCATATTACCAAGGTAATGTATATGAATGGATGTGTATGTTTAGTACCGTGTATCCTAAGTTTAAAGATACTCAGATTTGGGGGCATCACATGTACTTATCGGGTAGTTTGAAAAGAACAATTAATCTAAATTAGAAATGTGGTCCTCTATTATTCTTATTGAAAAGGACTCGATAGATAACAAATATTGCAAGATGAGAGGAAACGCTAGAGGTGGGAAAGAAACAAAAACCCAATAAATCAAGTCAATCAAAATATACGGGTAACATAAGCAATCATCATTTACATTATTTTATCATGTTCAAATTGAATCACTGGAATTAGTTCCAAACAAGAACTGATTAAGAATTTAAAATGCAATAGCTGGTTTCAGATCCCTTTTCCTTTGCTCAAGATGGTGTTTAAATTGAGATTAAAGCTCTCACATATTCTCTACTACAGAAGTTACAGAAACACGTCTCCAAGTTAAGCATGCTAATAAGTAATAAGAAGACTGCAGCAGTAGAAGTAAAAGACAGCTAACAGTTTTCAATCAGAATATATTTCTTTCTTCAACTTTTCCCAAATTTCAGGGCCTCTAGAATGATGATTTACATACCGGCTTATGAATCTTACATTTGAGCATGCAATAATAGTACTCAAAAATAGATTGGGATCAACTGTTCCTTGGTCTATGAGCCAATTATACATTGAAAATCTAAGGTTGACTCTCTGAATTGTATAGGTTAAATATGCTGGGAATACTACCAAAGTAGACACAGGATAACCTAGACCATTTGCAAGAAAATCAATCTTCATTTCAAGCACATCCTTGGTCATACTAAGAATATTAGGAGCTATTTTAAGCATTTCTAATACATCCTGGCGGTCTAAACCAGCGTCCACCAAAAAATCAAATCTCTCCTGAAGTTTCCCTGCTTTGCCTTGAAAAACCTTCAGAGCTTTTCTCATTTCATTTGAGTTCTCGACAAATCCCAAGTCCAACAAAAATTTAGTCCTCTTTGTCAGTGGGCCATCTTCCTCTGCCTTCAATGGTTTAATTCTCGATCCAAGAACCCAATCCTTTAATACTTGTGGGTCTTTGATGATCATTTCACGAAGTCGGCTTTTCCCAATACTCAAGCTAACGAGTAAAGTGCTAATCATTTTTAAAGAACATGAACCAAGCAGTACAGGGTGTGAACGCACAATCCTTCCAATCTCATGGACCTCCATCTCAAGCTCATTAAGAAAGTGATAACACTGTCTCAAATTCCATACATGTTTCCTAAGTTGGCTTTGTTGGAACTGCAAAAACATAGAAATAATCTGACTCTCTGTGGCTCCAAATTTTAGCAGGAAACCAATTAGCGAAATGGCTGCACTTCCTGAGCACTCAGAAAGAAGTCCTGGATGCTGACAGAGTAATCCTCCTAATTGCACCTTACTGCAACCCATTTTACTTAATAAGCACAAAAGCTCAAGAATATGACTCCAATTGTAAGAATCTCCCTCCGACAAATGCTCCCCAATCCAATCATACTCAATCCCAAAAGTTTTCAACTTTTCCAAAACCTTAAAGAATTCCCTTTGAACATTTCCCATTAAAAGATTAGGGCTTGAAGCAACAACCTTAATTACAGTAGACTTATTCAACCCCATTTCTTCAAAAGATTGGAGCTTTGATTTCAAAATCCCATAATCATACCGAAAAACATCCGTCGCTTCCTTGTAAATCTTCCCTATCCTATTCCGTGGAACACCATAATTACATAAAACATAATAATTCTCTAGCAACAATTTATCATCATTAAGGAAAATTAGGTTGCGTGGTATAAATGAAGAGTACTCACTAGGGATCAAACCCACGCTCTCAAAAAAGGGTTCAAATTCATTAATGGGATGGTAACGCAGAAACCGGGTTATTGACTCTCCAATATCCTCTTCAGCCTCAAAATTTTTCAATAACTTATCAAGAAATCGTGGTGAATTTTGACTCATATTTTCTGCATCCATAAACTGTAAAATCCTAGTGGAATGCAGGTACTCTAATAAAGCACCCTGAGCTTCTTTCCTGCCTGCAAGAGATACTTTAGCCGATAAATAATCCATAGTTTGACCATTTTCAGATTCAACAACTGTTTTCCTACCATAGAATCTAGGGTTTTGGCTAATGCCGCATGATCCATTTGCCCAAAGAGTGATCTTTGATGATCCAAGGTTGTTCTCCATTAAATTAAAACAAACCCATTTGAGAATAGATGGTAATTTATATTTCTGAAAATGGGTCATGACTACTTTGGATAAATTTGCAGAGTATTATTAAATAGAGAACAAAGGGGACACTTTCTGAGCTTTTTAGTTTATATTTATATCTAGAAGCCCCTTAATTCAATGCTTACCTTAAGCTCCGAAGAGGTTTTAGGCCTTGGTATCCGAGGAGAAAGATAGAGAGCTCCAACTGTTGATGTCCTTCAGATGATGCCAATTCGGCGGCGGCCAACTAGAGGAGCCAAATTTTTCCAGAGGGGTTTAAAGGAAAGACCAAGTTTTTGGTGGGGGTAATATGGTATCTTAGACTCAAGACACTATTCTTTTCCATTTTTATAATGATAAATAATATTGTATTTTGTTCGAATAAATGACGAAAACTAATTCTACAAATATAAATATACTAGTGTTCCATCTCAAGAAAATATATATATACACACACTCATGTTTCATCACAAGAATAAAAGAATTCCTAATTTATATTTTAAATAAATTTTAACTCTTTTATTTAGAATAAAAAGAGTACTTAAATATGTGTTTCCTTTCTATACTTTCTAGTTGTTTTGTCCAGGGATAATTTTTTTCCTTTCTCGAAATAATATTATTTTTTATAAATTATAATTGACATTATACGTCGATACTAATTTTTATTTTCAAAACTAAAATTTACTATAAATGATAAATCATTTAAAAATTATATAAAACTTGTTTTTATATAATTTTAGTATTTCTCTTCTCAAATAAACAACTAATGTTCAAAGTACCTTACCTTGATTTTTAAAAATATATATTCTTCAATTTTATACATTAAATTTTATTATTATTATTATTATTATTGTTATTGTTGTTGTTGTTATTATTTTAAGATTAACTCACTACAACATGATGGGATGGGGATCTGAACCTATGGGATCGTATAACATCAATTCACTTCATCTTATCACAATTGGGATAATAGACTTTTTGGTAATTGTACTATGGTCCAATTTTTATTGTGGTTATCCAAATTTTTTTTTGTTACAATCGAATAACTGTACTCTTAAAAATTATAAATTGATCCTTATTTTTAATTTTCATCCGAAAAAACGGAAGGAATGTTGACTGTGCATATTAGCCGTTATTTTTGCTGACGTGGTCTGTTATTTTTGCTGATGCGGACTGACGCGGAGGGTTAAAAATTTCCTTAAAGAAAAAGTTGCCCACAAGTAGGCCTGACAAAACATGGTTATGGGTTGGTTTTGATTTTTAAAATATGGTTATGGTTCCATTTAAGAACTAAAATCATATTAACCATTTTTAATATGGGTTATGAGGGTTGGAACCATATGGTTATGGTTCAAATAATACAATTGTCGTGCAAAATGCGACAACACATAAACAGTGAGTTTAAATACAAATATTATCTTCTAGACAATATCCACTCTCAAATAAGTTCTCATTACAATTATTCAAACACTATTTTTCAAAAATAGTGAGGACTGCTAAAACATCTTTCTAGAACTATCACTCCATACCCCGACTAGATCCCGCTATGTTCTCACCTCCTGAGAAGAAAAATGGAACAAAAAGGAAAAGAGTGAGCTCAACTAGCCCAGTAAAGAATATTATGACTAAGATAATATATAACAATTTATCATTAGTCTTCAACAGGGAAAAATCTGATAAAATATAATAGACAACAAGTTTTAGATCAACAACTGCAGCGGAAACAACAATCCATTAGAAGAGTCAAGTAGAGAAATAATTTTTACTATCTTCTAAGATTTAAAAGTCCATCATCAATATTTTATCCCTGTAACAACAATCAATATACATCTTTAATCAAATATTCATCTTTGCACTACAGGATAAAGATATTCATTTGTATCACCAGTTGGTCATGTTCATCTCAACACCTGTTCATCTTTGCACTACGGGCCAAAGATATTCATTAGGTAATCATTCATCTTTGCACTACAGGCCAAAGATATTCAGTAATATCATCATTTAGGACTGAGGATTGTGAAAAATATTTTAAAGGAACGAATCCAGTGAAACAAAATAACAAATATTAGAGATTCGTATTACAGTTTATCCGAGATCAATAATATTCCATAATAACCAATTTTGAAGCAAAATTCAAGAATAAAGATCAATACATGGATACAATCAAAGATAGTAATCATAATAGACATCTTGGACAAAAAGGAGAAAATTTAATTTTTAGGTGAATAGTGTCGTATTCGTGAATAGTGCCGTATACGTGAATAGTATCGTATACGTGAATAGTAACCTCGACACAAAAAGTTCTAAATGTGATAAAAAATTCAAACCAATATTTCGGCATAATGATATTGAAGAAAATAATATTATTTAAGAAGAAATAACATCTCTTACCTCAAACGAACAGTACTTTAGATCAGAATATCGGATATGAGGCTGAATGAAACTTGTGTTGAATAGCAACTCTCAAAGTATCAAAATACTCACAAAATACGCTCAATAATATAGAGAGAGAAAGAGAGAAAACTTGTTTCTGGTGTGATTTTCAATTCTAACTTAGCCTTCTATTTATAGGAAAATGTTAGTACGCCGAAGCAGACTTGACCTGCATTCTGATGGATTTACCTGTTACTATTCCCACCCACCACATTTGAAAAAAAATTCCAGCACATTTCTCACCAACCAAAAGTGGGGCCCACCAATTCTAGAATTTTTCACCAAAATGATAAATTTCGAAACTTCAACAATTTCTAAACCAGTCACCTGTTAAAATTCATAACAAATCATACGTTCATTTTTAACGGTTCAAAATTTGTGGACATATACTCAACTTATATATGTATAACATATCCAAACACAACGATCCAACGGTCGGATTAAAAATTATAACTCACGCAATATATCTCAAAAACACTGGTTTAATTTTTAATACCTCCATTCCGATAAAAATACTGATAAAACACCTCAATATTAACTCCTTCATTTTTAACCACAAAAAATATATCCAACATTTATATCCATATAAAATAAATATTTCCTTATCATATGCATCAATAATTAATTATTCACAAATAATATTACAGAATCACATTTATGACAACCAGGCCGTTCCCAGGAAAAAGGGGACTTTCCAATAAGGATTTCTCCTTACTGGTGCGCAATTAGGTGACCAAACCTCTCCTTGACAGAACTTTCTAGACATTGCCAATAATGCTATCTAATAATATTATTCAAATAATATGAATTATTGATCTGATAATGGGAAATACTGTGCAGCGACAATTATTGAAACAACAATAATATAAAATATCAACGCATCAATTATTGAATCAATAAAATAAAATATTGAACAATAACTACTGTAACAATTATTGAGTAGTGCATTCTTTCGTAAGAATCAATAATTCATCAATACTGTGCAATACCGTGTGCTACTGTGCAACCACGCGTATTACTGTATTTTAACCACCAGGTATTCCAACAGTGTTAACGGTAACAATTACGCCGTTATTTATAAAACTCAAACTTTGTCGTTTTTTTCATCCGATAGTTATCCGTTATGGGGCCCACAAATGGTTGCGCCGTCGTACGAATATTTCCTGACTGAAAGAATATTCCACAACCAAACGAATATTCCCCGACACAATGAATATTTTATAACCACTTGCTTATTTTGCAAAATTTGCACATTTCACCCATAACCAAAGTATTATCTCAAATTAACTCCATATTATTTCAAGATAATAAATAGAGAAAATTCAATTTTATTTATAATAAGTTGGGGTCTTACAACCTCCCCTCCTTATGAAATTTCATCCTCGAAATTGACGTACGTACCTGATGTTTCGAAAAGGTGAGGGTACCTCGCTTTCATTTCTGATTCCAACTCCCAAGTCATTTCCTCAATACAAAACCTTAACTTATGGTATAATCTTGGTGCGTAAGACATGCTCTTTCCTATCCAAGATCTTAACAGGTACCTCCTCGTACGTTAAATCTTCGGCTATCTCGTCTGGTTCTAACGCAATAATGTGGTTCGGGTCTTTAACATATTTACGAAGCATAGATATGTGAAAAATATTGTGAACACGAGACATACTTGGAGGTAATATGAGTCTATAGGCCACATTTCCTATTCGGTCAAGAATCTCAAATGGGCCAACAAATCGTGGATTGAGCTTTCCTCTCTTCCCAAATCTTGTAACTCCCTTCCATGGAGCAATACGCAACAGTACATGATCTCCAATATTAAATTCTACGTCCTTTCTATGAAGATCCGCATAAATCTTTTGTCGATCATGTGCCGTTTGTATACGTTGTCGAATCGTTTGGATCTTCTCTGTAGTTAGGCGTACCAATTCTTGTCCCAACAATGTTGATTCACCCACCTCGTCCCAGCATACTGGAGAGCGACATTTTTTTCCATACAACGCCTCGAATGGAGCCATGCCTATACTTGCTTGATAACTATTGTTGTAGGAGAATTCCACCAATGGTAGGTACTTATCCCAAATCCCTTTGAAATCTAGGACACAAAATCTTAATAGATCTTCAAGAGTTTGAATAGTCCTCTCTGATTGTCTGTCCATTTGAGGATGGTATGCTGAACTGAATAGTAAATCCGTGCCCATAGCTTTCTGCAAGCTAACCCAAAATTGTGAAGTGAATCTTGGGTCACGATCCGAAACTATGGATACTGGCATGCCATGCAATCTTATAATCTCATTCACGTACATACGAGCAAGACGTTCAAGGGAATAAGTCTCACGTATTGACAAGAAATGAGCAGACTTGGTTAATCTATCAACAATAACCCAAATCACATCTATGCCTTGAGAAACTTTTGGAATACCTGTAACGAAATCCATGGTAATGTGTTCCCACTTTCATTTTGGAATCTCAAGTGGTTGTAATGGACCCTTTGGCACTTGATGGTCCGCCTTTACACGTTGACAGGTTAAACACCTCGAGATAAACTCCGCGATCTCTCTCTTCATATTGTTCCACCAAAATGTATGTCGAAGATCAGGATACATTTTGGTACTCCCAGGATGGATTGCAAATGGGGTGTTGTGTGCCTCCATCATGATTCTATGCTTCAAGTCAGAATCGTTAGGAATGCAAAGTCTAGAGTTAACTCGAAGTATTCCTTCTTCATCGATTCTTGCTTCTAGAATAACACCTTCTTGCACTTTCTTCTTCATACGCATCATCTCCATGTCCGTAGCTTGAGCAGCTTTAACTTTATTGATTAAAGTCGGTTCTACTCGTATGTTTGATATCATCACGTGGGTACTTAGAGCCTTCATCTCTATCTCCATCCTTTGCAAGTCATACAAAATGGACCTTTGTGTTAACAACATTGCACTCGTACTCGCATATGATCTTCTACTTAATGCATCAGCTACCACGTTTGCTTTTCCAAGATGGTATTGGATGGTATGATCGTAATCTTTCAACAGCTTAAGCCAACATCGCTTCCGCATATTGAGTTCCTTTTGGTTGAAAAAAATATTTGAGGCTTTTATAATCTGTATAGATCTCCACTTTCTCCCCATACAGGTAGTGTCTCCAGATCTTCAATGCGAAAACGACTGCTGCCAACTCTAAATCATGAGTAGGATAACTCCTCTCATATTCTTTGAGTTGTCGCGAGGCATAGGCTATGACTTTCCTATGTTGCATGAGAACACATCCTAACCCTTTGCCTGAAGCATCGCTGTAGATAACAAATCCATCCGAACCAGATGGTATTATCAGAATAGGTGCCAAAATGAGCATTCTCTTGAGTTCTTGAAAACTCTTCTCACAATCCTCACTCCAACCGAATTTTGTATCTTTACGTGTCAACTAAGTTAACGGAGTAGCGATTCGAGAAAATCCTTCCACGAATCTCTGATAATAACCAGCTAAGCCTAGAAAACTACGTACTTCGGTCACCGACTTCGGTTGCTCCCAACTTTGTATGGCTTCAATCTTCGCCGGGTAGACAGATACTCCATGTTTTGACACCGCCAAGGAATGCTAGTTCCTCAAGCCAGAACTCGCATTTCTTCAGCTTGGCATATAGCTTGTTTTCACGAAGTCTTTGAAGTATCAGCTTTAAATTGTGCTCATGATCTTCACGGCTTTTGGAATAGATGAGGATGTCATCAATAAAGACAACAACGAACTGATCCAAATATTCTTTGAATACCCAGTTCATCATATCCATGAAAGTAGCAGGAGCATTAGTCAATCCAACAGACGTGACTAAGAATTCATAATGCCCGTACCGAGTTCTGAAGGCAGTCTTTGGAATATCTTCAGTTTTAATCTTCAGCTGATGATATCCAGAACGAAGGTCGATCTTTGAAAAGAATTATGCTCCTTGCAACTGGTCAAATAGGTCATCAATGCAAGGTAGCGGATACCTATTCTTGATGGTGACATTGTTCAATTCTCGGTAGTCAATACTGTTAGTTCCCAATAGGCACAATAAATCTAGAAGGGGGGGGGGTTGAATAGATCCTTTTTATTTCAAATACTTTTCAGATTTATTTTGTATTGCTATTAAATTAGCATATGATAAACATAAGAATCTTTTCAAGCACAGCGGAATAAGTAAAAGATCCCCTTCATTGATATATTCATAATCATACATACATTGTTCGTAGAGTTAGTTTAGTTGTAAGCAGTTAAATCATACATAGCAGTTATAGCAGTTATAATACATAATGTAAATGACATAATGTAAAAGACACAAGGGGTTTTAAGTGGTTCAGAGACTCAAGCTCCTAATCCACTCTTCTGCTTTCAACTAGAAGGATTTCCACTAAGGAAGGGCAGCACCCTGAATCTCTATGATTCCTTCAAGGCCAGCAGCCTTGGGACTTTAGCTCACTAAGAACTCTTCAAGGCCAACAGCCTTGAAACTCCTCTAGTTCCCTAGGAACTCTTCAAGCCCAGCACGCTTGGAACTTCATTTAGTCCCTCCAGACAAGGACCCTTTTGGCCCTTCTTTGTTTAGTCCCTTCGGACAAGGACCCCTCAGGCCCTGGCTTTGTTGAGTTGTTGTTGGAGTCGGTGCTGAGCTACTAAGATGTCTTCATGCTCTGAACATCTTCTATCCTTAGCATCTTGGCTTAATCATCCTTGAAGTGCAGCTGAGTGTTGCATGATGCTCAGCTTCTTTGGTAACTCAGCCACTTCGGATGATCCCTTGATGAACTGCCTTGAAGATCTTTCTCTAGATACATGATGGCTGCAAATGATAGGTTTCCAAGATGTCTGTAAGTTCTTCTTCTTGGTACTTAGAAACTTTCTCATGCTTGTCACCATGATGGCATTTGTGATCTCCTTTCTTGATACTTGATGCCTTCTCATGATAGACTTGCTAAGATGACTGTGATATCTTCTCTATTGTACTTAGAGTCTTCCCATGATGGACATCAAGATGACATGATGCCCTTCTTTCTCTCGGCAGTTCAAAACACTCTTCGTGTAGTAGAACTCTCACTTCTACATAGTAGAACTCACACTTCTACTTCTCTCTTTGTCAGTCTTCTGAGTGTTCTTGGTGGATCATAGAGTGAGCCTTCAGACTCACTATCTCACATGGTTTAGATCAGTCCACCTTATCTCTAAACTCGGAAACTCCAGCAACCCTTGATCTTTGAAGCTCTTTCTCATTTATACTCCTTCCCAATCCTTCCATTTGAAAGTAGTCGTTGAAGGCTATTCAAATATCTTCACAGATCTTGAGTTGACAGAGGTAGACTGCTGATGTGACATGACATACTTTATCTGACATTGCCGTCTACTGCTTCACATACCCGTCAGAGTTGTCACTTTACGGTCTTGGGCAGGTTGAAGACTTTATTATCTCCTTCTGATTTCACGATCAGAGGTTGTCATTTTGCATCGATTCTCTCAATAAGCCTTTGTCTGAATACCAACCATCAGATTGAACCGTTGCCAATGCTTCAGTCTTTGGGTGTTCGAACTCTATGATTCTGATTCACGTCTTCGAGGACCTGATCGTAGTGTCTTATTGAGTGTTGCTCATTGACTAGTAGAGTTAACACTACGATCTTGAAGGGTGTTGATTGGATCTCCAATGTAGTACACCTCTTCCTTCTATTATGCAGTGCTTCAATTCTTCTGTTTGCTTCGACTGTTCTCAGAGACTGATGGCTTAATACCTTTCTCTGGTCCCCTTCTGAATATCAAGACACTTCAGATTTGTGGTGCGTCCAGCTTGCTTTCTCCTTGTGATCTCCCGTTCACTTATCATTAATGAACTGACCCTGCACTTAATCACTTTAGCCTTGCTATTCAGAGGCTGACCAGTATCTCGGTTCACCTTCCATCAGTTCTTTCTTTGTTTGGCAAACACTGCGATCTTGGTTGCTTCCAAGATCGTTGTCTTCTGTTCACTTGACAGCTTCTGCACTTGCTGACTTTCCTTAGTCAGTTACCGATGTCTTCTTCTGATCTCCTTATGGAAGACTTCGTCTTGAATGGCTTCAGAACTCAATCTTGATGCTTATTGGGTTGGTGCTTATATCTTCTATTAGCTTGCATGCCATTCGTTGAGTGCTCTCTGGTTTCCTTGGATGTAACTTTGCAGCTTGAACCAGAGGCACCGTTCCTTTGGATATTCTGGGATTGCTCATTCGTTGAGAACCATATATGCTCTACGATTTTGTCTTGGCATTGTGAGCACTTCTGCTTAGGTTATAGTTCCGCACTCTACGTGTCATCTTCGGCTTATGCAGACACTACGATCCCGAGATCAGATCTTGACACTACGATTTCTGCCTTGTGCTTGTTGTCTTCATCCGATCTTGCTTGACTACGATCTCTGCATGTAATCAATAGGCTCTACGAACTCAGAGTTTGATCTACGATCCTTGACTTGGCTTCGGCATCAGTAGACTCTACGACTCTAAGTGTAGTCTATGCTTCTGTCTTGGCTTCGGTAGATGATCGGTCTTCTCGTAGGCAGACTGTCTCTACGATTATGAACATGACTTCCTCAGTACACTACGATCCCGAGGAAGCTCTACTCGATACACTACAATCCTTCTTTGTTTCTCCTGGCAGTCTACGAACTCCGAGATCTACTATCTTGCATACTTCTATTCATCCTCGATAACTCTCGAGTTAACCTTGACTCACCTGGCAGACTACGACTTCTGGTGCAGTGCTCGACGATCAGACAAGCCTATCTATTACATCATAAGATCAACCTAACAAGCTTGATCTTTCTATATTTATAGTCCTTGTACATCATTTCTTTTTAAGGACTTTACAAAGCTGTTTTGCTTATGAAGGATCAACCTAACATATTTGATCAATTCATTCTAAGTCCTTGTACATATATTTCTATTATCTATCAAAGGACTTTACAACTTTTCTTAATGCAAGCATACTTGCATATTCATTCATATATATATATATATATATATATATATATATATATCATAATCAAATCATATATTAAATAGGAATATCATTCATATGTTTATTCCTTACAATCTCCCCCTATTTGATTATGACAAAAACATTAAGTGCATATGCATGTTATGAATGAATCTTATATACAGTGAGCAGCTGTATTTCTAAAACAGATAATTATGAATGTTATTTATATTGATATGGCAATTTATATATTAAGACATTCTACATCCTAGATCCAGAAAATACCTAACTAGTTAGAGATGTACCTCTTTGGCTCTTTGTATGTTTCCAGGATGTTTGCTGTGCTACTCATCTGATTGTTCTCCTTTCTCTTGCTCTCCCTGGGATGATGACCTTCTGTCTTTGCTTAGCTCCCCTTCAGCATCTTTCTGATCATGCTCCCCCTCAGGCTCTGCGATCATGGGATCATCATCTTATGGCTCCCCCTCATATGATGATACTCTTTCTACAGCTGATGATTTTTTCTTTGATTTCTTTTCTTCTATCCCTCTGCTCTTCTTTGAGTGCCTCTTGCTCTTCTTGCTCTTCCTCTTTCTATGCCTCTTTTTCTCCCCCTTTTTGTCATCAATAATTTGAGAGAGCTGCTCCATGTTGGACATAAGTTGCTCCATTAGGTAGTAGGAGTTGACAACTTCAAACTTGAGTTCCTGCTGGCCTAGCTCAAGTTGAACTGAGAAAGATTGATTCAGGTTGTCAATCTTGTCAAAGAGGGCTTGGATCTGCTCTTCATTGGTCTTCTGAATTCGTTGAGCATCTACCTTCTGATCTTGTATGGCCTTCTGCTAGATGTTATCTCTCTCTTGGAGTTTGAGAGATACATTAGCCATAGTAGCTTGAAGCTTATGCTGGAAGGAATTATCTCCTGCTACTGTCAGCTTCTGTGATTCTTCAGTGAGCAGAGATATTTTCTCGCTTAGATCATTAGAACTCTTCTGTAGTTCCTGGTCCAAAGTAATTTGATCCTTTTGTTGGACAACAGCTGGTTGAGCATCAGTTTGGACTCTATGATTTTCATCCTTAGATAGATTTTCGAAAGTTTGGAGAATCTGAATAATCGTTGAGTTCCAATCACTGGTTGAGGATGAGGGAAAGTCTGATAATAGTGCTTGAGCATAAGGAGGCTTCTGGTTTTGGGCTTGAACATCATCAGCAGTAGAGTGAACAGTCTCCACGATTAGCTCCTTGGTTATTACTCTTCGTCCTTCAGAGTCCACTCTACGATCGTAGGGGATATAGAGATTTTCAGCATGGCGATAGACTTTGAAGTGGGGCTGGTCTTTGATCAGTTTGGTGGCAAACTTCTTTACTCTTGGAAAGTTTTGAGCCACCAGTTCCATGCTTGGGAAGTGAGAGAAACACCAGCTGAGATAGCTTCCATCTCCTATAGTGTGAGCCTTTAGCCATGGCATCCATTGGAAGAACCACCTCATCAGTAAGTCGTCAGAATTGTAGAGAATGGTTGAGCAGTCTAGCTCCACATTGTTCCAGTTTTTGGCTATGTAAAAGGTAGTCATTCTTACTACCTTGAGTTGCTTATTTCTATAGTTCACCCATCTCTCTGATGGAGCATCTGGTAAGTCATTTGAAACTTCCACTACGATCCTTCAGCTAAATCTTGCAGGAGATAGAACTGAATAATCTTCTTGTTCGTCTACTTCCTGAGGTGCAGAACCAGAATCTTCTTTAATCTCTTCTCTCTTGGAGCTTGAACTTTCTTGATCATTTTCAGCAGAGAATTCCTCTTGCTGCATTTCATTCTCAGAACTTTTTTCAGCAAGATCTTCTTTAGATTCATCTTCTTCATTGCTGGTTTCTACTTCAGCATTTTCTCCCTGGGATACAGACTCATCATCACTCAATTCAATGATGGCATTTGACTGACCACTACTCCTTTTGGAGGCAAACTTGGCTTGCAGTCTGTGGCTTTTCTTTCTTCTTGGAAGTTCAGGTTTAGGAGAGTCAGACTCTTCTTCTTCAGAATCTGACTCCTTTGGTTCAACAGACAGACTTCTTTGGAGTTCAGCACTGGCAGAGGCAGATTCTTCTTCTTTGGACTCTTCATCTTTTGAGCCATCAAGGTGGCTATCTGGATTGGAGGGGGAAAGTTCTTCTTCTTCAGATACAGCATCACTTGACCTATCATCTTGGGTCATTTGGGTAGTTACACTTAGAGATTGAGTTTGGTCATCTTGAATCTCTTCTTCATTCACAGAGTGACTTCTTTGAGGATTAGCCATGGGGCTTGAGCATTCTTCTTTATCAATAGATGCTGCAATTTCTTCCATCACATCAGCTTCATTTTCATTATTGGGTGTTGTCTGTGGAGACTGGGCCTTGATATATGTTTCTTTTTCTTCTGCTGACTCTACGTCCCTCTCTTCAGCAGATGTACTGTTTTGGAAAGATGAGGCTAGTTTGTCTTCCACCTTAGCTTTCTTGGTGACTGGCCCTTGAAGCAACCTGCTGCTTCTCCTCTTTGTTGTTTCAGCAGTTAGGACTTTTTCTTCATTATCCTTGTCCTTTGAAGAGACTTTTCTTGATAAGGCCTGAGCTTTCTTCACACTACCGGCTCTCTTCATACTTCTGGATTTCTTCTTGGCTGGTGTGATTTTTGCTGGTTCAGAGTCATCAGACTCAGAGTTCTATACCTCTTCCATTTTCCATCTCTTTGCATAGGCTCTGCTGCTGCTCCCAGTTGTCAGCCTTTTGTTCTCCTTAGGATTCTTCTTCCAGTTCATAAATAATTGTGGAGAAATCACTTTGTGCACATTCAAAGTTTCTCCCTCATCATCTTTGATTTTCCCTTCTAGTTTCTTCTTCAGTACAATACTCAGCAGCCTACCATGAAACACCTTGGTCAGGGGTTTTTCAGTGGACTTATTCTTCTCAGCCTTTTCTACCCACTTGGAGATTTGATCGAACAAGATAGCTCCAAAGTCAATTTGTTTCTTCAGAACTATTACTGACATTATTTTTAATTGTTGGTCAATCACTGTGTCATGTGCAGTGTTCTTGCATAGCATGCACTTTCTAACTATTTCAGCAAGGAACTCATACTCTTCAGGAAACTCCTTCTTCTTCATGTTTTTAAGATTAAGGTTTCTTTGGTATTTCATAACCTCCTTTGCTTGTTCAATATTGACATTATCAAGGTTCTTCAGCCCTTGGTTAGGAAAACCTAGGCATTGATTGAGGTCAGAAGATATTAACTTCAGAGACTGACCTTTAACCTTGGTAGTAAGAGTTTCAGAGTTGATGGAGGCGTTTAAGTAGAACTCTTTCACCAGGTCGATGCATACTCGAGTATTTGCCTCAAGGAATTCTGAGAATCCAGCTTTTTTCACAAGCTCGAGAATGTCCCTGAACTTCTTTTCGAATTTCTCAAACGATTTGGTTCTGAGCTGAATGCCAGTGATTACTTGCCAGTTTTCAATTTGAGTAGTTCGAAGACTGTGGGTATTTGATTTAGAGATGTTTATAAGAGATGGCTGAATATGATTTAGTAAAGCTCTGGGGGGGTTAATTGAATTTGGCTCTTGAGAGGATTCTAGGGTTTGAAAATAGGACGGAGAAAGGTTCGATAGCTTTTGGTAACTGTCTGCAGATTTGAAATTATCTTTAAGGCAGTTCCTTCTAACTCTGCATAATCAGTGATGTATCAACCGTCCGTTGGTTGCACGTTGCCCAGTAATGAGCTGTAACTCCCCATAACTTTTCTGTTAGATATTTCCTTTTAGGAGAGTAGACGTTTAATTGACGTGGCTTTGACCGTTGACCTTTTGATTACGTAGAGTAGTATGATGAGGCAGCAATAGACTCTACGATTTCCTTTGTTGACTCACTGATCAACTTCTGAGAGATGCTGTAGTGGATGGCTTTGTCTTTTATCCTTACTTTGATGTAGCATAGATCAATCACTGATGTATTCGAACTTATCTCCTCAACTTGAATGGTTTAGCAAATGTCTCATTTTCCAGGCTCCTTGTGAACTGGAGTACCCTTTGGTAGGACTATGATCGTCGAGTTGTATTCTACGATCGCTGAGGTTGTACTACGATCGTTTAGTTTTCTTCAAACTCGACTCTACGATCGTTGACTGACTTGGTCCTTGATATGAACTAGATCAAACATTCCTTCTGGGTCAAGGTAGCTCAGGAAGGGCCAACCTCTTAGAGTGAGCTAAGGGTCAGGTTTGTCCCTGAGGCGCTCTCCAGATGCAATGCTATAGAAGTGATTTATACTATCATCTCATTCGACCTTTTCTGGTGGGGAGATCTTTTACCAGCTTTAGACAATTGCTTTTCTGAAATGGTGGTGTCTTTCATGCTCTTACACTACGATCATATGTTTGATCGTAGGCACTTCACGATTATGGGTTGAGTGGCTGAAAGGTTATCAGTAGTACGTTTTGAGACATTCCTACTGACTATGGATCTTCATTTGGTTCATCAGCCATAAAGTTTTGGGACTCTGTAGCTGGTATAACTTTTCATAGTATATCTCAGTGCTGTTGTTCCTTAACAGATCACTACTCCCCCATTGTTGATGTTGTCTTCCCAGATAGATGTGATTCCCTCTTCTTCAGATTCATTTAAATGCAGCCATGCATATCTCCTTCTGACTGGAATCTATCATCACTTAGATCTCCTTGTATCGTAGAGATGAGTATTTTCAGGACTGATCACTCTACGATTATTTGATAGTACTATGAACGTAGTCTTCTTTGATAGTTGTGTTTGTGATGTTCTGCTCTCGCAATAAGTTCATCTTGAATGATGCTCGATTATCTTTGTTGTGAGCTTCCTTGAGGATTCTCCCATATAGCATTCTTGACTGGCTTTTGAGCACATAAGACCTTTTTCTTCTTTGGCTGAATGGCTTGCTTCTATATACAGATTAACAGCCATGTGAGCTTTATTCTGATTAGCTCAGAGGGTCTTCAAGGACAAGCTTGGACATATAGGAATTTTGTCAGAATCAATTCTGAACAGTCCTTGGCCTTCTGCTGGTTGAGTCTTCTTGACTGAAGTCTTCTACTTCATCATTCCTTAGTATGGTCAGATTGACCAAGTACCTGCAGGTTTAAATATATTTTTATTTTTGGTACCCATAATTAAATGGGTCATGCTAGGTTAGTTTTCTAAACCCCTGTTCATCTTATTTGGATAATCATCATATTTATCACCAACAGACATATTCATGCATGCAACTATCTTAAGATAATACATTTTGAGATGCATGATGGTGAGTGTGTAGGATTTGACATTAAATAATGCACTCATTATGGATTCATCATTTACTAGGTTATGTTCACAATGTTTAAGTGTTCACAGAGTGAGAATCAACTCTAAAATTTGGGAGTATCTAGTTGATTCATTGAGGTGATCAGTTTCTACGAATCAGCAAGATCCTTTTGCAGAACTGATCATGCTCTTTGTGTTGTCAAACACTTAGAATATAGGCTTATACATACATATTAACCCAACAGTAATGATTACTTCACATAAAGTTCATTAGGCCTGTGATGCTCTTATGACCCATTTCAGATTTCCTTCAAAATGTCATCTTCAACCTAAAACTTGGATGGAGAGAGGGTTTATATTCATTTGAGTTTCCATCCTCAGGTAACTTTCTCTCTTCACGGTTTTAGGTAGATTATGACTCCTTGACAAAATACTGTTATAGTTCATAAGAAGATGCAATTATGATGTATACATTTATAATAGTGAGGAACCGTACCTTTTTACTATCAGTTACTAAACAGTCATTTATCTTAGATATACTGAGCTTAGGTATTGATGTACATAGCTTTACTTTTGCTCCTGACAGCTTATTGCTCTTATTGACCTTTAATCAATCAATCGTGGTCTTGAAGATGTAGGCTGAGAATCTCAGCATATTTAATTCTTTTGACATCTCTCAGTTCATGAAGCTTGCATCCAACCGATGGTTGGCCAGACATATATCTGAGGAGAGTTTCTTTTTTCTCTGGATGAGCATTTCATTGCATGTGTGGTCTTTTCATTTTCAGACTGGTGGATGCTTGACTCTTTGTCATTAATGTCTCTTGAGCTCTCTCGTCTGGTCTACAGACTACAAGATTGACTGTAGGCAAGGATTGGTCTTGTTGATGTAACAATCGAGACCATGGACTAATCTGAGCAGCTTCAGGTGTATATACAAATTTAACTTATACACAATATTTCCAACATGTAAGCTCATCTACATATAACAAGTTACTTACTACTAAAATAAGTTTAGAACAATGTTGGTGCCTGGGATCAGACTCAAAGCGATTAGCTTTTGAATATAGCATGAGAAACTACTCTGATACCAATTGTTAGTTCCCAGTAGGCACAATAGATCTAGAAGGGGGGGGTTGAATAGATCCTTTTTATTTCAAATACTTTTCAGGTTTATTTTGTATTGCTATTAAATTAGCATATGATAAACATAAGAATCTTTTCAAGCACAGCGGAATAAGTAAAAGATCCCCTTCATTGATATATTCATAATCATACATACATTGTTCGTAAAGTTAGTTTAGTTGTAAGTAGTTAAAACATACATAGCAGTTATAGCAGTTATAGTACATAATGTAAATGATATAATGTAAAAGACATAAGGGGTTTTAAGTGGTTTAGAGACTCAAGCTCCTAATCCACTCTTCTGCTTTCAACTAGCAGGATTTCCACTAAGGAAGGGGAACACCCTAAATCTCTACGATTCCTTCAAGGCCAGCAGCCTTGGGACTTTAGTTCACTAAGAACTCTTCAAGGCCAGCAGCCTTGGAACTCCTCTAGTTCCCTAGGAACTCTTCTAGCCCATCACGGCTTGGAACTTCAGTTTAGTCCCTCCGGACAAGGACCCTTCTGGCCCTTCTTTGTTTAGTCCCTTCGGACAAGGACCCCTCAGGCCCTGGCTTTGTTGAGTTGTTGTTGGAGTCGGTGCTGAGCTGCTAAGATTTCTTCATACTCTGAACATCTTCTATCCTTAGCAGCTTGGCTTGATCATCCTTGAAGTGAATCTGAGTGTTGCATGATGCTCAGCTTCTTCGGTAACTCAGCCACTTCGGATGATCCCTTGATGAACTGCCTTGAAGATCTTTCTCTAGATACATGATGGCTGTGACACCCCCAAATCTGGGTACTTCAATTCCACGGGATTTGGTGTTCACTGTACAAATATCATCTATCTCTCTACCCATAATAAATGCAAGCCATGCAATAGATAGAATAAAAACCTTCCCTTTAAGGATTACAACATCTGAATAATAATAATACAATCCTAGGTTAAACTAACCTTAAACATTTGTGCGGAATCATAAACAAATAAGTCTTAAACAACATCATTAACTCAAGTCTTAAACATAAATACATCATCTAATAAAAATAACAAGTCTTCATCACTTCTTAACCTTGCCCTTGCCTTTACTAGTGGAAGGTTCATCAGTTCTTTCATTCTTAACTGCAATGTTATTATTAAGAAAGAGTGAGCATTATTTCCCACAAGTATAATAATGAAATAATAGTATAATAACATGCGAGTAAATCTAAAACATCTGAATAAAAGCTCAACTTTTGAATAAAGAATGAATAACAAGAATCAAAAGAATTCTGAGGGTCATAAGACCTTGAAATATGTCATAGGTTATCAAGGGTTATACTTGAAACATTTAACAGTCATAAGACTATAGACATTTCTACTTGTACTTAGGGGGATCATCCCTTAGTACCATACTGTGCACAATATCTTAACGCTAACGCATAAGTAAATCCCTTTGCAGGGTTGTTCATCTCAGTTTGACATTCGAGTCCGCACCAAAGGAATTTTGGTTTGGATAATTCAATAAGGGTTCTGAAATTTAGAACGTTCATCAACTAAGGACTATTCGAATCAATAAAGTTCACTAGTCTAATAAGGTTCAACAATAATGGTATTCAATTTGAATAATAATCTCAAGAAGTATACAATAGGATAATTATTGTATAACTGAATCATGCTTTGAAAAGATAATCAATCTTTAATATAACCTTTGAACTTGAATAATATAAATGATAATTTACTCGAGGTAAATTATAAACTTGAACAATAATGACAAGTAGGGTTAGGAAACTTGCCTCGTGCGTAGATTACACTTTAACTAAGAACGTTCTTTGATTTAAATCCTACATATCATTCATATTCACAATACCAATTAATTATAACTTAACTAATCATCATAAACTCATTTTCTTTGTCTACTTGATTATTGACTATACTTAGTCAAATTAGTACTTTGTCACATAATTTACACATCATGAATAACAAGCTAATTATGTATTCAATAATTCAATTCCACATGTAATTATGTTATTTACATGTTAAGTATCTATTTTAACATCTCATTATACTTATAACATAGTTTTATGTTCATTAAATAAAGTTGTTATCACGTTGCTAAACTTGAATAATAAAAATATTTCATTTCTGGATATTCTGCAGAGTGGCACTGCGGCGCCACTTTTGTACTAAGTCTTTGCACTGCGGCACCGTGGCGCTGCGGCTGGACATCTGGCACTACGGCGCGGTGGCGCTGTGGTGCGGGCCATAAGGCGTTGGACTAGCACCGCGGCGCGGCGAGCCAGAAACTGTTCTGCAATTCGCGAAAATTGCAGAACACAACTCAAAAACTCCAAGTAAATTACTACTACACGAAATTAATCATACCCACATGTTATAATTCATGAATAAACATAACCCAACATTTATAGAATGGTTTTAACCCATTAAAACACATAATCACAGAGTTCAAAAAATCTATAATTTTCATTGACTTTGATGTTCTTGGAGGTTTTGAAAATAAAACATGAAAATTGTCACTACGGATTCGTTATAACACCGAATCCGTTTATTTAAACTTTGGTCTCTTCGTATCAACATGCATAATAATATACGAGTGTAAAATTCAGGGATAATATACGATCAACACATGAAATATCACGTATAAGGCCATATGGCCAAAACTCAAACTCTATACTTTTTGAAAAACATATACGACATGTATTTTAATGAAATTGATGATATCGGTTTGCAAATATATATATATAATTGAATATGATTTGATAACATCTTAACCTATATATGCACATAAGCCTTACAATTTCCATCATAGAGACTTTACATAAAACTGTGAAAGCCATTTCTATCAAAACTTGAATACGTGAAATATAGAATTTGGGAGGGAGAGATTACCCTGAGAATAAAGTAAATATATGTAGGCTTAGATTCTTTCTTCAATCACTGAGTTCTCACAAAATCCTTTGAACTCTCTCTTGAATTTTTCAATCTCCCTCTCTCTGTATCTCTAGACTTAAGCCAAAATAATAAAAAGAAAAGGAAAGGACTGTACGTATAAAGGAAGAAACTGACGCACATTATGGAAGTCAGTTACCCATCATGGGTAACTGCAATCAGCTCCTACTTAGGCTATATTTGGTTAGCTTTAATAGATTACAAAACCCTTTAATTTAATAAAGCTTTATCATATAGTTTGAAAACGTCACACTCCTTATAAAATAAATCCAATATTTTATTTAATTTACTTTAAATAAAATATAATAATTTCTCATAAATTCACATAGTCACATAATTAAATTTCTCATTAATAAATAATGTCAAATTATTAGCTCTCTAATTAATAACTAAATTAATTAAAATAACATCATGATTAATTAAATAATTCATTTAATTCAATAAGCTCGGATAATTACATACTTTGAATAATAAATATTCTCCAGATTAATTTAATAAATATAACACATATAATTAAATTAATCTAGCATAACTGCATCAATTAATTATTGAAAATATTTATTTACTTCAATAAATATTAAGATTAAATTACAAAAATCTCGTTCGTCATAATGGCTGCAAATGATAGGTTTCCAAGATGTCTGTAAGTTCTTCTTCTCGGTACTTAGAAACTTTCTTATGCTTGTCACCATGATGGCATTTGTGATCTCCCTTGTTGATACTTGATGCCTTCTCATGATGGACTTGATAAGATGACTGTGATCTCTTCTCTATTGTACTTAGAGTCTTCCCATGATGGACATCAAGATGACATGATGCTCTTCTTTCTCTCGGCAGTTCAGAATACTCTTCGCGTAGTAGAACTCTCACTTCTACATAGTAGAACTCTCACTTCTACATAGTAGAACTCACACTTATACTTCTCTCTTTGTCAGTCTTCTGAGTGTTCTTGGTGGATCATAGAGTGAGCCTTCAGACTCATTATCTCACATGGTTTAGATCAGTCCACCTTATCTCCAAACTCGGAAACTCCAGCAACCCTTGATCTTTGAAGCTCTTTCTCATTTATACTCCTTCCCAATCCTTCCGTTGGAAAATAGCTGTTGAAGGATGTTCAAAT
Source organism: Panax japonicus (assembly GCA_020205505.1). Classification (NCBI taxonomy): domain Eukaryota; kingdom Viridiplantae; phylum Streptophyta; class Magnoliopsida; order Apiales; family Araliaceae; genus Panax; species Panax japonicus. The sequence goes on along the minus strand of CM035096.1, from coordinate 74,892,599 downwards.
ATCTTCACAGATCTCGAGTTGACAGAGGTAGACTGCTGAGTGATATGTCATACTTTATCCGACATTGCAGTCTACTGTTTCACCTATCTATCAGAGTTGTCACTTTACTGTCTTGGGCAGGTTGAAGACTTTATTATCTCCTTCTAATTTCTCGATCAGAGGTCCTTTTGCATTGATGCTCTCAATAAGCCTTTATCCGAATACCAACCTTCAGATTGAACTGTTGCCAATGCTTCAGTCTTTGGGTGTTCGAACTCTACGATTCTGATGCACATCTTCGAGGACTTGATCATAGTGTCTTGTTGAGTGTTGCTCATTGACTAGTAGAGTTAACACTACGATCTTAAAGAGTGTTGATTGGATCTCCAATGTAGTACACATCTTCCTTCTATTGTACAGTGCTTCAATACTTCTGTTTGCTTCGACTATTCTCAGAGACTGATGGTCTAATCCCTTGCTCTGGTTCCCTTCTGAATATCAAGACTCTTCATATTTATGGCGCATCCAGCTTGCTTTCTCCTTGTGATCTTCCGTTCACTTATCATTAATGAACTGACCCTGCACTTAATCACTTTAGCCTTGCTCTTCAGAGGCTGACCAGTAACTCGGTTCACCTTCCATCAGTTCTTTCTTTGTTTGGCAAACACTACGATCTTGGTTGCCTCCAAGATCGTTGTCTTCAGTTCACTTGACATCTTCTGCACTTGCTGACTTTCCTTAGTCAGTTACCGAAGTCTTCATCTGATCTCCTTGTGGAAGACTTCGTCTCAAATGGCTTCATAAATCAATCTTGATGCTGATTGGGTTGGTTCTGAGGTCTTCTATTAGCTTGCATGCCATTTGTTGAGTGCTCTCTGGTTTCATTGTCTGTAACTTTACAGCTTGAACTAGAGGCATCGTTCCTTTGGATATTCTGGGAGTGCTAATTCGTTGAGAACCGTATATGCTCTACGATTCTGTCTTGGCATTTTGAGCACTTCTTCATAGGTCATAGTTCTGCACTCTACGATTCAGCTTCGGCTTGTGCAGACACTATAATCTAGAGATCAGATCTTGACACTACGATTTCTGCCTTGTGCTTGTTGTCTTCATCTGATCTTGCTTGACTACAATCTCTGCATGTAATCAATAGGCTCTACGAACTCAGAGTGTGATCTACGATCCTATACTTGGCTTCGGCATCAGTAGACTCTACGACTCTGAGTGTAGTCTACGTTTTTGTCTTGGCTTCGGCAGATGATCAGTCTTCTCGTAGGAAGGCTATCTCTACGATTCTGAATATGACTTCCTCAGCACACTACGATCCCGAGGAAGCTCTACTCGATACACTACGATCCTTCTTTGTTTCTCCTGGCAGTCAACGAACTCCGAGATCTACTATCTTGCATACTTCTATTCAGCCTCGATAGCTCTCGAGTTAACCTTGACTCACCTGGAAGACTACGACTTCTGGTGCAGTGCTCGACGATCAGACAAGCCTATCTATTACATCATAAGATCAACCTAACAAGCTTGATCTTTCTATATCTATAGTCCTTGTACATCATTTCTTTTTAAGGACTTTACAAAGTTGTTTTGCTTATGTAGGATCAACCTAACATATTTGATCAATTCATTCTAAGTCCTTGTACATATATTTCTATTATCTATCAAAGGACTTTACAACTTTTCTTAATGCAAGTATACTTGCATATTCATTCATATATATATATATATATATATATATATATATATATATATCATAATCAAATCCTATATTAAATAGGAATATCATTCACATGTTTATTCCTGACAAATACAAAGTCGCATACTCCCGTCTTTTTTTTTTACGAATAAAACAGGATCACCCCAAGGAGATATATTAGGATGAATGAAACCGATGTCTAACAATTCCTGTAGTTAGACTTTTAACTCCTGAAGTTCAATAGGAGCCATTCAATATGGAGTTTTAGAAATGGGTTTTGTACCCAGTTCAAGGTCAATAAAGAATTCAACATCTCGTTCTGGGGGTAGACCGGAAGTTCCTCAGGAAATACATCTGGAAATTCTCTAACAACAGAAATATTATTCAAATCTGACTTGTCTTTGTTCAAATCCATAACATTGGCTAAGAAAGCTTGACATCCGTTTTTAATAAACGAATAGCTTTATGGCTTGATATGACAATGACTGATTTTAGTGGTTTAGTTGTTTGAATTTGTATGACAGGTTGGTTAGGAATATGAAAACTAACAACCTTACAAAAATAATCAATTTTGGCATGATGAGTGGTTAACCAATCAATTCCTAAAATCACATCAAAAGCAAGTATCTTTAAAGAGATAAGATCAACAGGTAATGTGATAGCGCTAACTTGGATTAAGCAAGATTTATAAACAGTGGATGTAACGAAAGTTTCACCCAACGGAGTCTCCACTGATAAATCAAAGTCTAATTTCTCCAAAGTCAAGTTTAAACGTTGAACACAAGCAGGAGAGATAAATGAATGGGTAGAACCGGTATCTAGTAAGGTATAAACTTCACAAGAATTCAAGATTAGCTTACCCGTGATCACCTCGTTCGGGTTTCTCGCAGTTTTGGCCAGTCACGACAAACAGCTCTTCCAGGAACCGCTGATTTTGACTTATCCGGGACAGCCTTTGGAGTTACCATCCCTGCTGAACTTGGTTTTGCTACAGAGCTATCTCGAGCTATATGGCCCTCCTTTCCATAGTTATAACATACCTTGGATTGTTGTGGGCAGTTTGGGCTGATATGTCCCTCTTTCTCGCATTTGTAACAAACGATCGGTGCTCGTTCTCCTCCCCTAGAAACATTTGATGTTTGTGCTGACGTCTTAACGTTATCATTGTTGTACCTTCTCTTTTTGAATTCTCCTCCCGACTCGCACCTTCTATTATCACGGCCACGATTACCACCAGAGTGGTTACCGCTTTTGTCCGAATGCTTTCCTCCCTGTTGGTTTTCATTGCTCCGATGGTTGCCGCCACTGGTATGAACCTGGTTGTGGTCCCTCGGTTGCACATACTTATTATCTCGCTCTTATAATTGAGCCCTGTTTACAACATCTGAACATAAAGAAAATTTATGAGATATAAGATATTGTCGAATCTCGGGCTTTAGACCTCTCAGAAACATCCTCGTCATTCGTTCCTCATTTTTGTGACGCCCCCAAAAAAGGTATACATCACCCATCTTGGGTCACCAGATAGAAGGTACTGAATACAAATACAACTTAATTATACAACTGTCGTGTAAAATACGACAAAACATAGGCTGTGAGTTTTAATACAAATATTGTCATCTAGATAATATCCACACTTAATGGAGTCCTCATTACATTTATTATCACACTATTTAACAGAATATTGAGGACTACTAATGCACCATCTAGGATCATCACTCTGTTCCCCGACTAGTCTCAGCTACGTTCTCATTTCTTGAAGAGAACAGTGAAAGAAAGGGTGAGTTCAACTAGCCCAGAAAGAAGTATTATGACTAAGATAATGCAGAATAAATTATCATTAGCCTTCAACGGTGTTAAACTGATAAAATATAATAAACATCAAGTTTAACTGCAGTGGAACAAACAATCCATTAGAAGAGTCAAGTAAAGTATAAAATCTACTATCTTCTATGATTTAAAAAGTTTTTCATCAACTTTATCGTTGAGACTCAACTTTATAAATAAAATCGAATCATCCCTGCTCCACGTCCAAGGATATTCATGTAATCATCAATGGTCATGACTATACCGAATAATCCCTGGTCATAATCATTCAAACAACTGTCCACCACTGAACTACAGGCCAATGAGGACTTTTACCACATCATTTGTCACATTACGATCATGATTATACCGCATAATCCCTGGTCATAATCATACCAATTCCATCTATGCACGTAAGACAAAGATGACTTTCAACATAATATAAGCATGAGGATGATGACAATGACATAATAATTCAATAAAACAACTTCAAGAATAAATTTTAAAGATTTATAAATTAATTTATCCTGAACTCAATAACGTCCAAATTGTCAACATGATACTGCTTTGTGCAGTAAAATTCAAGAATGCTCAGAAGAATATTTCCATGAAAAGATACTGGATGAAGCTGCAAATATCAAGGATATTTCACTAATTTTATGGAGTATAGAAGCCAAAACTTTAACCAACTGAGTATAATAGAATATATGAAACTGCAAATGGATTTTCACCCGCCATGCGGTAATCAACGTAGACAGATCATTTCCACAATTTAATAAGGAATGAATACGAAGGATCATTCACCATGCACGTGGTAATCCACATAGACAGGTTATTCCAACAGAATAATAAAAAATGGAATAACAGAAGGATTCACCATGCGTGCGATAGACTGCACAGACAGGTTATTCCCAACAGAATAATAAATAATGGAACTAGGTCCGGCATAAACGCAAAGACAGGATATTTCGACAGAATAATAAATAATGGAACCAGGTCCGGCGTAAACGCACAGACAAGATATTCCGATAGAATAATAAATAATGGAACCAGGTCCGGCGTAAACGCACAGACAGGATATTCCGGCAGAATAATTAAGAACGGAATATTAGAAGAATTTCACCATGTATGCGGTACGTCGCATAAACAGGTTATTCCAACAGAATAATAAGAATGGAATAACAGAAGAATTTCACCATGTATGCAGTACTTTGCATAGACAGGTTATTCCAACATAATAATAAAGAATGGAATAACAGAATAATTTCACCAAGTATAGGGTATCCCACGTATACAGGTTATTCCAACAGAATAATAAAGAATGAAATAACAGAAGTTCTTTTCATGAATAAGAAAGAAAGAACACCCCTTACGAGTACACCAAATAATATCCCCTACCTTAGAAGAAACTGGATATTGGAGTAGTGAAGTAGCATAATACTTTTCTTCTTTCTCTCTATAGTTTCTCTCTCTAGAGTTTCAATGAATTCGTAAGAAATAATGAAGGAATGAGCTTCTATTTATAGGAGAATGGACTGAATAGTAATGAATTCATGAATGGTCCAGATTGATTTACTTTTAAACGGACGGTCCATATTGGTTTACTATTAAAACTTAAAGCAACGGTCCATACTGATTTACTATTAAAACTTTAAACCAGCGATCCATATTGATTTATTATTATAACTTTCCACCAGCGGTCCATATTGATTTACTATTATATCTTCAACCAACGGTCTGAAAAATTAGCACATCTCCTCATGGAATAATATTGTACCCAAAAATGATTTGGACCGAACAGAAATATATCTTACGGGTGAATAGTACCCCGTGAATAGTAACTCGTGAATAGTAACTCATAAATAGTAACTCATGAATAGTAACTCGTGAATAGTAACTCGTGAATAGTAACTCGTGAATAGTACTTCGAAACGAAAAGTCTCGCGAATACCTAATTGAACAATATAACCTCTAGACATCAATTATACTAACACAAATAAGTTTAACACAATGGAACTATAAAATTCATCTTTAATCAACACGAACTTATTCATCATTAATATTATAATTCGCAATATTTAACAACCAGGTTGTTCCCAGGAAAGAGGGGGCTTTTCGATAAGAAATTTTCTTTATTGGCGCGCAATTAGGTGACCAAACCTCTCATTGACAGAACTTTTAGACATTGTCAATATTGCAAATAATAATATGAATAACTTTGCCATCTCAATTATTAATTTAATAATATATCATATTATGCATATGATACTGTAACAATAATTGAATCAATAATATGAGAGATATGATGCAACAATTACTGTAGCAATAATTGAGTATAACTGAGTGACTTCTCATGTAAGCATCAATAATCAATACCGTGTGCTACTATGTAACCACTCGTATTACTGTACTTTTACTACTGGGTAGTTCAACAGTTTTAACGGTAACACCTCCGCCGTTATTTTTATAGAAAGATAATTTTGTCATTTTTTAACTACGATAATACTTCCGTTGTGGGGTCCACCAATGATTGCGCCATCATACGAATATTCCCTGTTAAAATGAATATTCCCCGACCAATCGAATATTATATAACCACTTTCTTACTTTGCAAAATTTATAAATATTACTCACAACTATAACATTATATCAAATCCACACCATAATATTCAAAAATATATTTCGAGAAAATTATTCTTTATTCATAAAAGTTGGGTTCTTACAACCTCCCCTTCTTATTAAATTACATCCTCGAAATTAGAGTACATACCTGGTATGTCGAAGAGATGAGGATACCTTGACTTCATCTCAGATTCTAACTCCCAAGTCATTTCCTCCACATCGTGGTTTCTCCACAAAACGTTGACTTGAGGTATAATCTTGGAGCGTAGAACATGATCCTTCTTGTCCAAGATTTTAATAGGTAATTCTTCATACATTAAATCTTCCTCTATCTCATTCGGTTCTAACTCAATAATGTGGTTCGGGTCTTTCACATATTTACGTAACATAGATATATGAAAAACGTTATGAACACGAGACATACTTGGCGGTAAGGCGAGTCTATAGGCCACAGTTCCTACTCGCTCGAGAATTTAAAATGGGCCAATGAATCGAGTATTGAGCTTTCCTCTCTTTCCAAATCTCGTAACTCCTTTTTATGGAGCAACACGTAACAACACATGATCTCCAATATCAAATTCTACGTCCTTTCGATGAAGATCAGCATAACTCTTTTGTCGATCTTGTGAAGTTTTTATACGTTGTCGGATCATTTGAATCTTTTCTGTAGTCATACGTACCAACTCCGATCCCAACAACGTTGCTTCACCCACCTCATCCCAACATACTGGAGAACGACACTTTCTCCCATACAATGCCTCAAATGGAGCCATGCCAATACTTGCTCGATAACTATTGTTGTAGGAAAACTCCACCAACGGTAAGAATTTGTCCCAACTTCCTTTGAAGTTAAGGACACAAAGTCTTAATAGATCTTCAAGAGTTTAAATAGTCCTCTCCAACAGCCTGTTCGTCTGAGGATGATATGCCGAGCTAAATCGTAAATCTGTGCCCATAGCATTCTACAAACTAACCCAAAATCGTGAAGTGAATCTTGGGTCTCGATCAAAAACTATGGATACTGGCATACCATGCAATCTTACAATCTCATTTATGTACATACGAGCAAGACGTTCAAGTGCATAAGTTTCTCGTATAGGTAAGAAGTGAGCAGACTTGGTCAATCTATCAACAATGACCCAAATTGCATCTATGCCTTGAGAAACCTTGGGAAGACCAGTAACGAAATCAATGGTAATGTGCTCCCACTTCCATTCTGGAATTTCAAGTGGTTGCAATGGACCTTTTGGTACTTGATGCTCCGCCTTGACTCTTTGACAAGTTAAACACCTTGAGATAAACTCTGCTATCTCTGTCTTCATATTGCTCCACCAAAATGTATGTCGAAGATCATGATACATTTTGGTACTCCCAAGATGGATTTCAAATGGTGTGTTGTGCGCCTCCATCGTGATTTTATACTTTAAATCAGGGTCGTTAGGAACACAAAGTCTGGAGTTGACTCGAAGTATTTCTTCTTCATCAATTCTTGCTTTCGGAATAGTACCTTTTTGCACTTTCTTCCTCATACGTATCATCTCCAGGTCTGTAGTTTGAGCAACTTTAACTTTATCGATTAAAGTCAGTTCTACTCGTATATTCGCCATCATTACATGGCTCTCTGGAATCTTTAACTCTATCTCCATCTTTTGTAAGTCATACCAAATGGGCCTTTGTGTTGACAATATTGCACTCGTACCCGCATATGATCTTCTACTCAATGCGTCAGCTAATACGTTCATTTTACCAGGATGATATTGAATGGTATGATCATAATCTTTCAACAGTTCAAGCCAATGTCGTTGTCACATGTTGAGTTCCTTTTGAGTGAAGAAATATTTGAGGCTTTTATGATCCGTATAGATCTCCACCTTTTCTCCATATAGGTAATGCCTCCAAATCTTGAGCGCGAAGACAACAGCTGACAACTCTAGATTATGAGTAGGATAATTCCTCTCATATTCTTTTAGTTACCGAGAGGCATATGCTATGACTTTCCCATGTTGCATGAGAACACATCCTAGCCCTTTGCCCGAAGTATCACTGTAGATGACAAATCCCTCTGAGCCAGATGGTATTGTCAGAACAGGTGCTGGAATGAGTCTTCCCTTGAGTTCTTGAAAACTCTTCTCACATTCCTTGCTCTAACAGAACTTTGTATCTTTTTGAGTCAGCTAAGTTAATGGAGTAGCGATTCGAGAAAATCCTTCCATGAATCTCCGATAATAACCAGCTAAGTCGAGAAAGCTACGTACTTCGGTCACTAACTTTGGTTGCTCTCAGCTTTGAATTGCTTCAATCTTTGCTGGGTCAACATATATTCCATGATTTGATATCACATGCCCAAGGAATGCAACTTCCTCAAGCCAGAACTCACATTTCTTCAACTTGGCATAAAGCTTGTTTTCACGAAGCTTTTGGAGTATCAGCCTCAAGTGTTGCTTATGATCTTCATGGCTTTTGGAATATATGAGAATGTCATCAATAAAGACAACCACAAAATACACATCCATGAATATTGAAGATACATTTTTTTTGAAGAATTGAAGATTGAAGCTATATTTTTTGAAGATTTGAAGATAAATTTTACGACGTTTTGAAGACAAATATTTTTTTGAAGATTTGAACTTTGAAGACATTTTTTAAATATTTGAAAATTTATTTTTAAAAAAGTTGAAGCCAAATATTTGTAACCAAGTCATTCTTAATTATTATTTAAGTTATACTTTTTAAAGTTATAAACTTATAATAATTAATCAATGATTCAATAAAATATAAATTTTACTTATTCATTATTGTAATTTGTAAGTTGTACTAAATAAGTTTTAATAAATACATCAATAAATTTAGTTACTCGTGTTTAATTTCTTGTGAATACATTTAATTAATATAGTAGTTAATTTATTTAACTACTCATGTTTATTCAATTTTCAGTGTATTTATTTAATTTAATACTAATGTCACCAGTAGCTTTAAGCCAAACATAAGCGAGTACATCTTGAACTTGTAAAGAGTGTCTTACCATCCCAAAGCTCTCTCTCTCTCTCTCCTACCTCTGGTCATCTCTCTCTCCGTGAAGTGAGAAGAAGAGAAGGGCATAGGCTATTTAGCTTTAGAAGAAAGTTCACTCCCCTAGTTTTTGATATTTAGCCTTTCTTTTTGAAATATTGAAAGGACCTGTCTTGAATCCATCGCTTGTCTGATTATCTCTTTTTCTCTTTCTCTTTTCCTCAATTCAACTTTTTCTTTCTTTCTCTAGATAACCTGCAAAGTGGGATGGTAATGGCCATTTTTATAAAAGATGGAAAATTTATAATAGTATGAAGGCAATGAAATATGGGTATTTCTTTGTCTCTATTTCTTGTGTTCAGTATCATCAGATAGCGATTCAGTTAATAGTTAAGTTGTTAAGATTGAATTCTTCCGGTGCTTGATTTTGTAAATATACAGACGAGTAGGAAACACCAAGAAATTGTCCCTTAATATTACATTTTTTATATAGAAAAAGTGTGATGGGCTGGACCAGACCGACCTGGGCCTGGCCTTATCCACAGGCCTCAGCAGATCATCTTTTCCATCGCCAAGCCTGGCCTGCAGGCCCAAAGTCAAAGTGTGGCCTGGCTTGGTCAACGACCAAGGCCTAGGAGGTCCAGACCGGACCAATGCTAGGCTGGCCTGTTGTGCACCCCTATGTACGCATGTGAATGAAATCCTATTGCATATGTTACATGTGAATGAAATCCTATTGCATATGTTATATTATCTGGATTATAAATATATGTATATGTATTCATTGTATTTATCGTTTGAACTAATAAAGTATGAACTTATGGCTCCTTTAGATTAAATTATTTTAATATAAACCTCACATTGACCACCATGTATATTCTTATAAAAAAATAATAAATTATAAGTTTCAGTACTAATAACTATATATTATTGCTATACCAGGAGAGTAGAATTTTGTAATATTTCATGGATCATGAATATTTTTTTAGACAAACAGCTTATACATACTAATTTATATAATTGCATTTATAATTTTTACTACTTTGTTTAAATTAGATTGAATCGAGAGGGTTTAACAACTTTATTTGGAATATAATTTCTGAATATTACATTGTTTATTTCAAGTACGGATTTTCGTACTCTTTCAGCAATACTCTTTTAGAATTTAATTAGTTCGTTTTGTTTCTCATTTCGAATTCTGTTATTATTTCACATAATTATTTTTTGTGAAATTCATTTAATAGTTTCACTTTGGAGTTGATACATATGACTCGTATTTGTGCTCTTTGAATTAGATTATCATGTCTAGTATTTATTTTGATAATTATAGAGCGGTACATGTTGTTATTTTTCTTTTTGAGACATTGTGATTATGATTTGATTTGGTTTAACTATGTACATATTAGAACCCCATTTCTCTGGATATTGTGTCTCATTGTTGTGACACAATATTTATTTTTATTGGTATTATGTTGCATGTGTTGTGACATGGTGTTTTTAGTTAGAATATATCGTAGGGTATACCTGAGCTATAACCACCTGTTAGGGGTACCACATGCATGTCGTCTTGGCACGAGAGGCATGACACTTTCTGTGGCAGTATGATTAGTCCACGACGTCTCCATTTTAGGTTCCGAAGGAATTGGGTCATTTGGTGTTTAGTTGTGGGAGGCGTATAGGTTAACCCTAATTTTCTGTTCTACGGATTTGTGGTGTTGTGCCAAACACACCTATCTGATTTGCACACATTTAGATTCACGGTCTAATGTGTGACTTGCCTGTGTGGCATTATTTTGATTTGCATGTGTGGCATCATTTGATTTGCATGTGTGACAATATATATTTTGAGCTCAATCGGTATGAAATAACATTCATCCATTTGTTTCAGCCTATTATTTTATTTGTATTAGTTTTGTTCGTTTATGTTCAGTTCAATTAACTTAATTAGTTATTTCAGTTCATTATTTCTTTACTCTTCTGTTTGTTTCATTAATTCTGTCGATTAAGATATATTCTATTCAGATCTTTGGAGATTATATTTTCGTCGGTATTTAAGTTTAAGGCTTTGTTTAGTATTTTGTTTCAATTGATTTCGTATATCAGTTGTATATCTTTTGTACTCCTCTCCGTCCCATAGTTATAGGCTGATTTTCCATTTTGAGATGTCCCAATATATAGGCTACTTACTATTTATAAAATTTAGTTGGTTCATTATTTTACTTTTATGCCCCTTATAATAATATTCAACCATTACTCTTATTTTGAAGAAACAACATTCAATGTCATTATTTTTATCACCACATTTAATGTTGTTGTATTCTCTTTGGTTAAAGTTCTATGATTATGGACTTTAACACGTCAATCAATGAAGTTGAGAGTTCCAGTGTGATAAGTAAGGAGTAATTAACTTATTCATTAATTCCATATTAAGGGGTATATGTGGAAAATTTATGTTAAAAATTGTCACTAAACTGATTTTCTTAAACTATGTGCAAAAAGAAATCAGCCTATAACTATGGGACGGAGGGAGTATATCTATATCCGTACTAGTCATTTGGCTCATGCTGTGTTTTCCTTCTAGTAGGTTTGCAGGGATTATACATGGCAAGTGTGATAAAGATAGTTGTCTTTGACCATCTAGGTTAATTCGATTATTTGTTTTGATTATTTTGACTGGTTGGAGAATTATATTTAGTACTTCATTGATGGATATCAGCCATTAATATTTTGAAATTATTATTGTTCTGTGTACTTATTTTGAAGTTTGTTAGGATTTGTACATGACCTCTCTTTCCTTTATGGGAAGGGGGTGTTACAATTTTGGCTTATATTCTTAAAAGTGGGGAATATGTTAATGTGGAGTTCCTTCTATTTTAATTGGAGTATATAACAATTGATGTTCAATTTAATTGAAAATATTTTGAGGTTTATTAGAGGTTTGTATTTATTATGTTTGTGCGTGACATCCCTTTTCCTTTGAGAAAGGGGATTGTTACATCAAATACCAAACTTCCATAATTAAAATCAAAGACTTCAAATTCCAAGCTTCCACAGTTATAATCAAACAAATCAACCATCCTAAAAAATTACAATAATCCATCCCAATGTTGTTTTACACCATTATCAGTAAAAAATAAAATTAAAAACATCAACCATGAACAAATTAGAACAATCCACGTGAATGTGAGTTTTTTTTCCCGGGCATTTTCCCTCTTCAATTCTTTGACCAGACTTGATTAACTTCAATTCTTAAAGAATTTCAGCCTTTGTATTTATTCATTCGTCAGGGTATAGTTCAATTCATCACTCAATTTTTTTAGCACTTCCCTTGATAATAACATATATTTTGTATGGAGATGTTTTGTGATTTTCAGGTTATGGACTAATTATACATGTATCAAGATTTCAAGTGGGTCTTCATGAAGAAATGTTATTTAGAGCCAACACATGGTTAGGTCCATAGGATCTCACCTAGGAAATAAAATTTAAGAATCTTTAGCTCATTTAATTAATTTCAAGGCAATTTTATTTTGCTGGAAATAATTTTTAAAAAGGTTTCATGAGCTTAAAATTTAAATCCTTTATGAAGCTATTTTTGTAAACCAAATCAATAGAGAAAATATTTAGCCATGTTTTCCAAAGGTATTTTAATATCAAAGGTATTATCCCTTATTTCAAAAGTTGAAAATTCAATTCAAAAGGTAGAAATATTTATTTGGAAACCATATCAATTATACAATTGTTTTTCAAAACTATATCAATATTAAGATATTTTCCATAATCTAATGGAGCTGATTTTGCTTATCCTTATACCTTGATTCAAGCTATTTAGTTTTAAATTTCAAATCCCTTCCTTATTAGTTTGTTCCTATCTTTCTTTGGGATTGATGAAATTAGGTAATTGGTTTTATTTTCGTTAGGTCCTTCTTCCTATATATATCTTCCATGGCTCAAGTTTCAAAACCAACGAAGTAAGCTTTAACAGAATTTTTTTGAAGCAAAATTGTTCTTGTCTTGTTCTTAATTTCTTGTGCTAGAAATTCATAGATATATTGTAATCATATTCGTTCATACTAAAACTTGTATACAATCCTAGTTTGGTTTGTGTGATCCAGTGGTGGATAAGCCTGTACAAAAGAAGCTCTAAGGTTGCAGTGGTGCAAGCGGTTGCAGAGGTGCAAAAGGTTGCAGTTGTGCAAAGGGGGCAGTGGTTATAAGATTCCCAACCTTGACTGAATAAAAATTTAATTTCTCGAATTATATTTTTGAATATTATGGTGTGGAATTTGATATAATGTTATAGTTGTGGGTAATATTTATAAATTTTACAAAGTAAACAAGTTGTTATAAAATAATCGATTGGTCGGGGAATATTCTATGACACCCCTAAAATAGGTATAAATCACCATTTCTTAGTCGCCAAATACATGGTACATAACTCAAATACAAACTTAATTTATACAACTGTTAAGTGTCGTGCATAATACGACAAAACATAAGCTGTGAGTGTTAATACAAATATATCTCCTAGACATTATCCAAACTCAAAATAAGTCCTCATTACAATTATTATCACACTATTCTTATAGAATAGCGAGGACTACTATAGCAATCATCTTGGACTATCACTCCATTCCTTGACTAGTCCCTAGCTATATTCTCATTTTCTGAAGAGAACAGGTGAAAGAAAAGGGTGAACTCAACTAGCCCTGTAAGAAATATTATGACTAAGATAATGCAGAATAAATTATCGTTAGCCTTCAACAGTATAACAACTGATATAATACAATAGGCAACAAGTTTTAGATCAACAACTGCAGCGGAACAAGCAATCCATTAGAAGAGTCAAGCATAACATTATATCTACTATTTTATATGATTTAAAAGTTTATCATCAATTTTATCGCTGAGACTCAGCTTAATAAATAATCAACATCACTAAATTATCCATGCACTACGGACCAAGGATATTCATTAGTATCACAACCATGAATTATCCATGCACTATGGGCCAAGGATATTCTTGTTTTCACTAATGGTCATGATCATACCGAATAATCCTTGATCATAATCATACCAACACCTGTCCATCAATAGCACTACGGGCTAATGAGGACGTTTACCACATCATTTGTAACATTACGGTTCATGATTATACCGAATGATCCCTAGTCATAATCATACCAATCAACAGTCCATCTATGCACTACGGGCCAAAGATGACTTTCATCACAATATAAGTATGAGAATGATGACAATGATATAAGTAATTCAATTAAATGAGAGCAAATAATAGATTTTTAAAGATTTATAATTTAATTTATCCAGACCTCAATAATGTCCAAATTGTCAACATGATACTGCTTTGTGGAGTAAAATTCAAGAATAATATTGTATCAAAAATGCTTGGACAGAAAAGAAATCAATTTTTGTCATGAATAGTACCCCGGGTGAATAGTACTCGAGTTAATGGTACCCCGTGAATAGTACTTCGTAAATAGTACTTCGAGAATAGTACTTTATGAATAGTACCAAGTGAATAGTACTTCGTGAATAGTATCCCATGAATATTACTTTATGAATAGTACCCGTGAATAGTACTTCGTGAATAGTTTCATACGTATGAATAGTGCCATACATATAAATAGTGTCGTACGTATGAATAATGCCGTATAAATGAATAGTACCCATGAATAGTACTCCAACATGAAAAGCTTAAAATTTAACACGAATGTTCAGAAAAATATCATTGTAAAACGATACTAGATGAAGCGCAAATTTCAAGGATATTATACTAATTTCACGGAGTATAGAACCAATACTTCAACAAAATGAGTGTAGAATTAGGGATACAAAATGAAATAATATTACTTACATACTACAGAGTATGAAAGAAAATATGATTTCATACGAATATTGAACAAAAATAATATCCCTACGAATATGAAATAAATAACATCCCTTACCTTAGTAGAAGGCTGGATACTGCAATAGCGAAGTAGCAGAATACTCTTCTTCTTTCTCTCTATAGCTTCATTCTCTATAATTGCTCTTGTGAGTCTTAGTGAATTGGTGAGAATGAAAGAAGAAATGAGCTTCTATTTATAGGAAAATATAGTTTCGATAATTGCACGTTAGGGGCTCGAATTATTACAGTATAGTACCTTCATCTTTACCTCTATTTTTAATTTAGTCCTTCAAGTATTATCAATCATGCACAACCTCCCCTAATAGTACATGCATATGAACCAATAGTTCCATGCATGTGAACAAATAGTTATTTGTATGTGAACTAATAGCGATTAATTGCTCATTTATCCGATTAATTACCTGTTTGGTCAATAATAACAAAACCAACTAATCACATAATTACCTCCTTTGAGGGTAATTGGGTCACGGAAGAATTAAAGAAAACTAAATGAACAAACATCTTTAATCAACACGAACTTATTCATCATTAATATTATAACTCACAATATTTAACAATCAGATCATTCCCAGGAAATAAGGGATTTTCGATAAGGATTTCTCTCTATTGACGCGCAATTAGGTGACCAAACTTCTTTCCTCGCCATAACTTTCTAGACATCGTCAATAATTCAAATAATAATATGAATAACTTTGTCATTTCAATTATTGATTTAATAATATAAAATATTGTGCAGATGATACTGTGACAATAACTGAATCAATAATATGAGAGATACTATGCAACAATTACTATAGCAATAATCAAGTATAACTGAGTGACTTCTCACGTAAGCATCAATAATCAATACCGTGTGCTACTATTCAACAACGCATATTATTGTACTTTTACCACATGGTATTTCAACAATTTAACAGTAAAACTTTCAGTGTTATTTTTATAAAAAGATATTTATGTCGTTTTCTATATCCGACAATTATTCTGTTGTGGGATCCACCAATGATTGTGTCGTCGTACGGATATTCCCCCAAAAAAAGAATATTTCCCGATTAAACAAATATTTTATGACAACTTACTTATTTTGCAAAATTTTCACATATCACCCTTAATTTTAACCCTTTATCAATTAAACCATTTACTAAATAAAATAATAATTATAAGAAAATTCAATACTTTCATTTCATAAAATTCGGGGTCTTACATATTCGTTTTAACTGGGAATATTCGTACGACGACACAATAATTAGTGGACCCCACAACAGAATTAATTTTGGAGTTAGAAAACGACATAAATATCTTTTTATAAAAATAACGACGAAAATTTTACCGTTAGACTGTTGAAATACCCGGTGGTAAAAGTCTAGCAATACACATGGTTGCATAGTAGCACACGATATTGTACATTATCTTTGATTATTGGGGCTTACGTGAGAAGTCACTCAGTTATACTCAATTATTGCTATAGCAATTGCTCCATAGTATCTCTCATATTATTGATTAAGTTATTGTCATCGTATCATCTGCATAATATTTTATTTTATTAAATCAATAATTGAGACAATAAAGTTATTCATATTATTATTTGCATTATTGACGATGTCTAGAAAGTTTTGTCGAGGAAAGGGGTTTGGTCACCTAATTGCGCGCTAATAGGGAGACATCTTTGTTAGTTCCTAGTAGACACAATTGATCTAGAAGGGGGGGGGTTGAATAGATCCTTTTTATTTCAAATACTTTTCTGTTTTATTTTTTATTGCTAATAATTTATCATATGAAGACCTCGAATTTTGTGAAGAAAGATTAATTTTCTAAAAAATATTAATTTAAGTATTATGGTATGGATTTGATATAATGTTATAGTTGTGGGTAGTATTTATAAATTTTGCAAAGTAAGCAAGTTGTCATAAAATATTCGATTGGTTAGGGAATATTCGTTTTAACAAGGAATATTCGTACGACAACACAATTATTGGTGGACCCCACAACAGAATTATTGTCGGAATGAGAAAACGACAAAAATATCTTTTTATGAAAATAACGATGGAAGTTTCACAGTTAACTGTTGAAATACCCGATGTTAAAAGTACAGTAAAATGCGTGGTTACATAGTAGCACACGGTATTGATTATTGACGCTTACGTGAGAAGTCACTCAATTTTGTTCAATTATTGCTACAATAATTGTTGTATAGTATCTCGCGTTATTTGATTCAATTATTGTCAATATTTTATATATTATTAAATCAATAATTGAGATGACAAGTTATTCATATTATTATTTGCATAATTAACAATGTCTAGAAAGTTCTGTCGAGAAGAGGTTTGGTCACCTAATTGCGCGCCAATAGGGAGAAATCCTTATCGAAAAGCCCCCTCTTTCCTAGGAACGATCTGGTTGTTAATATTACAAGTTATAATAATAATGACTAAATGTTGTTAAAAATTTTGAGGGGATTTTTATGAAGTATTTGTTGTAAACTTTGCTTATTTTATGGACCCTCATTTACCTATTTTTTTAAAAAAATAATCGATAAAAATTTGTTCGCCCACGGGTGGAAGAAAAACTGAAAATAGGGGGGGAATGGATTACGTATAAGGAAGGTAAGTTATATATATATATATATATATATATATATATATATATATATATATATATATATATATATATATATATATATATATATACACACACACACATTAAAATTAAATGGGGGGGGGGGGACATTGATGCCTGAGGAAAGAGGGAGTTAATTTATTATAATTATTATTATTATTATTATTATATATATATATATTTATTATATATATATTATATTAAGTTTTATTTTTATGAAAAATAGAATATATTATATTTTATTATGCATAGTGTTTGCATAGTATTTGCATAGTAAAGAATGAAAATTATCAGACGAATTTGATTTCTCCCATAACTCTTCCCCTACTGTGCATTCAAATAGTATTCTTTCTATTCTCCTATAAATATGATGCTTAATTAGAATTGAAAATCACACCAGAATCAGAGAATTCTTCTTCTATAATATTGAACGTATTTCTTTAGAGTTTTAGGAAGTTTTGAGTGTAGAAAACTAGTGAAAGTTTTCTTCAAGGATATATCCGATATACTAGTCAGAATTGCTCTATTTTTGAGGTAAGGGGTATTATTTATTTCATATTCCGAAGAGATATTATTTTTTGTATTCGTATGAATATTATTTCGTCCAATATTCGCAAGAAATATTATTTTCATTTAATATTCGTAAGGAATATTATATTCGTTCAATATTCAAAAGGAATATTATTTTCGTTTAATATTCGTAAGGCATATTATTTTTGTTCAGTATTCGTATAAAATAATATTTTCTTCCATACTCTGTAGCATATAATAATATTATTTCGTTTCAGATTTCAAATTCTATACTCGCTTTTGTTAAAGTTTTGGCTTCTATATTCCATGAAATTAGTAGAATATCCTTGATATTTGCTCTTCATCCAATATCTTTTCATAGAAATATTATTCTGAGCATTCTTGATAAGTTTTAACTTTTTCATGCCGGAGTACTATTCACGGGGTTACTATTCTTGAAGTACTATTCACGGGGTACTATTCCCTCGAGTACTATTCATGATAAAACAAACTTGTATAAGAAAATGAGATGATCATTCAAAGTGTTGAATGTGTGTATTTGCTAAAATACAAGTGTGAATTATTTGAAAGATTCAAAGAATTAAGAAGTGAAACAAATTGACAAAGTATTAAAATTCTTTGATTAGATCAAGGAATAAATACTTGTGGAATAAGATTCTAGATCATCTCAAATGGTTTTCTCATAATGGACGCCTCCTGATACACAATAATTGATTAATGTATTTGAAAGGAAAAATTATACCTTATTGGACATGGTAAGATCCATAATGATTTTACTAACATTCCAGTATCCTTCTGGGGTCATGCCCTAGAAATGGCTGCATATCTACGAAAAAGGTAACCTCAAAATCCGGCCCCAAGATTCCATAAAAGTTATGGACAAGGAGGATTCCTAATCTTAAGTATGTTAAGATAAGGGGTTGTCCAACTTATGTGAAAAGGTATCAAAGGTTAAGCTTGGGACAAAATTTGACAAATACAGATTTGTGGGACATCCTAAAGTAAGTTTATGTTATATGTTCTATAATCCTACTTAGCAAAAGGTGTTTGTTGCAAAACTCGTTATCTTCTAAGATAAAGGTGTTTATCATTGAAGGAGCTAGGTGGCTCGTTATTTTTGTTGATGTGGTCTGATGTGGAGGGTTAAAAATTTCCTTAAAGAAAAAGATGCTCACAAGTATCGAACCCTAGACCTCTCCAAACTAGAAATCTTATATTCTAACAAAAACCACTGGACTAACTACCTACCATACTAAAATTCATTTAACATTAATATTTAAATCACCTAGAATCATTTTCGGTGGAATTGTAATAATAATAATAATAATTGTAATAATAATTATTATAATAATAATAATAAATTTTAAATAATTAAAATAATAATAATAATTAAAATTTTAAATAATAATAATTGTTATTATTGTAATAATACAGTGACCAAAAAAGGGATAATACACTGTATTATTACAATAATAATAATAATAATAATTAAAATAATAATAATAATAAAATTAATAATAATAATTAAAATATTAATTATTTTATAATAAAATATTATTATAATTAAATAATAATTAAAATAATAATGCAGTGTTTCTTAAAACAATGCAAAAAAAATAAAACAATGTTGTATGCAGATTAATCAATGTTGTTTGCTATATAAGAAACACTACATTTTTTACTTGTAATAATAATTAAAATAATAATTAATAATTGTAATAATAAAATAATTATTGTTATAATAATAATAATAAAATAATAATTATAATAATTATATTTATAACAATAATAATTACTTTAATTATTATTATTATTATTATAAATTATTATTATTATTATTATTATTATTATTATTATGATTATTATTATTACGCAATACAAATATGCCATGCGCTTATAAAATTGCTGCCCCATGGTAGACCTGGCAATGATATTTAGTGATTATGTATAAATGATATATCTAATAATAATTTATTTAATTGGATCATAATAATAGTATGTTTGAAATTTAAAATATGGGTCGACCTATATTTGAACCATAACTAAGGCTAAAAAAGAGTAAACACAGTTCGGGCTCAATTCGAGCTCGACTAAAAAAATACGATCGAGACTCGGATTCTTTAATAAAAATAGTTCGAATAAAAATATGAGTAGAATCTGAGCAAGGTTGTGACACCCCTAAATCTGGGTACTTCGATTCCACGAGATTTGGTGTTCACTGTACAAATATCATCTATCTATCTACCCATATAAAATGCAAACCATGCAATAGATAGAAATAAAATCTTGCCCTTATAGGGTTACAACATTTGAATAATAAACATCATCCTAGGTTGAACTAACCTTAAACATCTGTACGGAAATATAAATAATAAGTCTTAAAAAACATTATTAACTCAAGTCTAACATAAATACATTATCAAATAAAATGACAAATCTTCATCATTTGCTAACTTTGCCCTTGCATTTACTAGTGGAAGGTTCATCAGTTCTTTCGTTTTTAACTGCAATGTTATTATTAAGCAAGAGTGAGCACTATTGCCCACAAGTATAACAATGAAATAGCAGTATAATAACATGCGAGTAAATCAAAGACATCTAAATAAAAGCTCAACTTTTGAATCAAGAATGAATAACAAGAATTAAAAGAATTCTGAGGGTCATAAGACCTTGAATTATGTCTTAGGTTATCAAGGGTTATACTTGAAACCTTTAACAGTCATAAGACTATGGACCTTTCTACTCGTACTTAGGGGGATCAGCCCTTAGTATCATACTGTGCACAATATCTTAACGCTAACGCATAAGTAAATCCCTTTGCAGGGTTGTTCATCTCAGTTTGACATTCGAGTCAGCACCAAAGGAAGTTTGGTTTGGATAAATCAATAAGGGTTCTAAAATTTAGAACATTCATCAACTAAGGACTAGTTGAATCAATAAAGTTCACTAGTCTAATAAGGTTCAATAATAATGATATTCAATTTGAATAATAATCTCAAGAAGTATACAATAGGACAATTATTGTATAACTGAATCATGCTTTGAAAGATAATCAATCTTTAATATAACATTTGAACTTGAATAATAGTAATAATAATTTACTCGAGGTAAAGAATAAACTTGAACAATAATGACAAGTAAGGTTAAGAAACTTGCCTCGTGCGTAGATTACACTTTAACTAAGCATGTTCTTTGAATTTAATCCTACATACCATTCACATTCATGATACCATTTAATTATAACTTAACTAATCATCAATGATCATTCTTTTGTCTAAACTTTGGTAATGACTATACTTAGTCAAATTATCATATTTATCATCATATAATATCACCTCATGAATAATAAATTAATTATGTATCCAATAATTCAACCCACATGTAATTGTGTTATTTACATGATAAACATCTATTTTATCTTCACATTATACTTCTAACATGTTTACATGTTCATTAAATTAATTTACTAACATATTGTTAGACTTAAACATTTTAAAAAAAAATCTCATTCTGAACATTCTGGAGAGTGGCGCTGCGGCGCCACTGTTACACTGATTCTCGGCGCTGCGGCGTGATGGCGCTTCGGCGCGATGGCGCTGCGGCGTGGTCGTTGGCGCTGCGATGCGGTGGCGCTGCAGCGCGAATCTCAAGGCCTGGAGTCGATGTCGTGGCGCGAGGCTCCAATTTCAGTTCTACAATTCGCAAAAATTGCAGCACAATGCCAAAGAACTCCAATAAAATTATTACTACTCGAATTTAATCATACCCACGTGATATAATTCATGTATAATCATAACCCAACATTTATATACTAACATTAACCAATTTAAACACTTAATAACATATTTAAAGCATGTGAATTTCACTGACTTTTATGTTCTTTGAGGTTTTGAAAATAAAACATAAAAATTGTCACTACGGATTCGTTATAACACAGAATCCGTTCATTTAAACTTTGGTCTCTTTGTATCAACATGCATAACAACATACAAGTGTAAAATTTAGGGATAATATATGATCAATACATAGAATATCACGTATAAGGCCATAAGGCCAAAACCCATACTCTGTAATTTTGTAGAAATCATTATACGACATGTTTTCATGAATTTGATGATATGGTTTACATAATATATATAATTAAACACGATTTGATATGTCATAACACACATACAACCCATAATCATTACTCCTAACCCAATTACAGAGGTTAAACCAAAAACTTTAAAAGCCATTTTCATGAAAACTAAAATACGTAAAGTAGAAATTGGGAAGGAGGAGATTACCCAAAGCGTAGTGTGGATTTTAATAAGAGATGAATATCACTTTCTCTCTGACTTCTCAACTAGTACTCTGTATCTCTCTCTATGAAAGCTCTCTAGACTTAGCAATAATGAAGAAAAGAAAAGAAGACGTCTGATATATTAAAGGAACTGACGCACTGAGTGGTCAGTTAACCCAGTCATGGGCAACTGCTAGTAACTCCCATTAAGGCCATGTTTGGCTAGGCTTAATAGATTTCAAAATCATTTAATTTAATAAAGCTTTATCATATGGTTTAATTAATGTCACACTCCTTCATAAAATAAATCAATATCTTATTTAATTTATTTTAAATAAAATATAATAATTTCTCATAATTTCACATAGTCACATAATTAAATTTCTCATTAATAATTAATGTCAAATTATTAACTCTCTAATTAATAATTAAATTAATTAAAATAACATCATGCTTAATTAAATATTTTATTTAATTCAATAAGCTCACATAAATACATACTTGAATAATAAATATTCTCTACATTAATTTAATAAATGTAACACATAATTAAATTAATCTACCATAATTGGATCAAATAATTATTTAATCCAATAATTAAATCATCAAAAAATATTTATTTAATTCAATAAATATTAAAATTAAATTACAAAATTCTCGTTCGTCACATCTTTCCCCCCTTAAAAGGATTCTGTCCCTAGAATGACGACATAATAAATTCGACCCGTTACATTCTCCACCCTTACAAAGATTCTGTCCCCAGAATCGCTTACAAATAATTAAGTAAATAAATGAGGGTAATTCTTTATCATATTCTCTTCGAGTTCCCATGTAGCTTCTTCAATGTTTTGGTCGACAATTTGGACAGGGATTTCTTCGTAAGATAAGTCTTTCTCAAAATGCAGGGGTTCGTATTCAATTACATGCTTGAAATTGGCCTTGTAGGGTCGTAACACAGACACATGGAAGACATTGTGGACATTCTCGAGTGCTGGAGGTAAGGCTACCTCGTACGGGACTTCTCCGATTCTACGTAATACTTCAAATGGTCCAATAAATCTTGGGCTCAATTTTCCTTTCTTTCCGAACCTGATCTTTCCCTTCCAGGGAGAGACCTTCAAGAAGACATAACTACCTGATTCAAACTCGATATTTTTATGATGTGGATCAGCATATTTCTTCTGTCGATCTTGAGCCGCTACCAATCGTGCTCGGATCACTTTGACTATTTCTGCCGTCTGTTGTACCAATTCTGGCCCTAACAATTGTCTTTCACCAACTTCATCCTAGTAAAGCGGAGTTCTGCACTTTCTGCTGTATAACGCTTCGTAAGGTGCCATGCCTATACTAGCGTGATAACTGTTGTTGTAGCCGTCTTCTACTAACGATAGGTGATCATCCCAATTTCCTTTGAAGTCCATCACATAGGCTCTTAGCATATCTTCTAACGTTTGAATTATTCGTTCGCTCGGCCCGTCTGTTTGAGGGTGATAAGTTGTACTCATTCGCAATTGCGTACCCATGCATTCCTGAAGGCGTTTCCAGAAATTTGACGTGAAGCGCAGATCTCTATCAGAAATAATTGACACTGGCACTTCATGCCTCGAAACAATCTCTTCCACATATAACCAAGCCAACTGATCTAAGTTGAAACTGATTTTGATCGGAAGAAAGTGTGCGGATTTCGTCAGTCGGTCAACGATAACCCATACTGCGTCGTAGCCTTTCTGAGTCTTCAAAAGGCCGACCACGAAGTCCATTGCAATATGTTCCCATTTCCATTCTGGGATTTCCAATGGTTAAAGCAATCCACTTGGTCTCTGATGTTCGGCTTTTACTTTTTGATAGAAAAGAAACTTGACAACATATTCTGCAACATCACATTTCAAATTCGACCACCAGAAATGTTGTCGAAGATCTTGATACATCTTGGTACTACCAGAGTAAATCGAATATCGTGAATTATGAGCCTCGCTCAAAATTTCTTCCTTAATCTCTTGTACTGGTGGAACCCAAATTCTACTCTCAAATCTCAGTATTCCTTCCTTATCCATCTTAAATCTTGGTTCGGTTCCTTCAAATATCTTCTGTGTCACCTTTTTACATTCTTCGTCCTGAAGCTGAGCCTCCTTAACTTTATCCAGTAGGATTGTACCAGATTGAATCTGAAATATTTTTTCATCAATCTCCATAGGATACTTCACTTCCAATTCCAGTTTCTTCATTTCTGCAATTAGCTCGTCCTGAGCAGTCAACATCATCAACTTCTCCCGACCCTTTCAAATTAAGGCATCAGCAATGACATTTGCCTTACCCGGATTGTATAAAAAACAACTACAGCTAACTCCAAGTCATGGGTAGGGTATCCCTTCTCGTAATCCTTCAATTATCGTGATGCATACGCAATGACTTTGTCGTTTTGCATCAGTACACAGCCAAGTCCTTTATGCGACGCATCACTATAAACAACAAAATTTTATGTATCATCTGGAAGAGATAACACAGGGTCCGTACTCAACCTCTTCTTCAATTCTTGAAATCTTTCCTCACACTTATTTGTCCAAACAAATTTCACAGCTTTTCGAGTTAAATTCGTTAGTGGAGTTGCGATCTTGGAAAAATCTTAAATGAATCTTCTATAATACCCTGCTAATCCAAGAAAACTTCATACTTCTGATGGCATCCTCGGCTGATCCCAGTTCATCACGGCTTCGACTTTAGATGGATCTACCAAAATTCCATTTTTATCGATTACATGCCCAAGAAATTGCACTCGTTCAATCCTAAATTCGCATTTTGAAAACTTGGCATACAACTTTTCCCTTCTCAATACTTCCAATGTTAATCTCAAATGCTCTTCATGTTCTTCCTTGGTTTTCGAATAGACCAAAATATCATCTATAAATACCACTACGAACTTATCCAAAAACGGCTTGAACACACCATTCATTAGTCCCATAAATGCTGCAGGAGCATTCGTAAGACCAAATAACATTACTAAAAATTCATAGTGACCATATCGCGTTCTGAATGCTGTCTTCGGTACATCCTCTGGCTTCACCTTCAGTTGATGATAACCGCTTCTCAAGTCTATCTTGGAAAAGTATCTCGCTCCCTTCAATTGATCAAACAGGTCATCGATCCTCAGTAATGGATATCTGTTCTTAATCGTGACCTTATTCAGTTTTCTGTAGTCAATGCAGAGTCGCATCGATCCATCCTTCTTTTTCACAAACAACACTGGCGCTCCCCACGGCGATACGCTCGGTTGAACGTACTTCTTGTCCAACAATTCTTGTAGTTGTACCATTAATTCCTTTATCTCTACTGGTGTCATTCGGTATGGTGCCTTCGATATTGGAGCAGTTCCGGGCGCCAAATCGATCAAAAAATCTACTTCTCTATCTGGTGGAAGTCTTGGTAAATCGTCTAGAAATACGTCGACGAAGTCCCTGACAATCGGTATCTCTTCTACCTTCGGATTCTCTTTTCGACTGTCGACTATATAAGCTAAGTATCCTACATAGCCTTGTCATAATAACTTCTTAGCCTGCATCATCGTCAGACAACTCGCTTGCCTAGGCGACTTGCTACCATAAAATACAACCTTTGACGGAGTCATAAGGTTAATACGCTTCTTTTGGGAATCAATTATAGCACCGTAATTGAATAACTAGTTCATTCCCAATATAACGTCAAATTCCCCAAGTCGAATAGGGTTAAGATCTACGTTCATGATTTTACCCTTAATATCCACTCTACAATTCTTATATACGTACTTAACAGGGAATATTTCTCTATTCGCAATTTCTATGTTCATGGGGTAATCCAATTCATCCCTAGGCAAATCTAAATTCTTAACAAAGTCATTGGATATAAAGGAACAAGTAGCACCCGAATCAAATATAATATAAGCATTATTTTTTTGATCGGAATGATACGTGACACCACATCACGTGATTGAACTGCATCTTATACCGTCATGTTGAAAGTCCGGGCGGTCGGTGGATTTGTTGCGGTTGGTTCGGTGATGGTTAAGGCATTTCCACTGTTGTTTCACCAGTTTCCTCTTGATCCTGACCCTCCCAATCCCTTCTTGGGACAATCTCTTGCCAGATGGTCCTTCGAACCACAAGTAAAACAAGCACCCTTCTTTGGGTTTAGACAGTTTGGTGCTATGTGGCCTTCCTGACCACAATTGTAGCACACTCTTTTTTCCTTTCATACAAACTCCCAGATGGGCTTTCCCTCAAGTCAGGCATGCTTCGATTCTTTTCTTCTGATTACCTTACTGATTCCCCGATGATGAGCTGTCATTCCATCTTTTCTTCTGATTGAAATTTCCACCTACTGTGCCACTTCCACTGGCCTTGTTATTAATTTTACCTTCACTCTTTTTCTTCTTCTGATCTTGATTGTACTTGGTCACCGCATCGCTTCCTCCTTCAGCGAGAATGGCCTTTTCTAGTACTCCGGTAAATGTGTTTAGCTGAAACATTGTTACCTTACTGTACACCCAAGGCTTTAGTCCTTGTTCGAATCTTCTGGCTTTTCTCTCGTCAGTGTGTACTTGCTACGGGGCGAACCTTGCCAACTCATTGAACTTAGCCGCGTAGTCAGGTACACTCATGTTTCCCTGCTTCAGTTCCAAAAATTGAACCTCCATCTGGTTCTGCGAGCTAGTTGGGAAGTACATCTCTAAAAACATTTCTTTAAATCTTTTCCACGTAATTACACCTTCACCTCCTCGCACTTTGTTTGTTTGCCAGCAGTAGCTAGCCTCAGACTTCAGCATAAACGTTTCAAAAATGGTCTTCTGGTCTTCTCTAACCCTAGCAACGTTAAAAACCTTCTCCATTTCCATAACCCACGTTTGAGCCTCGATTGGGTTCATAGAATCTTTGAACTCTGGCGGTCCCACCACCTTGAAGTCTTTAAACGTTATGTTTGGTGGAGCTTGAGGTTGGTTATTCATGGCTCCAGTCAGTAAGTTCACCAACTACTGCACGGGATTAGCGTTGGAATTATTGTTATTATTGGTTGACTCTTCCTGAGCCGGTTGACGTTGTTGTCTTCTCCTTGGCGGCATTTTTCTGTTAAATAAACGCTTTATTAAAACTTTATTTATTTCTCTAATATTTAAGGCATTACTCAACAATTTAACATATCACTTAACACATCATCTCAAATAACTTGATATATTTGCATTCAAATCAAAGTTTTAACATTAAACGGTAGCATAACTGCTATTTACATAAACTATCCTGGAATAAAGAATCCACGGGATTTAAAACATTCAAATATTCTTTAGTTCATAAACACGTCAGAATTTACATCTAAAACTAATTAAGTTCTTCACATAATTAAATAAATCATATCACTGTCGATCAAGGTACTAATTAGTCTTGCTACGCTCCTCTTCTAAGATGCGATGCATCGTCCTACGATCCATCATGAATAATGTTAGTCCTTCAAACTGGATTGGGTACCTCAAAACTCGATCTTGGGTCTCATTCATTGCCTTGTTAAGTGTAGAGTACGTTTCCCCAATCTTCGCATTTTTGCACGACTATCATCCTCTGCACGATCAGCTCGATGGGATTCTCTTACCCAGCCTTCCTCTGCTATGTTCAGCCTTTCGGAGGTTTCCTTCAGTTCCTTCTTTAGTTTCTCTATCTCCTCGGTCTTATCTTCAGTTTGACCCTTCTCATGGACCAAATCCCACTCTACATCTCAGCATCAACGGTGTACCGTGGTAACTCCTCTTCTTCCTCTTCCTCTTCCTCTTCCTCAACAAATTCCTCCTCAGAATCCTCCTCAGGATCTGTCTCGGGCTCATGCTCCTGACCAACAATGGTGATCAATGGAGATGAC
This sequence comes from Panax japonicus, assembly GCA_020205505.1. NCBI lineage: Eukaryota > Viridiplantae > Streptophyta > Magnoliopsida > Apiales > Araliaceae > Panax > Panax japonicus. The sequence continues at coordinate 74,864,249 of CM035096.1, read as the reverse complement.
TCCCGCTGTACCAGCTGCTCCCTAACGACATGAATGTCTCGGGGCTCCTCCTCTGTCGGTACTATAGGTACACGGCGTTCTTCCTCTGTAGGTACTATAAGTACTCGGGGTTCTTCCTCCCCAGCTTGACTAGCTTCTCCAATATTCGACATCCTGACAATAAAATTTTAAGTTTTAGTTACTAGGTCGTATCATCTAACGCATACTTTAACACATAAACACATAAGGTCTTTTATTATCTTTAATGAATTACATAAATTCATTTCTTATAACTCGATAAGAGTTTTCCATCACTATCTTCTTTTTATAAGGCTACTACCTAAGGTTGTTCCCCCAACTAAGGTTCATAAACTACATCTTTGATACCAACTTGTGACACCCCCAAATCCGGTTACTTCGATTCCACGGGATTTGGTGTTCACTGTACAAATATCATCTATCTATCTACCCATATAAAATGCAAACCGTGCAATAGATAGAAATAAAATCTTCCCCTTATGGGGTTACAACATCCGAATAATAAACATCATCCCACGTTGAACTAACCTTAAACATCTGTGCTGAAATATAAATAATAAGTCTTAAACAACATCATTAACTCAAGTCTAACATAAATACATCATCAAATAAAATGACAAGTCTTCATCATTTGCTAACTTTGCCCTTGCCTTTACTAGTGGAAGGTTCATCAGTTCTTTAGCTCTTAACTGCAATGTTATTATTAAGCAAGAGTGAGCACTATTGCCCACAAGTATAACAATGAAATAACAGTATAATAACATGCGAGTAAATCAAAGACATCTGAATAAAAGCTCAACTTTTGAATCAAGATTGAATAACAAGAATCAAAAGAATTCTGAGGGTCATAAGACCTTGAACTATGTCCTAGGTTATCAAGGGTTATACTTGAAACCTTTAACAGTCATAAGACTATGGACCTTTCTACTCGTACTTAGGGGGATCAGCCCTTAATACCATACTGTGCACAATATCTTAACGCTAACACATAAGTAAATCCCTTTGCAAGGTTGTTCATCTCAGTTTGACATTCGAGTCCGCACCAAATGAAGTTTGGTTTGGATAAATCAATAAGGGTTCTGAAATTTAGAACGTTCATCAACTAAGGACTAGTTGAATCAATAAAGTTCACTAGTCTAATAAGGTTCAACAATAATGATATCCAATTTGAATAATAATCTCAAGAAGTATACAATAGGACAATTATTGTATAACTGAATCATGCTTTGAAAGATAATCAATCTTTAATATAACATTTGAACTTGAATAATAGTAATAATAATTTACTCGAGGTAAAGAATAAACTTGAACAATAATGACAAGTAGGGTTAGGAAACTTGCCTCGTGTGTAGATTACACTTTAACTAAGCACGTTTTTTGAATTTAATCCTACATACCATTCACATTCATGATACCAGTTAATTATAACTTAACTAATCATCAATGATCATTCTTTTGTCTAAAATTTGGTTATGACTATACTTAGTCAAATTATCACATTTATTATCATATAATATCACCTCATGAATAATAAATTAATTATGTATTCAATAATTCAACCCTCATGCAATTATGTTATTTACATGATAAACATCTATTTATCTTCACATTATACTTCTAACATGTTTACATGTTCATTAAATTAATTTACTAACATATTGTTAGACTTAAACATTTTAAAAAAATCTCATTCTGAACATTCTGGAGAGTGGCGCTGCGGCGCCACTGTTACACTGGTTCTCGACGATGAGGCGCGATGGCGCTGCGGCGTGGTCGTTGGCGCTGCGGCGCGTTGGCGCTGCGGCGCCGTTCTAAAGGCCTGGAATAGGTGTCGCAGCGCGAGGCTCCAGTTTCAGTTCTGCAATTCGCAAAAATTGCAGAACATGGCCAAGGAACTCCAATAAAATTATTACTACTCGAATTTAATCATACCCACATGATATAATTCATGTATAATCATAACGCAACATTTATATACTGACATTAACCAATTTAAACACTTAATAACAAATTTAAAGCATGTGAATTTCACTGACTTTGATGTTCTTGGAGGTTTTAAAAATAAAACATGAAAATTGTCACTATGGATTCGTTATAACACTGAATCCGTTCATTTAAACTTTGGTCTCTTCGTATCAACATGCATAACAACATACAAGTGTAAAATTTAGGGATAATATACGATCAATACATAAAATATCACGTATAAGGCCATAAGGCCAAAACCCATACTCTGTAATTTTGTAGAAATCATATACGACATGTTTTCATGAATTTGATGATATGGTTTACATAATATATATAATTAAACTCGATTTGATATGTCATAACACACATACAACCCATAATCATTACTCCTAACCCAATTACAGAGGTTAAACAAAAACTTTAAAAGCCATTTTCATGAAAACTAAAATACGTAAAGTAGAAATTGGGAAGGAGGAGATTACCCAAAGCGTAGTGTGGATTTTAATAAGAGATGAATATCAATTTCTCTCTGACTTCTCAACTAGTACTCTGTATCTCTCTCTGTGAAAGCTCTCTAGACTTTGCAATAATGAAGAAAAGAAAAGAAGACGTCTGATATATTAAATGAACTGACGCACTGAGTGGTCAGTTAACCCAGTCATGGGCAACTGCTAGTAACTCCCATTAAGGCCATGTTTGGCTAGGCTTAATAGATTTCAAAATCATTTAATTTAATAAAGCTTTATCATATGGTTTAATTAATGTCACACTCCTTCATAAAATAAATCAATATCTTATTTAATTTATTTTAAATAAAATATAATAATTTCTCATAATTTCACATAGTCACATAATTAAATTTCTCATTAATAATTAATGTCAAATTATTAACTCTCTAATTAATAATTAAATTAATTAAAATAACATCATGCTTAATTAAATATTTCATTTAATTCAATAAGCTCACATAAATATATACTTGAATAATAAATATTCTCTACATTAATTTAATAAATGTAACACATAATTAAATTAATCTACCATAATTGGATCAAATAATTATTTAATCCAATAATTAAATCATCAAAAAATATTTATTTAATTCAATAAATATTAAAATTAAATTATAAAATTCTCGTTCGTCACATCTTTCCCCCCTTAAAAGGATTCTGTCCCTAGAATCACAACTCAATAAATTTGACCCGTTACATTCTCCACCCCTTACAAAGATTTTGTCCCCAGAATCGCTTACAAATAATTAAGTAAATAAATGAGGGTAATTCTTCATCATATTCTCTTCGAATTCCCACGTAGCTTCTTCGACAATTTGGACAGGGATTTCTTCGTAAGAAAAGTCTTTCTCAAAATGCAGGGGTTCGTATTCAATTATATGCTTTTAATTGGCCTTGTAGGGTCGTAACACAGACACATGGAAGACATTGTGGACATTCTCGAGTGCTGGAGGTAAGGCTACCTCGTACGGGACTTCTCCGATTCTACGTAATACTTCAAATGGTCCAATAAATCTTGGGCTCAATTTTCCTTTTTTCTGAACCTGATCTTTCCCTTCCAGGGAGAGACCTTCAAGAAGACATAACAACCTGATTCAAACTCGATATTTTTATGATGTGGATCAGTATATTTCTTCTGTCGATCTTGAGCCGCTACCAATCGTGCTCGGATCACTTTGACTATTTCTGCCGTCTGTTGTACCAATTCTGGCCCTAGCAATTGTCTTTCATCAACTTCATCCTAGTAAAGCGGAGTTCTGCACTTTCTGCTGTATAACGCTTCGTAAGGTGGCATGCCTATACTAGCGTGATAACTGTTGTTGTAGCCGAACTCTACTAATGGTAGGTGATCATCCCAATTTCCTTTGAAGTCCATCACATAGGCTCTTAGCATATCTTCTAACGATTGAATTATTCGTTCGCTCTGTCCGTCTGTTTGAGGGTGATAAACTGTACTCATTCGCAATTGCGTACCCATGCATTCCTGAAGGCGTTTCCAGAAATTTGACGTGAAGCGCGGATCTCTATCAAAAATAATTGACACTAGCACTCCGTGCCTCGAAACAATCTCTTCCACATATAACCTTGCCAACTGATCTAAGTTGAAACTGATTTTGATCGGAAGGAAGTGTGCGGATTTCGTCAATCGGTCAACGATAATCCATACTGCGTCGTAGCCTTTCTGAGTCTTCGGAAGGCCAACCACGAAGTCCATTGTAATATGTTCCCATTTCCATTCTTGGATTTCCAACGGTTGAAGCAATCCACTTGGTCTCTGATGTTCTACTTTTACTTTTTGACCGGAAAGACACTTGGCAACATATTCTGCAACATCACATTTCAAATTCGACCACCAAAAATGTTGTCGAAGATCTTGATACATCTTAGTACTACCAGAGTAAATCGAATATCGTGAATTATGAGCCTCGCTCAAAATTTCTTCCTTAATCTCTTGTACTGGTGGAACCCAAATTCTACTCTCAAATCTCAATATTCCTTCCTTATCCATCTTAAATCTTGGTTCAGTTCCTTCAGATATCTTCTGTGTCACCTTTTTACATTCTTCGTCCTGAAGCTGAGCCTCCTTAACTTTATCCAGTAAGATTGTACCAAATTGCATCTGAAATATTTTCTCATCAATCTCCATAGGATACTTCACTTCCAATTCCAGTTTCTCCATTTCTGCAATTAGCTCGTCCTGAGCAGTCAACATCATCAACTACTCCCGACCCTTTCTAGTTAAGGCATCAGCAACGACATTTGCCTTACCCGGATGGTATAAAATCTCACAGTCGTAGGCCTTAATTAACTCTAACCCCCTTCTTTGACGCATATTCAATTCCTTCTGCGTGAAAATATATTTTAGACTCTTGTGGTCCATATATATTTCACACTTCTCCCTGTAGAGATAGTGCCTCCAAATTTTTAAATCAAAAACAACTGCAGCTAACTCCAAGTCGTGGGTAGGGTATCCCTTCTCGTAATCCTTCAATTATCGTGATGCATACGCAATGACTTTGCCGTTTTGCATCAGTACACAGCCAAGTCTTTTATGCGACGCATCACTATAAACAACAAAATTTCATGTATCATTCGGAAGAGATAACACAGGGGCCGTACTCAACCTCTTCTTCAATTCTTGAAAGCTTTCCTCACACTTATCCGTCCAAACAAATTTCACAGCTTTTCGAGTTAAATTCGTTAGCGGAGTTGCGATCTTGGAAAAATCTTAAATAAATCTTCTATAATACCCTGCCAATCCAAGAAAACTTCATACTTCCGATGGCATCCTCGGCTGATCCCAGTTCATCACGGCTTCGACTTTGGATGGATCTACCAAAATTCCATTTGTATCGATTACATGCCCAAGAAATTGCACTCGTTCAATCCTAAATTCGCATTTTGAAAACTTGGCATACAACTTTTCCCTTCTCAATACTTCCAATGTTAATCTCAAATCCCTTCATGTTCTTCCTTGGTTTTCGAATAGACCAAAATGTCATCTATAAATACCACTACGAACTTATCCAAAAACGGCTTGAACACACCATTCATTAGTCCCATAAATGCTGCAGGAGCATTCGTAAGACCAAATGACATTACTAAAAATTCATAGTGACCATATCGCGTTCTGAATGCTGTCTTCAGTACATCCTCTGGCCTCACCTTCAGTTGATGATAACCGCTTCTCAAGTCTATCTTGGAAAAGTATCTCGCTCCCTTCAATTGATCAAACAGGTCATCGATCCTCGGTAATAGATATCTGTTCTTAATCGTGACCTTATTCAGTTCTCTGTAGTCAATGCAGAGTCGCATCGATCCATCCTTCTTTTTCACAAACAACACCGGCGCTCCCCACGGCGATACGCTCGGTTGAATGTACTTCTTGTCCAATAATTCTTGTAGTTGTACCATTAACTCCTTCATCTCTACTGGTGCCATTCGGTATAGTGCCTTCGATATTGGAGCAGTTTCGGGCGCCAAATCGATCACAAAATCTAATTCTCTATCTGGTGGAAGTCTTGGTAAATCTTCTGGAAATACGTCGACGAAGTCTCTCACAATCGGTATCTCTTCTACCTTCGGATTCTCTTTTCGACTGTCGACTATATAAGCTAAGTATCCTACATAGCCTTGTCATAATAAATTCTTAGCCTGCATCATCGTCAGATAACTCGCTTGCCTAGGCGACTTGCTACCATAAAATACAACCTTTGACGGAGTCATAAGGTTAATACACTTCTTTTGGCAATCAATTACAGCACCGTAATTGAATAACTAGTTCATTCCCAATATAACGTCAAATTTCCCAAGCCGAATAGGGTTAAGATCTACGTTCATGATTTTACCCTTAATATCCACTCTACAATTCTTATGTACGTACTTAACAGGGATTATTTCTCTATTCGCAATTTCTATATTCATGGGGTAATCCAATTCATCCCTAGGCAAATCTAAATTCTTAGCAAAGTCATAGGATATAAAGGAACAAGTAGCACCCGAATCAAATAAAATATAAGCATTATTTTTTTGATCGGAATGATACGTGACACCACATCACGGGATTGAACTGCATCTTGTACCGTCATGTTGAAAGTCCGGGCGGTCGGTTGATTTGTTGCGGTTGGTTCGGTGATGGTTAAGGCATTTCCACTGTTGTTTCACCGGTTTCCTCCTGATCCTGACCCTCCCAATCCCTTCTTGGGATAATATCTTGCCAGATGGTCCTTCGAACCACAAGTAAAACAAGCACCCTTCTTTGGGTTTAGACAGTTTGGTGCTATGTGGCCTTCCTTACCACAATTGTAGCACACTCTTTTTCCTTTCATACAAACTCCCAGATGGGATTTCCCGCAAGTCGTGCATGCTTCGATTCTTTTCTTCTGATTACCTTGCCGATTCCCCGATGATGAGCTGTCATTCCATCTTTTCTTCTGATTGAAATTTCCACCTCCTGTGCCACTTACGCTGGCCTTGTTATTAATTTTACCTTCACTCTTTTTCTTCTTCTGATCTTGATTGTACTTGGTCACCGCATCGCTTCCTCCTTCAGTGAGGATGGCCTTTTCCAGTACTCCGGCAAATGTGTTTAGCTGAAACATTGTTACCTTACTGTACACCCAAGGCTTTAGTCCTTGTTCGAATCTTCTGGCTTTTCTCTCGTCAGTGTGTACTTGCTACGGGGCGAACCTTGCCAACTCATTGAACTTAGCCGCGTAGTCAGGTATACTCATGTTTCCCTGCTTCAGTTCCAAAAATTGAACCTCCATCTGGTTCTGCGAACTAGTTGGGAAGTACATCTCTAAAAACCTTTCTTTAAATCTTTCCCACGTAATTACACCTTCACCTCCTCGCACTTTGTTTGCTTTCCAGCAGTAGCTAGCCTCAGACTTCTGCATAACATTGCAAAAATGGTCTTCTGGTCTTCTCTAACCCTAGCAACGTTAAAAACCTTCTCCATTTCCATAACCCACATTTGAGCCTCGATTGGGTTCATAGAACCTTTGAACTCTGGCGGTCCCACCACCTTGAAGTCTTTAAACGTTGTGTTTGGTGGAGCTTGAGGTTGGTTATTCATGGCTCCAGTCAGTAAGTTCACCAACTGCTGCACGGGATTAGCGTTGGAATTATTGTTATTATTGGTTGACTCTTCCTGAGCCAGTTGACGTTGTTGTCTTCTCCTTGGCAGCATTTTTCTGTTAAATAAACGCTTTATTAGAACTTTATTTATTTCTCTAATAGTTAAGGCATTACTCAACAATTTAACATATCACTTAACACATCATCTCAAATAACTTGATATATTTGCATTCAAATCAAAGTTTTAACATTAAACGGTAGCATAACTGCTATTTACATCAACTATCCTGGAATAAAGAATCCACGGGATTTAAAACATTCAAATATTCTTTAGTTCATAAACGCGTCAGAATTTACATCTAAAACTAATTAAGTTCTTCACATAATTAAATAAATCATATCACTGTTGATCAAGGTACTGATTAGCCTTGCTACGCTCCTCTTCTAAGATGTGATGCATCGTCCTGCGATCCATCATGTATAATGTTAGTCCTTCGAACTGGATTGGGTACCTCAAAACTCGATCTTGGGTCTCATTCATTGCCTTGTTAAGTGTAGAGTACGTTTCCCCAATCTTCGCATTCTTTGCACGACTATCATCCTCTGCACGATCAGCTCGACGGGATTCTCTTACCCAGCCTTCCTTCAGTTCCTTCTTTAGTTTCTCTATCTCCTCGGTCTTATCTTCAGTTTGACCCTTCTCATGGACCAAATCCCACTCTACATTTTCCAGTCGAGAGTGAAGAGTCAAAATATCCCTCTCATTCTGCTCTAGAGTAATATGCTGAATAACCGCTCACTCAGTCAAATCCTGGACCTCGTCTCGTAACTCCACATTACAGTCGTATAACGTGTCATAAATCTCAGCATCAACGGTGTACCGTGGTAACCCCTCTTCTTCCTCTTCCTCTTCCTCAACAAATTCCTCCCCAGAATCCTCCTCAGGATCAGTCTCGGGCTCATGCTCCTGACAAACAATGGTGATCAATGGAGATGACTCCCTCTGTACCATCTGCTCCCTAACAACATGAATGTCTCGGGGCTCCTCCTCTGTCGGTACTATAGGTACACGGCGTTCCTCCTCAGTAGGTACTATAAGTACTCGGGGTTCTTCCTCCCCAGCTTTACTAGCTTCTCCAACATTCGACATCCTGACAACAAAATTTTAAGTTTTAGTTACTAGGTCGTATCATCTAACGCATACTTTAACACATAAACACATAAGGTCTTTTATTATCTTTAATGAATTACATAAATTCATTTCTTATAACTCGATAAGAGTTTTCCATCACTATCTTCTTTTTATAAGGGTACTACCTAAGGTTGTTCCCCCACCTAAGGTTCATAAACTACAGCTTTGATACCAACTTGTGACACCCCCAAATCCGGTTACTTCGATTCCACTGGATTTGGTGTTCACTGTACAAATATCATCTATCTATCTACCCATATAAAATGCAAACCATGCAATAGATAGAAATAAAATCTTCCCTTATAGGGTTACAACATCTGAATAATAAACATCATCCCAGGTTGAACTAACCTTAAACATCTGTGCGGAAATATAAATAATAAGTCTTAAACAACATCATTAACTCAAGTCTAACATAAATACATCATCAAATAAAATGACAAGTCTTCATCATTTGCTAACTTTGCCCTTGCCTTTACTAGTGGCAGGTTCATCCGTTCTTTAGTTCTTAACTGCAATGTTATTATTAAGCAAGAGTGAGCACTATTGCCCACAAGTATAACAATGAAATAACAGTATAATAACATGCGAGTAAATCAAAGACATCTGAATAAAAGCTCAACTTTTGAATCAAGAATGAATAACAAGAATCAAAAGAATTCTGAGGGTCATAAGACCTTGAACTATGTCCTAGGTTATCAAGGGTTATACTTGAAACCTTTAACAGTCATAAGACTATGGACCTTTCTACTCGTACTTAGGGGGATCAGCCCTTAGTAACATATTGTGCACAATATCTTAACGCTAACGCATAAGTAAATCCCTTTGCAGGGTTGTTCATCTCAGTTTGACATTCGAGTCCGCACCAAATGAAGTTTGGTTTGGATAAATCAATAAGGGTTCTGAAATTTAGAACGTTCATCAACTAAGAACTAGTTGAATCAATAAAATTCACTAGTCTAATAAGGTTCAACAATAATGATATTCAATTTGAATAATAATCTCAAGAAGTATACAATAGGACAATTATTGTATAACTGAATCATGCTTTGAAAGATAATCAATCTTTAATATAACATTTGAACTTGAATAATAGTAATAATAATTTACTCGAGGTAAAGAATAAACTTGAACAATAATGACAAGTAGGGTTAGGAAACTTGCCTCGTGCGTAGATTACACTTTAACTAAGCACGTTCTTTAAATTTAATCCTACATACCATTCACATTCACGATACCAGTTAATTATAACTTAACTAATCATCAATGATCATTCTTTTGTCTAAACTTTGGTTATGACTATACTTAGTCAAATTATCACATTTATTATCATATAATATCACCTCATGAATAAAAAATTAATTATGTATTCAATAATTCAACTCTCATGCAATTATGTTATTTACATGATAAATATCTATTTTATCTTCACATTATACTTCTAACATGTTTACATGTTCATTAAATTAATTTACTAACATATTGTTAGACTTAAACATTTTAAAAAAATCTCATTCTGAACATTCTAGAGAGTGGCGCTGCGGCGCCACTGTTACACTGGTTCTCGGCCATGCGGCGCGATGACGCTGCGGCGTGGTCGTTGGCGCTGCGGCGCGATGGCGCTGTGGCGCGAGTCTAAAGGCCTGGAGTCGGCGTCGCAGCGCGAGTCTCCAGTTTCAGTTCTGCAATTTGCGAAAATTGCAGAACATGGCCAAGGAACTCCAATAAAATTATTACTACTCGAATTTAATCATACCCACATGATATAATTCATGTATAATCATAATGCAACATTTATATATTGACATTAACCCATTTAAACACTTAATAACAAATTTAAAGCATGTGAATTTCACTGACTTTGATGTTCTTGGAGGTTTTAAAAATAAAACATGAAAATTGTCACTACGGATTCGTTATAACACCGAATCCGTTCATTTAAACTTTGGTCTCTTCGTATCAACATGCATAACAACATACAAGTGTAAAATTTAGGGATAATATACGATCAATACATAAAATATCACGTATAAGGCCATAAGGCCAAAACCCATACTCTGTAATTTTGTAGAAATCATATACGACATGTTTTCATGAATTTGATGATATGGTTTACATAATATATATAATTAAACACGATTTGATATGTCATAACACACATACAACCCATAATCATTACTCCTAACCCAATTACAGAGGTAAAACCAAAAACTTTAAAAGTCATTTTCATGAAAACTAAAATACGTAAAGTAGAAATTGGGAAGGATGAGATTACCCAAAGCGTAGTGTGGATTTTAATAAGAGATGAATATCAATTTCTCTCTGACTTCTCAACTAATACTCTGTATCTCTCTCTGTGAAAGCTCTCTAGACTTAGCAGTAATGAAGAAAAGAAAAGAAGACGTCTGATATATTAAAGGAACTGACGCACTGAGTGGTCAGTTAACCCAGTCATGGGCAACTGCTAGTAACTCCCATTAAGGCCATGTTTGGCTAGGCTTAATAGATTTCAAAATCATTTAATTTAATAAAGCTTTATCATATGATTTAATTAATGTCATACTCCTTCATACAATAAATCAATATCTTATTTAATTTATTTTAAATAAAATATAATAATTTCACATAGTCACATAATTAAATTTCTCATTAATAATTAATGTCAAATTATTAACTCTCTAATTAATAATTAAATTAATTAAAATAACATCATGCTTAATTAAATATTTCATTTAATTCAATAAGCTCACATAAATACATACTTGAATAATAAATATTCTCTACATTAATTTAATAAATGTAACACATAATTAAATTAATCTACCACTAATTGCATCAAATAATTATTTAATCCAATAATTAAATCATCGAAAAAATATTTATTTAATTTAATAAATATTAAAATTAAATTACAAAATTCTCGTTCGTCACAAAGGTTATACTCGACTCGTTTAAGATTAAAACTACTCAAATTTTTGATTGTGATTCGATACATACTCAGTTAATACATATTCGATTTAATGTTCGATACATTCTCTTATAATATAAACAAATTTAAATCAAATTAGAATAATTAGTTGTTATTTTTTTGTTTTTAATTTTAATTGTGATTTTATATTTGTAAAGTGTAATAATAAATATATTTTCTCATTTTTAAGTAAAATAAAAAATTCAATTTATAATTATATTTATTATAAAACTAGTTATTATGTGGAGACTCGAATTCGAGCTTGAATTTGAAGCTCGCGGATAGTTTGAATAAATATTCAAGTCGAGTCGGATCGAATTCGAGTAATAAATATTCGAGTCGAGTCGAATCTGAGTAGGATTTTTCAAATATAATTCGAATTCGAGCCAAATTCTAGTATGAATTTATCATTTCGAGTCGAATTCGAGTAGTTCTTTGTTCGCTCCGGTTTGACTCGTTTACACCCTTAATAACCATATAGTTTCAACCCACATAACCCATATTAAAAATGGTTAATATGATTTTAGTTTTTAAATAGAACCATAACCATATTGTGAAAATCAAAAATAACTCATAACCATATTTTGTCAAGCCTAGTATGTATATTCACACTATATATATTTTAGTTTTTGTTTACTTACTTTAATTTGTTGAGAACTTATAAACTTATTTTTTCTCATTTATCTTTTTGTTATATATATATATATAATAATTTTAATATTCAATCAGTAAATGCATGCAAACACGTACGTACAGTTAATATTGATCAAATTCTTAATTCCAAATAATTAGTAAAAAGCTGTGTACAAAATTGGAGATGTATGTAGGTAGAACTGTAAATGTTTCTTTTGGTATTAATTAATCCAGCCATGCCAGCCATTAATTGTTTAGTACATACAGTATAGAAAGAAGAAAGAATTAAGTTGATTTTCATTTCATATCTTGACCATAAAGAATTATTTTATTATTAAAATAATAATAATTATTATTATTATTTAAAATTTTAATTATTATTATTATTTTAATTATTATTAGTATTATTATTTTAATTATTTAAAATGTATTATTATTATTACAATAATAATTATTACAATTATTATTACAATTCCTAGTACAGTGACAAAAAAGTGTATTATCTTATCTTCATATGCATAGAAACGATACTAGGTGATTTAAATATTAGTGTTACATAAATTTTAGCATGATAGGTAGTTGGTTCAGTAGTTTTTGTTGGAATATAAACTTTCTAGTTTGGAGAGGTCGAGAGTTCGACACTTACGAGCAACATTTTCTTAAATGATATTTTTATAATTGTAAATTATAAATTACTGTATGTTTATGATACAATAATTAAATTAGGACTTGTTAAGATTTGATATGGGGAAGAGAACCTAAAAAGTAAATTAGAAAACCTTAATCAGAACTTTGATTTTAGAATGGAAACCCTAACCCTAATTTGGGTTATAAACAGAAATTAAATTAGAATTATTAATTAATTTTTTCATGATTAACATTAAGCACGGCTAATTAGAATTTTATTAGGTGTACTTATCATGCTTAACCTTAATTAAGGATTTGATAACTTTAATGCCCAACTAGTAAACCCTAATTGTACACTAATTAACTCTAATCCTTGATTTGTCAAACCATAATGACCAAGGACATAATAAATAAAAATGTAAAGTATATATATATATATATATGTGTGTGTGTGTGTGTGTGTGTGTGTTTGTGTGTGTGTGTGTGTGTGTGTGAATTGGCTAAATCAACCTCAAAGTTGATTGGGAAGTAACTAAAGTACCCTTAGTATAAGGAAAATGACTAAATTGCCCTTTATCTTCTAAAATATGATGATATGACCAAATCTATGACTCATCACTTATTAGATTTACAACATGTGTCTAAAAATAGTCCCACCATCAGCCATTTGACACCTTAGAACTGATCAATGATGTAAACCATCCCTACTTGAACCTTCTACATATAAGTTAAGTGTTGGGATAGCTAACCAACGAATTCATGCTTGAAAAACATCATACACTTATCCACAAACAACTCTTAAACAGTCAGCATTCAGATCACAAAGTCAGTTTTCAAAGATTGCTTGAAAAGGTAATAACACTAACCCTAACCCTAGATCTTTAAAGCTATATCAAAAGTTATAATTTAGTGTTTATATATATGATATAACATATTATTTAGTGATCTGGGTTGCTTAATCATGAATCCATAACGCTTAAATACATAAAAATGAAGATTTAGGATATCAGTCATGAACCCTAAAAATCTTGTCTAACAGCGTAATGTCAAGCCTCTCAGATCTTAACATGTTAACTGTTTTAGATGTTAAGTGTATGGTGAATATAGTATGACATGAGCTGAGTAATATAGAAGTGAAATCGGAGCCAAAATAGGTAAGTATCATAAGTTATTTATGGTCAAAATCCGTTGACCGTTCACGGAAAATTTTCTAGAAAAGCCAGAATTTCAAGAACAACGCCTAACAAGATATTGAACACCTTAGATCTTGCAACTGGGGTAGTTATAATATCTCTGATTATATTATTTCTCTAGACTGACACATGGACTACATATCCATAACAACCAAATGACCATTACATCAACCAATTGAAAGTTATGATCGCTCAAAAGTATGAACCCGAAACTGGAAACCCAGATTTCTAGGTAACCCAGAAAGTTGTAAAGTCTTGTTTGACAGCCAGTTTGACCAACCTCAAATTCTATCTTCTGATGTGTTATAAAATGTTAGATGTTATATTGTTGTAGTATGACATACATATTACATGTTTAATACATTAGAACATTCATTTAATACATGGAATCCAAGATAATAGGCTTGAAAGTAGGGCAAACAACACTGACCGACCCAAAAACTCAAGATCAGGCCTTGGTAGTAACTTTGACCAGCCATAGGTTACTGAGATGAAGAAACTAGATCCTAAACATGTTATATAATTTTAGTGCTACATCAGTACTACTATGTTAAACCTTTTTCACAACCAAAACCCTTGTCAGTAACGAATTAAAGCCAGACAAACCTGTCAGCGGAGCGTTGACTTTCGTGTTCTTCAGTTGATGAAGAACACCAGTAGCGACAGTTTTGTCACTGTAGGAGCCTTTAGCGACAGTTAGCTGAAAAATATTAAAAATAATAATAATAAATATAAACAAATATAAAATAATTATTATAAATTCCTAATAAATTTCTAAAATACATTTTAAATTATAATGAATGATTCTTAATATTTTGACATAAAAAATTATTAATATTTAATTTATTTAAATATTAATGATAATGAAATTATTTAAAAATGCTAATAAATAAATTAGTAAAAATTATAATAAATCCTTTTTAAATAATAATAAATTATTTAAAAATGAAACTAATGGTTTAAAAATCATTATCAATAATAATAAATTATTAAAATTAATATTGATTATTTAAAAATTAATATGAGTGATTATTAATTATTTAAAAATATTATTAATGATTTTAAAAATCATTTTAATTAATAATAAATTAAGTAAAATTATTATTAATTATTGAGGGATTTTTTTAAGCTTCTAAAAATTTTAGTAAATAAAAATTAAATTATTTGAAGTAATATTTGAACTTTTAAAATAAAGTTTTTGAGAAAAATAATTCGAGAATTATCCAATAATGTTATAAAACACCAAATAGATATCAAATACAACCCAAACGCTAATAGTTCGACTAACTATTAGCTAAAATTATTTCTAATGACTGATATAATTATATTTAGGTTGCATAGACGGCTTGAATAACCTAGAATAACGAATCTACAATAAGGCAAGTTTTCCATATACATTTAATTTTTGTATTAAATGTACTTGTTATATTGAGTTGTTATTTAAAAAGGTTGTGGCTTATTGTTCAAGCATAACCAAGTCTTATAAATTGTTAATTGTATAAAAATATATTTGAATTGATATCAAATCATAGAATTATGGTAAAAACCAATGTTGTTTAGTACAAATATATACTGATACTATTATGATCGACAGTCATACACTAATTACTGAGGTTTTATGACCCATATTTATAGTAATAACCAGGGGTTAATTAAAAGGATGATATGCATACTCTTAGATTGTTTGGTTGAGTGGATCAACCCGGGTTTCTAAGTCTTTATGACTGACAGGAACTCGTAATGTGCAGGGTTTGACAAATAAAACTCAGTATATATACCTTGAAAAACTTCTGAACTATATGTTCACATATTTCAGTCATAGTGTGAGTATATACTAAATATTTCTTAAACTTGCTGAGCCTTTTAAAGCTCATCCTTTGCAAATATTATTTTCCTTTGCAGCTGTGACTGATATTCCGGGAAGTTCAAGTATGCATTCTTGTGGCTAGAGGATACTGTAATAATTTAAGTTAATTTTGTTTGTAAGACTCAAATGTAATAACTCTAAATCTGGGATTGTGTATTAAGTTTTAGATATATAACTGTTTAGTTTTTTTATTTGATTAAGAGCTGGAAATCAAGTACAATATTAATATGAACTGTTTATCTGAATGAGGGTATTTGGTGACTAGTGAGTTCTGTAAAAACTGAGGTTGTGCCCCACGGTTCCAAGAACAATCTTGTCAATGATACTGTGAATGTCAGATGAATAAAAATTATTGATATGAAAGAAATATCTGTAAGATTATAAGTCTAGACATCTAAGTAATAGTATTCATAAAGAAATTGTTCTGACGAGAACTAAAATCTGTTATGAATACTATGAACCTTGGATTGATAGATATTATTTTCTTATAAAATATTTACGTGAGCACCAAATCCGCTACATGAATTGTAGGGAGTTTGGGGGCATCACAGCAAGCCCACCCCACGTCAGCAAAAAATAGCAAGCCATGTCAGCAAAAATATGCACAGTCAGCATGTCCGTTTTTTCGGACGAAAATTAAAAATAATGATCATTTTATAATTTTTGAGAGTACAGTTATTCGATTGTAACAAAAAAAGTTTCGGTAACTACAATAAAAATTAGACCCTAGTACTGTGACCAAAAAGTGTATTATCCCCATATCTTTATATATTAAAATTACATCGTGTTGAAGATTCTTTTAAAAAATAAGTAGGGTCGCGAGTGACATTTTTATAAATAAAAGGAAAGCAAGCGAGACCACTCTATTTTAATATTATTTTGTTATTTAAAAGAATCTCCAAAACGATGAGTTTTAATAAAAGTATGTTATTTAAGAGAGATATGTTATTTAAGATGTATGCTTTAGATCTGTTGTATATATATATATATATATATATATATATATATATATATATATATATATATATATACGGAGAGTCTCTAAAGCGAACCTTAAAAAACAAACCAAAGACGAACCGTCGTCTTTGGTGTCTATGGCGACAGTTCGACCCGTCGCCAAAGACTACATGGCTATGGCGACGGATCAAACCGTCGCCATAGACAGCAAAGACGACGGTTCGCTCTTTAAGGTTCACTTTAGAGCAGGACCGTATATATATATATATATATATATATATATATATATATATATATATATATAGGGTCCGGATCAGGTAAGGACTCCCTTACGATACTAAAATGCAGACTTTTTTTTTTTGCTTTTGTTTAAAACAACTAAAAAAGTTTAATATTTTATGGAACTGAAATTTTTCCATAATACAGTATTTTGGGTGTGATTTGGATACATATAACAAAATAGGTATCTACAATCTGTGCAGATTGTACATATATTTTTTGGTATAAGTATTCAAATCACGCCCAAAACATTATATTATTGAAAAATTTCAGTTCCATACAATATTAAACTTTTTTTAGTTGTTTTAAAAAAAGCAAAAAAAAAAAAAAGAAGTTCGCATGAATACTGGAACCCTTTTTAGTTGTCCCTTTTTAGTTGTCCCAGCCGCTACAAACTGTAGCGGCATATTACTATTCATATTAACATTTTGTAATATTATTAATATTAATATTAATATTTTATAATATTAGTATTTATAATTTTTATATTAATAATAGTAATAACTAATATGAATATTAATACTAGTATAACTATTATTCTTATTAATATTACTAACTAATATCATTGTAATTTAAGCTTTTAATTTTTGTCCAGCTCAATTTGAAACTCGACCAAGATTCATATGAATAGATCGACTATAAAAACAAGCAAGCAGAGCATAATTGAGTCCAAGAATTTCTAAGAATAATATAAATTAGTAAGCAATATTAATAATATTAATATTATTAATATTTATGTGACACCCCCAAAACAGGTATACATCACCCATCTTGGGTCGCCAGATACAAGGTAGTAAATACAATTATAACTTAATTATACAACAGTCGTGTGAAATACGACAACATAGGCTGTGAGTTTTAATACAAATATTATCATCTAGACAATATCCACACTCAATGGAGTCCTCATTATATTTATTATCGCACTATTTCACAGAATAGTAAGGACTACTAATGCACCATCTAGGACCATCTGTGACACCCCCAAATTCGGGTACTTAAATTTTCACATGATTTGGTGTTAACTGTACAAATATCATCTATCTATCTACCCATAATAAATTCAACCCATGCAATAGACAGAAATAAATCCTCCCCTTATGGGGTTACAACATCTGAATAATAAATACAATCACAGGTCAAACAAACCTTAAACATCTGTGCGGAAACATAAACAAATAATAAGTGTTAAACAACATCAAGTCTTAACAATAACATTCTTAAAAATTAAATAACAATTCTTCATCACTTATTAGCTTTGCCCTTGCCTTTGCTAGTAGAAGGCTCATCGTACGTACCTTTCGTTCTTAACTGCAATGTTATTATTACGCAAGAGTGAGCATGTTTGCCCACAAGTATAAAAATGAAATAACAATATATAATAACATGCGAATGAATCAAAGACTTCTGAAATAAAAGCTCAACTTTTGAATCAAGAATGAATAACAAGAAATCAAAAGATTTCTGAGGATCATAAGACCTTGAACTATGTCCTAGGTTATCAAGGGTTAATACTTGAAACCTTTAACAGTCATAAGACTATGGACTCTTCTACTCGTACTTAGGGGGATCAGCCCTTAGTATCATACTGTGCACAACTAACGCATAAGTAATCCCCTATACAGGGTTGTTCATCTCAGTTTGACATTTGAGTCCGCACCAAAAGAAGTTTGGTTTGGATAATTCATCAAGGGTTCTAAAATTTAGAACGCTCATCAACTATGGACTAGTCGAATCATAAAGGGTTCGCTAGTCTAATAAGGTTCAACAATAATGATATTCAAATTGAATAATAATCTCAAGAAGTATACAATAGAACAATTATTGTATAACAAATTCATACTTTAAAAAGATAATAAATCTTTAATATAACAATTCGAATTTGAATAATAGTAATGAGAATTTACTCGAGGTAAATAATAAACTTGAACAATGATAACAAGTAGGCTTAAGAAACTTGCCTCGTGCGTAGGCTAAACGATTACTACTTCCGTTTACCACAAATCCTTCACACATACCATATAAGCTAAGTATCCTACATAGCCTTGTCATAATAAATTCTTAGCCTGCATCATCGTCAGACAACTCGTTTGTCTAGGCGACTTGCTACCATAAAACACAACCTTTGACGGAGTCATAAGGTTAATACGCTTCTTCTGGCAATCAATTACCGCCCCATAATTGGATAACTAATCCATACCCAAAATAAAGTCAAATTCTCCGAGTCAAATAGGGATAAGATCTACGTTCATGATATTTCCCTTAATATCCACTCTACAGTTCTTATGCACGTACTTAACAGGGATTATTTCTTTATTCGCAATTTCTATGTTCATGGGGTAATCTAATTCATCCTTAGGCAAATCTAAATTCTTGGCAAAGTCATAGGATATAAAAGAACAAGTAGCACCCGAATCAAATAAAACATAAGCATTAATTTTATTGATCGGAATGATACCTGACACCACATCACGAGATTGAACTGCATCATGCACCATCGTGTTGAAAGTCCTGGCGGTCGGTCGATTTGTTGCAGTTGGTCCGGTGATAGACAAGGCATTTCCACTGTTATTTCCTTGGTATCCTCCTGATCCTGACCCTCCCGATCCCTTCTTAGGATAGTCTCTTGCCAGATGGTCCTTCGAACCATAAGTGAAACAAGCACCCTTCTTTGGGTTTGGACAGTTTGGTGTTATGTGGCCTTCCTGACCACAATTGTAGCACACTCGCTTCCCTTTCATTCAAACTCCCAAATGAGCTTTTCCACAACTTGAGCACGCTTCAATCTTCTTCTTCTGCCCTCTTTGTTGACTTCCAGCTGATGAGTTATCCCTCCACTTCCTCTTCTGATTATGACTACCCCCAGTGCTACTCCCACCAGTCTTGTTATTACCTTCATTCTCACTCTTCTTCTTCTGCTCTTGATTATACTTGGTCACCACATCGCTTCCACCTTCAGCGAGGATGGCCTTTTCCAGTAATCCAGCAAAAGTGTTTAACTAAAACATTGATACCTTACTATATACCCAAGCCTTTAGTCCTTGTTCAAATATTCTGGCTTTTTTCTCGTCCGTGTGTACTTGATACGGGGCGAACCTTACAAACTCGTTGAATCTAGCCGCATAACCAGGTACGCTCATATTACCTTGCTTCAATTCTATAAATTGAACCTCCATCTGGTTCTGCGAGCTGGTCGGGTAATACATCTCAAAGAACATCTCTTTAAATCTCTCCTAAGCAATTACACCTTCACCTCCATGAACTTTATTTGCTTGCCACCAATAGCTAGCTTCAGACTTCAGTATAAACATTGCAAAGGCGGTCTTTTGGTCTTCTCTAACCCTAGCGACATCAAAAACCTTCTCCATTTCCATAACCCATGTTTGAGCCTCGATCGGGTTCATGGAACCTTTAAATTCTGGCGGTCCCACCGCCTTGAAATCCTTCAATGTAGTATTTTGTGGAGCTTGAGGTTGATTATTCATTGCTCCAGCTAGCAAGTTAACCAATTACTGAACAGGATTAGCTTTGGCGTTATTGTTGTTATTCGTAGACTCTTCCTGAGCTGGTTGACGTTGTTGTCTTCTTCTTGGCAGCATATTTCTGTTAAAATATATGCTTATTAGATCTTTGTTTATTTCTCTAAATAGTTAAGACATTACTCAACAATTTAACATACTTATATAACACATCATCTCAAACAACTTGATATATATTCATTCAAACTAAAAGTTTTAACATCAAACGATAGCATCACTGCTATTTACATCATCTATCCTGAGATAAAGTATCTACAGGATTTAAAATATTAACATATTCCTTCGTTCATAAACATATCGGAATTTACATATAAAAACTAGTTAAGTCTTTCACATAATTAAACAAATTCTATCACTGTCTTTCAAGACGCTGAATAGCCTTGCTACGCTCCTCTTCCATGATGCGAGATATCGTCCTGCGATCCAGCATGTACGATGGAAGTCCTTCGAACTGGATGGGGTACCTCAGAACTCGATCATAGGCCTCATCCATTGCATGATTAAGTGTGGAGTATGTCTCCCCAAGCTTCGCCTTCTTTACACGACCGTCCTCTTTTGCAAGATCAGCACGACGTGACTCTCTTACCCAGCCTTCCTCTGCTATGATCAGCCTTTCAGAACTTTCCTTCAGTTCCTTCTTCAACTTTTCTATCTCTGCGGTCTTATCTTCGGTTTGACCCTTCTCGTGGACCAAATCCCATTCTACATTTCCCAGTCGGTGAAGAGTTGAAATCTCCCTCTCCTTTTCCTCAAGAGTAATCTGCTGAATAATCGCCCGCTCAATCAAATCATGCACCTCATCTTGTAACTCCACGTTACGGTCGTATAACGCGTCGTACATCTCAACATCAATGGAGTGCTATGGAAACTCCTCTTCCTCCACTTCCTCGTCAAATTCCTCCTCAGGATCCTCCTCAGGATCAGTCTCAGGTTCATGCTCCTGACCAACAACGGTGATCAATGGAGATGACTCCCTCTGTACCAACTGTTCCCTAACGACATGAATGTCTTTGGGCTCCTCCTCTATAGGTACTGTAGGTACTCGGGGTTCCTCCTCCCCTGCTAGACTAGTTCCTCCAACATCTGACATCCTGACAACAAAATTTCGAGGTTTAGTTACTAAGTCATACTAGTGAGCACATAATTTAACACAAAAGCACATAAAGTCTTTTATTATCTTCAATGAATTATAAAAATTCATTTCCTAGAACTCGATCAGAGTTTTCCATCATTATATTCTTTCTATAAGGATACTACCTAAGGTTGTTCCCCCACCTAAGGTTCATAACCTATAGCTTTGATACCAACCTGTGACACCCCCAAATCCGGGTACTTCAATTTCCACATGATTTGGTGTTCACTGTACAAATATCATCTTTCTATCTACCCATAATAAATTCAACCCATGCAATAGACAGAAATAAATCCTCCCCTTATGGGGTTACAACATCTGAATAATAAATACAATCCCAGGTCAAACTAACCTTAAACATCTGTGCGAAAACATAAACAAATAATAAGTCTTAAACAACATCAAGTCTTAACAATAACATTTTAAAAATTAAATAACAAGTCTTCATCACTTATTAGCTTTGCCCTTGCCTTTGCTAGTAGAAGGCTCATCGTACGTACCTTTCGTTCTTAACTGCAATGTTATTATTACACAAGAGTGACCATGTTTTCCCACAAGTATAAAATGAAATAATAATATATAATAACATGCGAGTAAATCAAAGACTTCTGAAATAAAAGCTCAACTTTTGAATCAAGAATGAATAACAAGAATTCAAAAGATTTTTGAGGGTCATAAGACCTTGAACTATGTCCTAGGTTATCAAGGATTATACTTGAAACCTTTAACAGTCATAAGACTATGGACTCTTCTACTCGTACTTAGGGGATCAGCCCTTAGTACCATACTGTGTACAATATCTTAACGCTAACGCATAAGTAATCCCCTATACAGGGTTGTTCATCTCAGTTTGATATTTGAGTCCGCACCAAAGGAAGTTTGGTTTGGATAATTCATCAAGGGTTCTGAAATTTAGAACGCTCATCAACTATGGACTAGTCGAATCGTAAAGGGTTCGATAGTCTAACAAGGTTCAACAATAATGATATTTAAATTGAATAATAATCTCAAGAAGTATACAATAGAACAATTATTGTATAACAAATTCATACTTTGAAAAGATAATAAATCTTTAATATAACAATTCGAATTTGAATAATAGTAATGAGAATTTACTCGAGGTAAATAATAAACTTGAACAATGATAACAAGTAGGCTTAAGAAACTTGCCTCGTGCGTGTGCTAAACGATTACTACTTCCGTTCACCACAAATCCTTCACACATACCATATGTATTCACGACATTCATTAGTTATATTTTCACTTAATTATTTAATATAAACTCCACTTTATTTAACAAATTATTACCCTTAGAATATTTTCATTCTCTTACAATTATTACACTCGAATAAATTATTTCATAATAATTTCCATCGAATATTTATTTTATTCCATAAATATTTCAACTAAAATATTTATTTATTTTATAAATATTTTAATAATAATTTTCATCGAATATTTATTTTACTCCATAAATATCTCAATTAAAATATTTATTTTATTTTATAAATATTTTAATAATAATTTTCATCGAATATTTATTTTACTCCATAAATATCTCAATTAAAATATTTATTTTATTTAAGAAATATTTTAATTAATTATTATTTTTATTATTTTTTTTTATTTATTTTTGCCCGCCGGGGCGAGGTAATTTAGTTTGGTAACACCCGCCGGGGGCGGGGTTATCCAGACTTAGTTTCTGCAATTTCTGCAGTTCACACGTAACAAGGTTGGGCCAACAAAAATCTCCCAAGTTCACCCATATGTTCTTGTGAAGAATACAGAGAACATGACCACAACTTCCAATTTTCTTGTCCATATATTAATTTAAACATACCCAAATACTATAATTCATATATGATCATTACCCAACCTTTATAGAGTGATTTTAACCAATTAAAACACATAATTACAGAATTAAAATATGTAAATTTTACTGTTCTTGATGCTCTTGAAGTGTTGAACATAAATTCCTAAAATTCAACGCTACGGATTCGTTATAAGGCCAAATCCAACCATTCAAGTTTCGTTTTGTTCGTTTTAGCATGCCTAATCATATACAAGTGGAAATTTTATAGAAAAATTTATGGTTTACGTATTAAAGTTACGTATAAGGGCCATATGGCCCTAACCCATACTCGGTAATTTTTTTTGAAATAACAAGTCATAGTATGATGAAACTTATGATATGGAATCATATAAAATACATATTAAACATGCTACTATGACATAAAATCACGTATATAACACATAGTCAATACACTTTCCAACCACAGAGAATTTTACAGAAATTAGAGAGCCATATTTTATAACATTAAATGACGTAGAAAAGAATTGGGTTAAAGGGATTACCCAAGCGTAGAATTAAAAGAAGATGAATTCTTTCTCAGATGACTCTCACAATCCTCTTAAAAATCTCTGAATTCTCAACTCTTTCTCTGTATCTCTCTCTGTTATGCTTTCTAGACTTAGGCAAATAATGAAGAAAAAGGAAGAAGACGTAAACTAAATAACTAACAACTGACGCGTTGGTGGTCAGTTACCCAGTCATGGGTGAATTGCCCCCAACTCCCTTTAGGGTCATGTTTTGCTAGCTATAATAGGTTCAAAACTCTTTATTTTAATAAAACCTTATCATATAGTTTAATTAGTGTCATACCCTTTATAAAATAAATCCAATATTTTATTTAATTTACTTTAAATAAAATATAATAATTTCTCATGAATTCACATAGTCACATAATTAAATTTCTCATTAATAAATAATGTCAAATTATTAACTCTCTAATTAATAATTAAATTAATTAAAATAACATTAGGCTCATTAAATATTTCTTTTAATACAATAAGCTCACATAATGACATACTTCTAATAACAAAAATTCTCTACATTAATTTAATAAATATAACACATATAATTAAATTAATCTACCACAATTTCATCAATTAATTAGTTAATCTAATAATTAATTCATCGAAAAATATTTATTCAATCCAATAAATATTAAAATTAATTACAAAATCTCGGTTATCACACCATCACTCTGTTCCCCGACTAGTCTCAGCTACGTTCTCATTTCCTGAAGAGAACAGTGAAAGAAAGGGTGAGCTCAGCTAGCCCAGTAAGAAATATTATGACTAAGATAATGCAGAATAAATTATCATTAGCCTTCAATAATGTTAAACTGATAGAATATAATAGACAACAAGTTTAACTGCAGCGGATCAAGCAATCCATTAGAAGAGTCAAGTAAGGTATAAAATCTACTATCTTCTATGATTTAAAAAGTTTTTCATCAACTTTATCGCTGAGACTCAGCTTAATAAATAAAATCGAATCATCCCTGCTTCACGGCCAATGATATTCATATAATCATCAATGGTCATGACTATACCGAATAATCCCTGGTCATAATCATACCAACAACTGTCCACCAATGAACTACAGGCCAATGAAGACTTTTACCACATCATTCATCACATTACGGTCATGATTATACCGAATAATCCCTGGTCATAATCATACCAAGTCCATTTATGCGCGTAAGCCAATGATGACTTTCAACATAATATAAGCAAGAGGATGATGACAATTCAATAAAACAGGTTCAATAATATATAAATTTTAAAGATTTATAAGTTAATTTATCATGAACTCAATAACGTCCAAATTGTCAACATGATACTGCTTTGTGCAGTAAAATTCAAGAATGCTCAGAAGAATATTTCCATGAAAAGATACTGGATAAAGCGCAAATATCAAGGATATTTCACTAATTTCATGGAGTATAGAAGCCAAACCTTTAACCAACTGAATATAATATATTATATGAAACTGTAAATGGATTTTCACCCGTCATGCGGTAATCCACGGATACAGATCATTTTCATAATTTAATAAGGAATGAATACACAGGATCATTCACCATGCATGTGGTAATCCACATACACAGGTTATTCCAACAGAATAATAAAGAATGGAATAACAAAAGGATTCACCATGCGTGCGATATACTGCACCGACATGTTATTTCCAACAGAATAATAAATAATGGAACCAGGTCCGGCGTAAACGCATAGACAGGATATTCCGACAGAATAATAAAGAACGGAATATTAGAAGAATTTTACAATGTATGCGGTACTTCGCATAAACAGGTTATTCCAACAGAATAATAAGAATGTAATAAAAGAAGAATTTCACCAAATAGAGGGTATCCCGCGTATACAGGTTATTCCAATAGAATAATAAAGAATGGAATAACAGAAGTTCTCTTCATGAATAAGAAAGAAAGAATACCCCTTACGAGTACAACAAATAATATTCCCTACCTTAGAAAAACTGAATACTAAAGTAGTGAAGTAGCAGAATACTTTTCTTCTATCTCTCTATAGTTTCTCTCTCTAGTGAATTCGTAAGAAATAATGAAGGAATGAACTTCTATTTATAGGAGAATGGACTGAATAGTAACAAATTTATGAACGGTCCAGACTGATTTACTTTTAAACGGACGGTCCATATTGGTTTACTATTAAAACTTTAAACTAGCGATCCATATTGATTTACTATTATACTTTTCACCAGCGGTCCGAAAAATTAGCACATCTCCTCATGGAATAATATTATACCCAAAAATGATTTGGACCGAACAGAAATATATCTTACGGGTGAATAGTACCCTGTGAATAGTAACTCATGAATAGTAACTCGTGAATAGTACTCTGACACGAAAAGTGTCCCGAATATCCAACTGAACAATATAACCTCCAGACATCAATTATACTAACACAAATAAGTCCAACACAATGGAACTATAAAATTCATCTTTAATCAACACGAACTTATTCATCATTAATATTATAATTCACAATATTTAACAACTAGGTCATTTCCAGGAAAGAGGGGGCTTTCCGATAAGGATTTCTCCTTATTGGCGCGCAATTAGGTGACCAAACCTCTCCTTGAAAGAACTTTTAGACATTGTCAATATTGCAAATAATAATATGAATAACTTTGCCGTCTCAATTATTGATATAATAATATATCATATTATGTAGATGATACAGTAACAATAATTGAATCAATAATATAAGAGATATGATGCAGCAATTACTGTAGCAATAATTGAATATAACTGAGTGACTTCTCACGTAAGCATCAATAATCAATATCATGTGCTATTATGCAACCACGCGTATTACTGTACTTTTACTACCTGGTAGTTCAACAGTTTTAACGGTAACACCTTCGCCGTTATTTTTATAGAAAGATATTTTTGTCGTTTTCTAACTACGAAAATACTTCCCCTGTGGGGGTCCACCAATGATTGTGCCGTCGTACGAATATTCTCTGTTAAAACGAATATTCCCCGACCAATCGAATATTATATAACCACTTGCTTACTTTACAAAATTTGTAAATATTACCCACAACTATAACATTATATCAAATCCACACCATAATATTCAAAAATATATTTCGAGAAAATTATTCTTTATTCATAAAAGTTGGGGTCTTACAATATATATTAATAAGAATAATATTAATATTAGTATTAATATTCATATTAGTTATTACTATTACTATTATTAATATTAATATTACAAAATATTAATATGAATAGTAACATGTCGTTACAGCTTGTAGCGGTTGGGACAATTAAAATAAGACATGTCTTTTTTTAATTGTCACAGTCGCTACAAGCTGTTGTGCCATGACTTTTTTTGGATTCTCCCAACAACTGGTCGAAATTCCCGATTCAATAATATAATTGTTGTTCTATCTATTGCTTATATAATTGATTGCTAATACACAATCAAAACTTACATCTTTTTGGCAGCACTTCAATTAACTAGACACTAACATGTAAAAAACCATAAATTAAAAACCAAAATCATTTCAATTTGTATGATTCTTTAACTTAACATTAGGGAAAATTGTATTTTGTCCATTTATAATCCATGGTCATAATCATACCAACAACTGTCCACCAATGAACTACAGGCTAATGAAAACTTTTACCACATCATTCGTCACATTACGGTCATGATTATACCGAATAATCCCTGGTCATAATCATACCAAGTCCATCTATGCGTGTAAGCCAAAGATGACTTTTAACATAATATAAGCATGAGGATGATGACAATTCAATAAAACAGGTTCAAGAATAAATTTTAAAGATTTATAAGTTAATTTATCTTGAACTCAATAACGTCCAAATTGTCAACATGATACTGCTTTGTGCAGTAAAATTCAAGAATGTTCAGAAGAATATTTTCATGAAAAGATACTGGATGAAGCGCAAATATCAAGGATATTCCACTAATTTCATGGAGTATAGAAGTCAAAGCTTTAACCAACTGAGTATAATATAATATATGAAACTATAAATGGATTTTCACCCGCCATGCGGTAATCCACGTATACAGGTCATTTCCACAATTTAATAAGGAATGAATACACAAGATCATTCACCATGCATGTGGTAATCCACATACACATGTTATTCCAACAGAATAATAAAGAATGGAATAACAGAAAGATTCATCATGCGTGCGATAGACTACACCGACATGTTATTCCCAACAGAATAATAAATAATGGAACCAGGTCCGGCGTAAACGCACAGACAGGATTTTCCGACAGAATAACAAATAATGGAACTAGGTCCGGCGTAAATGCACAGACAGGATATTCCGACAGAATAATAAAGAACGAAATATTAGAAGAATTTCACAATGTATGAGTTACTTCGCATAAACAGGTTATTCCAACAGAATAATAAGAATGGAATAACAGAAGAATTTCACCAAATATAGGGTATCCCGCGTATACAGGTTATTCTAACAGAATAATAAAGAATGGAATAACAAAAGTTCTCTTCATGAATAAGAAAGAAAGAATACCCCTTACGAGTACAACAAATAATATTCCCTACCTTAGAAAAACTGAATACTGAAGTAGCAGAATACTTTTCTTCTTTCTCTCAATAGTTTCTCTCTCTAGTGAATTCGGAAGAAATAATGAAGGAATGAGATTCTATTTATAGGAGAATGGACTGAATAATAACTAATTCATGAACGGTCCAGATTGATTTACTTTTAAACGGACGGTCCATATTGGTTTACTATTAAAACTTTAAACCAGCGATCCATATTGATTTACTATTATACTTTCCACCAGCAGTCCGAAAAATTAGCACATCTCCTCATGGAATAATATTGTACCCAAAAATGATTTGGACTGAACAGAAATATATCTTATGGGTGAATAGTACCCCGTGAATAGTAACTCATGAATAGTAACTCGTGAATAGTAACTCATGAATAGTAACTCATGAATAGTAACTTGTGAATAGTAACTCATGAATAGTAACTCGTGAATAGTAACTCGTGAATAGTACTTTGACACGAAAAGTGTCCTGAATATCCAATTGAACAATATAACCTCCAGACATCAATTATACTAACACAAATAAGTCCAACACAATGGACTATAAAATTCATCTTTAATCAACATGAACTTATTCATCATTAATATTATAATTCACAATATTTAACAACTAGGTCGTTCCCAGGGAAGAGAGGGCTTTCCGATAAGGATTTCTCCTTATTGGCGCGCAATTAGGTGACCAAACCTCTCTTTGACTGAACTTCTAGACATTGTCAATATTGCAAATAATAATATGAATAACTTTGCCGTCTCAATTATTGATTTAATAATATATCATATTATGTAGATGATACTGTAACAATAATTGAATCAATAATATGAGAGATATGATGCAGCAATTACTGTAGCAATAATTGAGTATAACTGAGTGACTTCTCACGTAAGCATCAATAATCAATATCGTGTGCTACTATGCAACCACGCGTATTACTGTACTTTTACTACTGGGTAGTTCAACAGTTTAACGGTAACACCTTCGCCGTTATTTTTATAGAAAGATATTTTTGTCGTTTTCTAACTACGAAAATACTTCCGTTGTGGGGGTCCACCAATGATTGTGCCGTCGTACGAATATTCCCTGTTAAAACGAATATTCCCCGACCAATTGAATATTATATAACCACTTGCTTATTTTGCAAAATTTGTAAATATTACCCACAACTATAACATTATATCAAATCCACACCATAATATTCAAAAATATATTTCGAGAAAATTATTCTTTATTCATAAAAGTTGGGGTCTTACAATTTATATTAATAAGAATAATAGTAATATTAGTATTAATATTCATATTAGTTATTACTATTACTATTATTAATATTAATATTACAAAATATTAATATGAATAGTAACATGCCGTTACAGCTTGTAGCGGTTGGGACGATTAAAATAAGACATGTCTTTTTTTAATTGTCACAGCCGCTACAAGCTGTTGTGCCATGACTTTTTTTGGTTTCTCCCAACAACTGGTCGAAATTCCCGATTCCATAATATAATTGTTTGTTTTATCTATTGCTTATCTAAATGCCTAATAACAATGTCCACATACACCTTCTCATTGCTAATACACAATCAAAACTTACATCTTTTTGGCAGCACTTCAATTAACTAGAAACTAACATGTAAAAAACCATAAATTAAAAACCAAAATCATTTCAATTTGTATGATTCTTTAACTTAACATTAGGGAAAATTGTATTTTGTCCATTTATAACACTTCTTTAACACTAACCACATTTGACGCCATAGGAGGAATGCCTTGTTGATGCCTGAAAACATTATAGGGATCAATAATCGTCTTAGCTTGACCAACCTATCGTAATTCTTCACGAAATACTTCTCTCCCCAAACCCTAGCCTTTTCCACAGCATCCGAAGATGGAGAACTAATAGTACTATTTAGCAGTTCCATTAAACCGAGATCTAAGTCCATGTAGTTAACGTATGCGGCCCTCGGACCCCACGAGACGTAGGGTGTCATCGAATCGTAGAATCGTCGTATCCAATCGATGTACTCTTTGCTTTTACTATTGTCCGTTTCTTTCCATTCTACAAGATACTGAATTGTGAAAAGGTTGCCTCTTCTATGTGGAAAAGCAATGGATTCACTACTTGTTTTTTGCATAATTCCCCCATAAGGGTCTAAAATGACGTACCCTTTTGGTTGTTTTTCGAGTATGTCCAAGGCTATTTTTATTCCGGTACTTGGTATTGGAGTTCGGACATAGTCCGATTTGCCCTTGAAGTATCCTTTACCTTGTAAATATCGATTTTTCAAGTCCAAAATGGAGCACCCATCACCCAAACCCGAAAAGAAAACAACCGACTCGATCCAACTCATTTCCTTGAAATCTCCTTCCACAATTTCCAAATCTGGAAAACGACTATTTATAATGGATAACGCTTTTTTTCTTGGACCTAAATAAAACCCTTTAAACGTCGTTGATATTCCAATAGTACCTTTCCTTTCAGGCAAGCCAACACCAACAAAAGATGATAAATAAAACTCGTCGTCTAGTGTTGGTGCTACATATTGCCACTTGTCAACAAGTTTGGCCACTCGGGATTTGGTGCCAGGCCTAGACACTATAAATGCTGATACTGTATTAGGCACTTTAGACAATTGAATTTTCCATGCATAAACAATTCCAAAAATACCCCCACCGCCTCCTCGAATAGCCCAAAACACATCTTCTCCCATCCCCTCCCTATCTAACAATTTCCCTTCTGCATCAACCAGAAGTACATCCACCACATTATCGGCGGCAACGCCGTATTTCCTTGACAGCAACCCGAATCCGCCACCAGCAATGTGGCCCCCACTCCCCACGGTTGGGCACGATCCTGCTGAGAATCCATGAACTCCACTAGATTCAGCAATGGCGTAGTACATCTGGCCAAGTGTCGCGCCCCCTTCCACCCAAGCAAATTCTGACCCTAAATCAACCGAAATTTTGTCCAAATTCATCATGTCAATGACCACAAACGGAGATCCGTCTGTGGCCACAGATGAAGTGCCTTCGTAGCTGTGGCCACCGCACCTTATCCTAATCTCAAACGAGCCTTTTCTACAACAAAAAACAGTGCTAACAAGTTGTTCTTTGGTCTCCGGCAAAATTATGGCTATGGGTTTCGGGGCTAAAAGCCCCGAAAATCGTAAATTTTGTAGTGAGAAATTTAGGATATCAAAATAAATGGTGGAGCCATTATTTGGGTTGGAGTATATGGTGAAGTTATTAATGCTGTGATGAATTAAACAAGAAGAGATGTTGAGGTTTATGGGTTTGTCACATATAGATGGAACACAAAAGGAAAAGATAAAGATCAAGGTTGATATTTGAAGAGATTGAATTGTGAAGAACTTGGACATGGCTTTCATATTTTTTTTACTAGTTCAAATTAATGCGGTAATGGCAGTAGAGAAAGATCAGTTTGCAGGTAAGTGTATATATATGATAAAGTTTGGAGAATAGGAATTATATATGTGTTGAGGACAAACAAATGGAAAGATCAATATAGAGTTAGATTATACGAACTGGCCGGCCTTCCTATCTTTAACACTAGATAATTATATATCTACATATAGTGACAAAACACTTTGCATGCACTGAAGCCTCTGCTTGTTTGATTATAATGTGTTTTGTATGTTTTTGTGTGTTCGGTGCATATCAAAGTTCAAAAGAATTTTAAAATCTTGTTTGTTTAAAAATAACTTATTCATGTGCAGTTTATTTAATTTACAAAACACAATATTTGGGTTAAAAAATGATGAGGCGGGTTTGAAGATCAAAACCACTAAACGCTGCAAACATTGCAAATTCTAGTAGCTAAGAAAAATATTTATCTTAATACCATAAATCTAAATATTTATATAATGGATATATAGATAAGAAAAATATTTATTTTAATCTTTTCATTTTCCTTTCACTTTTCTTCAAATTTTCCATATTCCAAACATATAAATACTACTCCCTCCGTCCCAAATTAATTGCTCGGTTTTGACTTTTTAAAGTCAAATTGACCATTTTTAAATCTAATCTTTTTACTATTTTTGCTAAAATATAGGTGAAGAGATTATAACCAAAAGAAAGTATATACAATTTATTATTAATCCTAATTTTTATAATTTTAGAAATATATTTATATATGCTTAATTATTAATTCTAAGAATAGTCAATTTAATTTAAAAAAGTCAAAACTGAGCAGTTAATTTGGGACGAATGGAGGATCTTTTAACACTACTTTGTCCCAAAAATGAATGTCTCATTCTCCTTTTCGTGCATCCCAAGACAGATTCTAAGCACTGACCCTTCAAATAATTCAGAGTGGCCAGTACAATATTTGAGTAGTCTATATAAACAAATTATTATATTTTTATATGTACTATATATATATACACAGTTGTGTATTATACAGTAGGTCTATGACGACGAGTTTTTTGGATTATAGCGACGATGACCCTGAATAGCTATGGCGACGGGTGAACGACTTTACCCATCGTTATAGTCTAAAAAACAATCGTCATAGCCGACTATGTAATACATATATATACATTTTTTTTCCTTTTTACAACGTATTTTGTATAGAAAATATAACTTGTTTTTATATAGTGCACACTTTAAGCCGTCTGGAATCATGATCTCCCAAGGCAAGGGGATATTCTCTATTCAGAATACTTCTGAAGTTGTAATAATTAATTGCAGGTGCCATTTTGCACCTACTAAAAGTAAGACAAAAAAAAAACTAAATTGTAAATAAACAAAAAACTATAACCACATAATTTTTTTTAGTTGCATGTTTTGGGACGGAAGATTAACTATTACATAATGCAAAATAACAAACAATTAACAAGATGATACATGCAGATCTAGACTTGTGCCGGCCAACCGCTAAATACAAGGCCTGCTGTTCTTTTAATAGCTTTTCAATGGTAACGTATACCTAACATTAGCTTCATGATTATGTACATATGTTACATTACATTACATAAGATTGGCTCAAATATTTTGTTTCCCAACTTGTGAATGATACTGTAGTTTGGCCTCTTCTTTTTTATCCTTTTTCTGTTGTTTCCATTTAGTCTTTAATTAGCTTCATGATTATCCTAATTAAAACTGCTTGAAGGGGGTGACAGTTGCTGGTCTTTTTTGCTGCCGAAACTTAAAACGGAAGTAATTTATTAGGTAGTTTGGCTTATTTGAAGTAGGTGGATTTTCCGGTTTGCTTACCGACTGATTATACTTAAAATATCAAACTTGTACGAAAAGAAAAGAAAAAAAAGGCTGTTAATATTACTAATGCAAAAATTGTTGGGAAAAGTACGCCAAAAATAATCTATTTCCCAGGAATTACTTTTCCGTCTTTGTGCAATTAAATATGAAATCAACAAAACTAATTATGAGAACAAAAATAACAAATAATCATCCACAAGCAAGACACCAAATTTACGTGGAAAATTCTCTAAAATTAAGATGTAAAAACTACGGGTCAAACTACGAATCTCCACTATATCACTAATAATGGACTTACAATAATTCTCTCAAGTTTTATGCCCTAATACTTGAGGTTACACAATAAATTGAGATAATACAAATTTACCTTTAATTAAGTTAAGAAACCTAATTAGCTTCACCACCAAAAAACACCCCAAGCAATAAAATCTTCAAGCTTTCAATTGAACGGAGATGGTGGCAGACACCCACGAACAACAAACAGTAATTCTCTCAATTTATTCTTTTGGTATCTTCTTACTACCAAGCTTCTCTATCTCATGTATCAAATAAGACTCCCTCATAGCCTTATTTATAGTACTCTTCCTAATTCATTCATAATATGGATTAGAAACAATTTATTCTCCTAATCAAATTAGGGATCACATCTCCTTGTCTTGGTTACCAACCAATCTAACAAGTAAATCTTTTTTCAACTTGGATTCCTTTCATGGAATCTCCAATTCCAATATTGCTTCCATTAACCCAATTTCTAATTGGATTAATATCAAGTAAACTCACTTACTTGCTCACAAAGAAAATCAATTATTTTATATCTTGGATTCTATCTCATGGGTGAGGACCCACACCCAACAATCTCCCCCTCCGAACCCATGAAAGGAGGGATCACCAACCACAACTCCTTACTCGGAGTTAATTCCAACGATGTCTTGGCTCAGCTCAAGCTTCTTGGAATTTTTAATTATCTTCATTTCTGGCTTTGTCTCATCGGCATGGTTCTTCTCAATGGGAGGATCTAACTCAAACTTGACAGATTTTTTCTTGCCAAATTCATTCGCAACCACTTTGTACCCTGGCTGCGAGCTATCACTTTCCTTCTTCACTTTTGGTACCCATTTAAAGCAAAGAGCTTTTCTCTTGTGGTTCTCATGCAGGGCTTTTCTCCCATCTCGCACAGCTTTATACCACACCTTTTTTTGCCTAACTCCCCCATCTTCAGTACCTCTCACATGCGCCTGCATCGTATAAAGAGTGTTTACCTTCTTACCTCTAGTCACCACTAGAAACCCTTTGGTGAGCTTCCATTGACCTTCACCAAAGTAACTTTTATAACCATTCTCATCAAGCTTACCAACAGAGATCAAATTAAAACGAATATCCAGAACATGTTTGACTTCCCTCAGCATCAACTTGCAACCACTGTTAGTCTCCAAACAAATATCTCTAATGCCTATAATCTTGGATGCACTTCCGTTTTCCATCCACACATCGCTAAAATTACCACTACTGTAGGATGTGAAGATTTCACCACGCGAAGTAGCATAGAACGAAGCACCCGAATTAATAATCCAATCATTAACATGGCACTTGGGTTTATCACCACAAACAATAGCTACATCAACGTCGAATAAATACATAATCGAATCTTTATCCTCATCTTTTTCCTTAGACTACTCCTTCTTTAAAAATCTGCACTCTCGTCTTATGTGACCCGTCTTCTGGCAGTAAAACAAATTACTTCTTTTCTATCTCTTGACCTTCCCCTAGATTTTTCATCTTCAGGAGAGTTTCTCCCTTTGTTTTTGCCCCTACTCTGTGCGACAAAAACTTATGAATCAACGTTAAGCACCATAGTATCTCTTCGCCTCTGTTCCTCATTAAACAAACTATCCTTAACTGTATCCATAGTCAGCTTACCATTAGGAGCGGAGTTACTCAACGATTCAACTAGCGTCTCCCAACTATCAGGCAAAGAGCTCAACAACAATAAAGCATGCATCTCATCGTCAATTACCATCTTCATCGTACTCAACTGATTTATCAAACTCTGAAAGTCACTCAAGTGTTCTGCAACGGAGTTTCCATCCTTGAATTTAGAATTCACAAGCTTCCTAATCAAAAAAGCTTTATTTTGCGCCGTCTTCCTTTCATACATGGACTCCAATTTCTGCCAGAGAGCATAGGTTTTAGTTTCTGTGGCAACATGATGAAACACACTTTGATCAATCCATGATTTGATCAGACCAATAGTCTTCATGTTCATCTTGTTCCACTGCGCGTCACTCTTGTTTTTGGGCTTAACTCTATCGTTCTCAAGTGGCTCGTACAAATTCTTGCAGTAAAGCAAATCCTCCATTCTTGGCTTCCAAATTGCATAATTTGTAGGCTTGAGATTAATCATGCAACCTGTTGTCCAATCCTCCATTTAATTCGCACAAAAAAACAACAAAAATAACTTGGCTTTGATACCACTGTTGGGAAAAGTACGCCAAAAATAATCTATATCCCAAGAATTACTTTTCCGTCTTTGTGCAATTAAATATGAAATCAACAAAACCAATTATGAGAACAAAAATAACAAATAACCATCCACAAGTAAGACACCAAATTTACGTGAAAAACCCTCTAAAATTAAGAGGTAAAAATCACGGGTCAAACTCCAAATCTCCACTATATCACTAATAATGGGCTTACAATAATTCTCTCAAGTTTTATGCCCTAAAACTTGAGGTTACACAATAAATTGAGATAATACAAATTTACCTTTAATTAAGTTGAGAAACCTAATTAACTTCACCACCAAAAAACACCCCAAGCAATAAAGTCTTCAAGTTTTCAATTGAACGGAGATGGTGGCGTATACCCACGAACAACAAACAGTAATTCTCTCAATTTATTCTTTTGGTATCTTCTTACTACCAAGCTTCTCTATCTCATGTATCAAATAAGACTCCATCATAGTCTTATTTATAGTACTCTTCCTAATCCATTCTTAATATGGATTAGAAACAATTTATTCTCCTAATCAAATTAGGGATCACATCTCCTTGTCTTGGTCACCAACCAATCTAACAAGTAAATCCTTTTTCAACTTGGATTCCTTTCATGGAATCTCCAATTCCAATATTACTTCTATTAACCCAATTTCTAATTGGATTAATATCAAGTAAACTCACTTACTTGCTCACAAAGAAAATCAATTCTTTTATATCTTGGATTCTATCTCATGGATGAGGACCCACACCCAACAAAAATGATATTTTCAAACAAAATATATATTCAATGACTTTTGTAATTGTTTTAATAACACTTAATTTTTTTAAAAGACACTTATTGCTCTAAGAACATTATCTCACAATATCAATCCCAAAAAAATAAATGGGCTAATGACAAAACTATCCTCCAAGTTTGAACGAAAATTAATTTTATACTCAAAGTTTGGGGAATCTTCAATTAATCCCTTTAAGTATTTTAAAATAACAAATGTGCTTCCTTTTGGTCGGACTGGCCAATTTTCAGTCGAAATACGGATTGACTACAGTTTTTTGTACTTTGACATTCTCAATACATTTGGCTTGTATTTAATAAGTATTTTCTCAAATAATGTTATTCTAGCTTTACTTTGTTCATTTCCCTCAACATTTAAAATTAAAAAAAAATCTTAACATTATTTATAAAATCAATGACAATACAAAATAAATTAAATATAAATATAATTTCCCTTTTGAGTGACACATTACCTCCATCTATAAATAAAATATTTTCATGAAATCTATAAATACAAATTATAAATAGAAAAATTATAAAAAAAAGTTAATATTAAAATCATAAAGTCTCTTTAAACAAGAAACTAAAATAAAAACAAATTAAGTAAATAAAACATCAATGGTAAGAAGAAAAAATTAAAAATAAGATCATAACTTACTAATAAAAAAAGAAATTACAAAATAATAACAAAATCAAAAAATCAAATAGATTCTCTCTTTTTTTTATCTTTTTTTCTTCTTTTTTATCAAACTTCCCTCTCTTCTTCTCTTTCTCTCTCCTCTGCTCGTTTTCATTTTCTCTTGAATCTATCCTTTCTCCTCTATCCTCTCTTTCTCACTCTCTCTCCTCTTCTTGGGCCTTCTCTTTATCACTCTTCTGCCCGCTCCTTTTTTCTCTTTCGTCTCCTATTTCTTTCTCTTCTCTTCTTGGGCCTTCTCTCTTCATTCATTTGTTTAATTAATTAATTGATCTTTTAATGTTTTATTTTAAATTGTAATAATTTTTTCCAGTGTATGTACATGTATAAAATTATAATACATGTATGCCTACATCTAAAACGTATAATACATATAAAAAATTGACACATGGCAATATCCGGCGAAAAATTGGTCGGTCCGGCCAAAAGGAAACACATTTATTGTTTTAAAATACTTAAAGGTTTTAATTGAAAATTCCTAAACTTTGAGTATCAAATTGATTTTCATCCAAACTTGGAGGGATAATTTTGTATTAACTCAAAATAAATAAATAATTATTCATTTCATAAGTAAATTTGTTACTTTTACGAGACTAATATCTCTTGCATGAGAAATATACTATGGTTTCAAAATGGATTGTTAGGTCTAACAGGCACAAGAGATCTAGAAAATGGCTGAATAGATCTTTCAAAAATTCTTTTTAAAGTTTATCAAAGTTAATTAGCAATGCCAGGTTATATATGCAGCAGAATAGGTTAATATGAAAACCCCTTAAAAGACAAAAGAAAATTTGTGATTAAGAGCTTATATCAAATTAAAATGAAATTGCAAGAAAGTAAAACACTGTGTAAATGAATACAAGATTTCAAGAGGTTAATTCAGAGCATAAAAGTCTCTTAGTCTTTTCTTCTACTCCGAAAGTAAGGATGATATATCCTGCACTAAAGAATGAGGGCGGGGTTACAAATAACCATGTTCACAAATAACTTTACAATAGAGATTCACTTAGAATCTATAAGTAACTAAGACTTAATATCAATTTGATCACTAAGATCAATGGTAAACACTAAGAATAAATGACTGCTTGAGGAGTTGCTAAGTGAACTTTATAAGAAAAACTTCTAGACTTTGTAACAGAAAATTGTTTCTCAGATTGTAGAGTGGAGTATTGGAGTTTGTTCTTTCTTAAGCACTTAAGTTTGATTGGTCAGTAGTTCGACCAACGTTGTAGTAGCAAACTTTTTATAGCACGACTCCAATTCATGTTCATTGGATTGTTATCGTTGCTCAATTCTCTAAGGACACTTAGCATTAGCTGATTCCTTTTACTTGAAATTAACCTTGTTTGTTGTACTATAAATTATTGTCATTATCCATCACTGATTCCTTTTACTTGAAATTAACCTTGTTTGTTGTACTATAAAATGTCACTATCCATCAATGTAATTGATGGTGCAGAAGGTGACACGTGTCCTAAGCATTGAGTAGCTAGTTGTTGAAAAGGGTGTCTTGTTCCTAGTGACTTCAATACATAAGATTAGGATTGAGATTAAGATCAGTCAGGTCATGTGACCCATGTTGCTGGTTGTCAGGCCTTCAGACTCTACGATTCGAGTTAAACAATCGTTGTGCTCATAATTATAGTGTTGGTCTTTGTATTGTTTAGTGACCCTACTGCAAGAAAAAATCTTAATCTTGACATAATATTTCGTTGGAATTAATCCTATTCTGTCGGAATTAAGTCTATTCTGTCATAATAAGTTTATTTTCGAGGGAATATTCTGTCAAAAATTCCATCGTATTTATAGGCGTCGGAGTTAAGGTCCGTCAAGATGTTCGTCGGTGATAACTATTTTCGATTGAAATATGTCCGATTGAATTTTCGTCAAATATAAAATATGGTTGACGAAAATTTTTTGACAAAATTAATGTGTCGAATATATACTGGAGTTAATTCCGACGGAACGTTCCATCGGAAATAATCTAATTCCGACAGAAAATTTAATTTTTAAAAAAACTATTAAACTCTAATATCGAAGGATTGTCCATCAGAAATACCTTATTCCGTCGAAGATAATCATTTTTTAAAAATATTTTTTTTTAAAATTACAGTTTCTAGGTTTGTCAACCCATTGTTGTACATGTAACTTGCTTTATCCCAACACAGATAGACAATAATATATTTCACATTCAACATAGCGCTAAAAACTTGTTTTATCTCATCATCAACAATATAACTAAGCTAACAATTACAAATGATCTACTAACTCATCAACAATTACAAATATAAGTTAATGTTCCATAAATTATACAATCTGATTTACAAAATTCGTACATACTCAACTAGACTACAATATCTACAAATGATATACAATTTAATGAATAAAATTGAATACAAATTAACTATAAACTAGTAGGAGGGTCATCATTGGGCGGGGGTGGACGACGATGCTGCTCTGATGTATGAAAATCAGCATCTTCGTCCCTCTAGTCGCCATCGCCACCCTGTTGATAGAATTAAAAATAAAAAGCATTAGTTCATATATATTTGAGGATTAAAAAGAGACTGTTGAATGAAAATAAAATAACATCAGAATACCTGAGTAGGCGGGGGCTGACGAAAAGCTTGCTCTAAGAGGGTAACCATGATCCGGAGCATCTCGCCGCTTAACGCGATGAACTGCTCATGTGGTAATCCCATACTCTCTGTGTTGGCCTGTAACACCCCCCTCCCGAAAAGGAAAGGGAGGTCACGTGCAAAGTACAACAAACCTCAAAATAAGTAAACAGAGCACTAATGACTTCAAATATGTAATAATGACATCCATCAATGAAGTACTAAATACAATTCTCCAACTAGAGTCAAAATGATCAAACCAAAAATCAAAATAACTTAGATGGTCAAAGACAACTCTCTCATCACACTAGCCCTGAATCACCCCTGTAAACCTGCCGGAAGAAAAACACAACATGAGCCAATTGTCCAGTACGGATACAAATATACAAAAGATATACAATTAATTGATATACAAAATCAATTGAGATAAAATACTGAACACAACCTCAAGTGTATATACTGACAAAAATATAATCTCCAAAGAT
The DNA here is from genome assembly GCA_020205505.1 of Panax japonicus. Lineage (NCBI taxonomy): Eukaryota > Viridiplantae > Streptophyta > Magnoliopsida > Apiales > Araliaceae > Panax > Panax japonicus. The sequence goes on along the minus strand of CM035096.1, from coordinate 74,823,027 downwards.
ATGAATGGAATATATCTGAATCAACAGAATTGACGAAACCAATAGAAGAGTAAAGAAATAACGAACTGAAGAAACCAACTCAATGAATTGAACTAAATAAAAACAAACAAAACTAATGCAATGAAATAATAGGCTGAATCAAATGGTTAGGTATTATTTCATACCGATTGAGCTCAGAAATATACATTGCCACATAGGCAAGTCAAAACAATGCCACACAGACAAGTCAAAATAATGCCACACAGGTAAGTCAAAATAATGCCACACACACTACTACAAAACAGTAAATAGACAACGCTTAAAAGACAACGTTTTTTATAAAAATGTTGTGGTATTTTTTTCCACAATGTTTTTAAATAAAACGTTGTAGATATATATGCAAAAACGTTATCTATTGAAAAGGGTAATTTTTTATTTTAATTAGATAACGTTTTTTAGAAAAAATGTTATGTTTGTAAAAAAACACGGAGCCAAAACAAAGGCGTCTATCACTTATTAACACTGAGAATAAAATTAGTCTCTTATACCCAAAAAACCCTAGCTAGCCTCTCTTCTCTCTCACTCCCTACCTCCACAACCAGCCGTCTCCGCTGCGCGCCCCTTGGTTTCGATTCAAACCCTTGAATCCGACATGGCCACCGACGGAAATGGCAAAGTTCAAAGCCCTAATGTTGTTGAGGGGAAAAAAGGAAGAGAATCAAAAGATGAAGTATCTGATATTGAGAGAAATGTCGAGCTCACAATCGGAGTACCAGAGTTTGGGGATGTTGTCAAGGGGGCAGTTACTTCATCTTTTTAATCGCTTCTCTGATCTTACCTCTCAACCTGGTAACTTTTATTCCTCCCTCTTCCTCTAATTCGTGCATATGGCTTTCATTTTTTCCAATAAATTTTGAAATTTATTGAATAAACTGTCAGATGTGAAGAAACGGATTGCAGATGCTGTAAACGACAACCAGGCAAGAATTACTTCCTTTATTTCTTTTGGATTTCTCTCAATTTTCTTAATTTTATTTTTGCTCTTTCACTAGTAGTTTCTGCTAATTTTAGTTCCTCTAATTCGTGCATATGCTTTTCATTTTAGTTTCTGCTAATTTTAATGCTCACATGTCACAAAGTGATGCAGTTATGTTCAGTTATAGGCATTTTAATGAATTGATTTATTGGTTTTTGTGGGGATATTCAGAACAGAAGGTGAAGGTTCCTCCTCTTTGTGATTCAAGGGTCCAAACTATTGCTGCTGATGTCATGAAGCTCCCCAAAAACCAAATTAGGAGACTCTCTCCTCAGGTTAGCACAACTCATTCACAAAACTTGATCTTCATTTTTTAGTTATATGTTTATATTGGATTCATTTGTAGCAGAAGAATTGTCCAACTTAATTTTTATGGAATTTACCTTGTCTCTTCATTTGAAGTGATAGCTGGTCTAGGAGCAGGCTAGTCTTACACTGCTCTTGCACTTCAAGCCATGTCCAGACATTTTTGTAGCTTAAAAGATGCAATTATATATCAAATTTGCCTGATAAGAAGAAACCATAAGCCAAGAATCAGCATGGGTTTGTCACAACTAAGCTTGATTGTTCGAGAAAATCATGTGTCCCTTCAACAGCTCGGAATGATCCAAAGCGCATGCCAAACATGGAGACCTATCAGAGGATTGCCAGAGAGTTCAGTTACAATCCTTCGCTCTTGGCTTTTAGATCACTTTCTCCATCCGTAAGTAGTTGACAGTTATCCTGCTGATTTGATGCTTTGTTAGATTATAAATACAAATTAATGGCTTTTGTTTTAGTTGTCCAAATGACTCCGAAAAACTTGTATGGGCATCACAGACATGATTGTCCAAGAACCAAGTAATTTCTCTTCCATCCAAGTTACAATCTATTTCTACATATTTTTTTCCTTAGCTAATTCTAATGTTACATTCTATGATCTTTTTCATTTTTTTTCAAGGTTTCAAATTGGTTCATAAATGCTCGAGTAAGCTATGATGAGAAAGCTCTTTATAATCAAGTTAACTAAGCTGAAATTAGTTTGGAGTTAATTGATCTAATTTCTAACCTGCAAGGTGTTGAAATGTATCTGCTTAGCTTCAAGTGTCTGGTTAGCTTTCCCAGGTTTCAATTTTGGTTGGGGTGGATGGGGTGGTGGCCACCACCACATTAGCTTCAAAGTTCCTGACCAGAGATCTGGCAAGGTAAGTGAAGTGATATTTTGATCCTGTGGTAGGTTACTCTAATTTAAGTGAATAATTTGTGTTTGGTTATCCCTGTTGTTCTACTATGAGATATTTGTTTATTACTGGGGAGTTGGGGATTAACAGGAGTAGGAAGAGTTGTGATTATATAATTGCATTGGTGCCACTAGAATCTTCCAAACTTTGGGCTATATGATTTGATGTTTACTTGAATGTAACAGCTGGAACTTCAATACATACATGACTATGCTGGGATCACCATAAGCATTGGGTTGACCGCTTGGGACAGACGTCTCCTTTGACACCAAAACAGGAAACTTCACCCAGATAGAACAACTATGGGTTTTTATGTTCCTGATGTGAATCCAAAGTATGTTAACAAGTTATTTCTAAACAACATTGAAAAGTAAGCGACTCCCTATAAACTTGTTTAAAGATGCCTTCTTCCATATATACAATAAACTACTCCACTTAATTATGTAACTGTTATTCTAGTTTATTTTCACAAAAACTTTCAGGTTCAGGCAATATGGCTTGTGGGACAGATACACCGATATACACCCTGAATCTGATTAGGCTTTCGCAATAGGCATTAATGATCCAAAGAAAGACTGGTTCTTTGCCCATGTCGACAGGTCTCTGTAAGATTAATACTATTACAAACATGTGATTTTTTTTGCTAAATGACATTTGTGAGTTCCAACTTTGTGGATCATTTAGAGTTCTTTTGTGTTTTTATCATCTTGGATAAAGATTATGTTCCAATATCTTGGTGCATTTCTTTCCCATCACATTCGAATCACAAGTTAACATGTTTCGCATAGAAGCAACATACAATGAAAAGGCAAATTTTATTGAAATGTACGTGGTTCACATTTTTGCTAAAATGAAAAATGAACATCATGTGTTATTTGATCTTGAATAAGATCTTTGGGGGGGGGGGACTGACACTGCTGGGATATTAACAGATAGGTTTCAATGGCGGGGAACCCATCACTGAGTTATAATTTTTACTATTGTTGGATCACAAAAATAGATTACATGTACTATGTTGAATTATGAAATGCCCTATAATGTTTCTGTTGACACCTGCATGTTGTTGGCTGAGGTTATTTCTTTTATTGACTTTTAAATGAGAATATCTTAGGTTCAATTTCTGTAGCTTCTTTGATTTTGCACAAGTTACTCCTATCTACAGTAAACTTCTTAACTTCTCTCAGTTCTAGCTCATGTCCGGTTAGCTTTGCTGATTGAAAATTTTTTGAGGATATTATACACTTGAAGTTACACCTCCTAATAGCTTAAACCTAAGTACACAAAATTTAGCTGTTACTGGTGTAGTCTTGGGCAATATTTCTTTAGTTTTATATATGTTGAGTGTTTTAATTTATACAGAGCATGTGGGCACAAAAACTGCAGTTCAAATAAGAAGTCATATATGTTTTTATTGTTGTTTTTGTCACTCAGTTGGGTTGTTTTTATCCTTGAGGGACTCCTCTCACTCTGGAATAGCAAGAAAGCAGGATTTAAAAAGTCAATATGGCAATGCCAAACTGGGAACTCCAGGTGTGTTGAACATTCTTCTGCTGAATTGTATAAAAAAATTCTAACATTTGGGCAACTTTTAGCACCTGGCCTTTTTTTACCCCTTACTTTTGGTTTAAATGTAGATTACAAGACTCAAGATTAGCTAGCTATTGTGGTGACTGACTGAAGGAGAAAAATGAATTGGTATAGAAGGTTAGCTAGTATTGGAGGTTTGGGAAATTTGGATTAGAAACCAGATTATTGTACTCAGATATAGTAGTAATTTATATTGAAAAGTGAATTTGAGATGTATATATGGATAGTTTGGTATATATTTTGTGGATGTAGTAATTTGAAACTATAAATGAATGATATTATTGGGATGTATTTTGAATGGTTGATATATTTTGGCTTTAAATTTAAATGAGAATTTAGATCTTTTAGTTATATATCATGGCATTAGCATATTGCAGGTGTATCGGTAATATAGGTGAACCACCACCTTTTTTTTCTATATCTACAATATTTTTAAAACGTTGTGTAAATATGTCTAAACATTGTCTGATATACTAAACAATAACGTTTTTATCAAAAAAAAACATTGTGGAATCATATATTCTACAACATTTTTAAGCATCTGCTAATTTTTGAAAAACAAATCTACAACGTTTTTTTCCTAAAAAACGTTGTGTATTGTGCTTAACTACAACATTTTAAAAACTTTGTGTAAGGGTGTCAAATAGACAACACCCTTAACCACGACATTTTTCTGACTGAAACCACAGCGTTTTTTCCGCGTTGTCTATTTACTGTTTTGTAGTAGTGACAGGCAAGTCAAATGATGCCACACAGGCAACCAAAATAATGCCACACAGGCAAATCACACATTGGACCGCGAATCCAAATGTATGCAAATCGGATAGGTGTGCTTGGCACAACGTCACAAATCCGCAGAACAAAAAACTAGGGTTAACTCATACGCCTCCCACAACAAAATACCAAATGGCCCACTTCCTTCGAAGCCCAAAATGGAGACGCCGTGGACAAATCACACCGCCACGGAAAGTGTCATGCCTCTCGTGCCACGACGACATGCCTGTGGTACCCCCCACAGGTGGTTATAGCTCAGGTACACCCTACGATATATTCTAACAAAAATACCATGTCACAACATATGCGACATAATACCAACAAAAAGGTTCTATATGAACATGTTGAACCAAATCAAATTCTAGTCACAAGGTTTCAAAAAAGAAGGTAACAACATGTTCCGCTCTACAATTATCAAAAATAAATACTAAACATGATAACCTAATTCAAAGAGTACAAATACGAGCCAATGTATCAACTCCAAAATAAAACTAATATATGAATTTCACAGGAAACAATTATGTGAAAGGATAACGAAATTTGAAATAAGGGACAAAACGAACAAATCAAATTTATCAAGAATGTCACTGAAAGAGTACGGAATCCGTACCTGATACTTCCAAACGATTTATAGCACACTCCACAAAATCTTACCCTCAAATGCCAACGATATCAAATACGAAACGTTATTCGCAACCTAAACATATTCACCTCGAATTAAAAACAATCCAAACTAATAATTCCAAAATAATTCATAATCTATTTAATATGCCTTTAATCATCGCCTTTTATCAATTATTAATACTCCAAAATTTATATTCCAAATATAACTCTTTAAATTCCCTCCGTCCGATCTAATAAAAGTAATAATAATACAATTATAAGTTACATACTAATTATAATTTATATTAATAAGAAATTAATTCCTCTAATTACATCAATTTACAATACAAACTCAAATTAAATTATATTAATCTTCTAATAATTAATTCTCTTTTATTTAGAAAATCAGTATTACTATTTTATATATATATATATATATATATATATATATGAATCAATGCTTATAACAAAAACCTTAAATCACGATTCATTTTTTTAAAGCAGGTTCAACATGTATACATATATAGTCAACTGTTATAATATTCACGAGATTGATTTTTTTTCTTCCAAACCCAAATTTTTTTTTTGAATCTGGCAACTATTCTTATATAAAAATACTATGCATGTACTAAATTAATTAGGTAGTACTATCAATCAATTAAATACCTATTAACATGGCTACTTGTTCCATCAATAATTTAATAATTAATTCATATAGAGACTTACATGTAGGGGTGATCATTCGGTTATAACCGAACCGAACAAGCTATTCGGTTATAACCGAAAACCGAAATAATGTTGATTTTGCTATCCGAACTAATAACCGAAATTTAACAATAACCGAATTACCGAATACCGAATTACCGAATTGTAATTTTGGTAATTCGGGAAAAAACCGAATTACTGTTATTATTATTATTATTACTATTATTACTATTATTATTACTATTATTATTATTATTATTACTGTTATTATTATAATTATTATTATTATTACTATTATTATTATTATTATTACTATTATTATTATTATTATTACTGTTATTATTATTATTATTATTATTATATTATAAAATTAATTTTTTAATAAGTAATGTTCGGTTATTCGGATACCCGAATAACCTGTTTTTCCAAACCGAAACCGTAACCGAATAGTGAATAATAATTCGGATATAACCGAAATTGTAAAAAAAACCGAAAAACCGAAATAATTCGGTTAAAAAAATTCGGTTCGGTTCGGTTTTTCGGTTTTAACCGATTTGTGCTCACTCCTACTTACATGAATGGCAATTCAAATCACTTGTCAGTTTCCTTCTCTCTATATGTGAATTAATTGCACCTTTGCTTCTTTTTCTTCTTCTTCTTCTTTTTTCTTTCCTCAAGTTCGGCTACTAGTGCCGCCTCTGTTTCTCCACCCTTTTTCTTTTTGCATCAGGTGTAATACTGAAGTAGGTTAGGTTTTATTTATTGCCTTATTATTTCTCCTAATTATAATAGGATTTATTATTACCCACATTTAATTAAATTAAACCCAATTAATTTTAAGGCCCAAATTGATGTAACCACATACTTATTAGCCCCAATAAATTAAATAACCAGTTTGACTCAAATAAAAGACAAAGTCCAAACAATATGTTTTAAGGATATTATTATTTTTTTCCCGAGTATTACATTAGCTCCCCTTTAAAAATGATTCCGTCCCCGGAATCAATATAATGAACGTACCTAATTATCAAAATATGTGGATACTCCGCTCGAATAGACTTCTCTATCTCCCAAATATCTTCCCGCTCTGAATGATTTTACCACAAGACTTTAACAAAAGGAATTATCTTCCTCAATTTTAATTTAATCAGTTATTTAATTATCTGCTAACATAATTTAATTTTCCAAACAAAACAAGGAAGAAAAGAGGGAAACAAAATCATTTACCTTTTTCAATTTGAATACAATTGTATAAAATAAAATTAATTAATATTTAATTTTAAAAAATATGGGTCATTACATTTTTCACCCCTTAAAATAATTCCATCCTCGAAATTCAAATAAGCTACAAATAAATAAATAAATAAATTTAGTTACGACGTAGCGCCGCCATTTGTAACGATCAACGCGGATAAGTCATCGGTCCACGTAATTATCAATGTACTTGTAAAAAATTCGTCAGCTACCGTGTCAAACCTTGGTAAGGTTCTTCGTGTTGCATCAAATTAGATCACATGATCCACTGTTGGTGCGGGTCGTCGTTAATATCTTTGAGTTTAATTCTTGTAAACGTACTCTTCAGAACATAATTCAAAATCACAAAAATTTCTCTTCATCCAAATCCGATTCGAATACCCAAAATATTTAAAATTATTTTTAATTCGTAAAACGTTTATGTTCCACACATGACAATGATTTAACAAATTAATTTTATTTAATTTACAAAAAATCATACAAAACTCCAAGGATATCAGATAAATCAAACAACTCTACTAATTATATCAACTTTTTGTAAATCCTCAAGAGCTTCAAAATATTCAAACCTCAATTCGAACTAACTAGTTCTTAAATATTATTACACCAAAGAATATACTACTAAGATCTTTTTATCATCATATCAACTCTAAGTCAAATATTCTACTATCTGCATAAGCAAACTATAAATATTCAAGATCTCTCAATAATTGAATTTCATCGCTTACTATCTAATCATATAATAAATCAATCATCCCTTATTGCAAACCTTAATCAAATAAATTTCAATGTCTCCTCATACTATCACAAAGAAAGTTCATAGAACATAACTCCAATATCCTACTAGAAAATAGTCACAAAATTGATCATTAACTCCAAATGATTAATTTAATTACCTCGAATATCAACAACTCAAATTATAAGAAATCCTCTATACTTAATAATTTTTACTTTATCATAGTATCCCATCAATACACAAATCTCAAATTATCCACAAGCTTAACATAAATCAAAACCTAACTAAAATCAAATCCTCAATTCAACGATCATAATGATTGTCACAAAAAAACAACTCTAAAAATAATTTTTCCAAAATCAAATTCTCGTCGATACAAATAATCACATCATAATCGTATAATCATTTCTTAACTGAATAAAATATGACATTATTCTCCATAATGATCCAATCACAATCCTTAACTAATATTATTGCTCAAACTCATATTAATAATAATAATCTTCACAAATTATCTTGCCTTTCTCAAATAAACTAAAACTCAAAAAGCTAAAAACACTTGGTCAAAATCATGACCAACCAAACAGAGAACAAAATTGAATCAAACTCTTACGTCTACCCAGTGATTTATCCACAACTCACAGGTCAAACCTAAATAAGTTTTCTACAAGAAAGAACCTGGCTCTGATACCATATCTGTAACACCCCCTCCCGAAAAGGAAAGGGAGGTCACATGCAAAGCACAACAAACCTCAAAATAAGTAAACATGGCACTAATGACTTCAAATATGTAATAATGACATCCATCAATGAAGTACTAAATACAATTCTCCAACTAGAGTCAAAATGATCAAACCAAAAATTGAAACAACTTAGATGGTCAAAGACAACTCTCTCATCACACTAGCCCTGAATTACCCCTGCAAACCTGCCAGAAAAAAAAAACACAGCATGAACCAATTGCCCAGTACGGATATAAATATACAAAAGATATACAATTAATTGATATATGAAATTAATTGAGACAAAATACTGAACACAACCTCAAGTGTATATACAGACAAAAATATAATCTCCAAAGATATGAATGGAATATATCTTAATCAACAAAATTGACGAAACCAATAGAAGAGTAAAGAAATAACGAACTGAAGAAACTAACTCAATGAATTGAACTAAATAAAAACAAACAAAACTAATGCAATGAAATAATAGGCTGAATCAAATGGTTAGGTGTTATTTCATACCGATTGAGCTCAGAAATATACATTGCCACATATGCAAGTCAAAACAATGCCACACAGGCAAGTCAAAATAATGCCACACAGGCAAGTCAAAATAATGCCACACAGGCAAGTCAAATGATGCCACAAATGCAAATCACATATTGGACCGCGAATCCAAATGTATACAAATTGGATAGGTGTGTTTAGCACAACATCACAAATTTGCAGAAGAGAAAACTAGGGTTAACCCATACGCCTCCCACAACAAAACACCAAATGGGCCACTTCCTCCGGAGCCCAAAACGGAGACGCCGTGGACTAATACCGCCACAGAAAGTGTCATGCCTCTCGTGCCAAGACGACATGCCTGTGGTACCCCCACAGGTGATTATAGCTCAGGTACACCTTATGGTACATTCTAACAAAAATACCATGTCGCAACATATGCGACATAATACCAACAAAAGGGTTCTATATGAACATGTTGAACCAAATCAAATTCTAGTCACATGGTTTCAAAAAAGAAGGTAACAACATGTTTCGCTCTACAATTATCAAAAATAAATATTAAACATGATAACCTAATTCAAAGAGTACAAATACGAGCCAATGTATCAACTCCAAAATGAAACTAATATATGAATTTCACAGAAAACAATTATGTGAAAGGATAACGAAATTTGAAATAAGGGACAAAACGAACAAATCAAATTTATCAAGAATGTCGCTGAAAGAGTACGGAATTCGTACCTGATACTTCCAAACCATTTATAGCACATTCCACAAAATCTTACCCTCAAATGCCAACGATATCAAATACGAAACGTTATTCGCAACCTAAACATATTCACCTCAAATTAAAAACAATTCAAACTAATAATTCCAAAATAATTCATAATCTATTTAATATGCCTTTAATCATAGCCTTTTATCAATTATTAATACTCCAAAATTTATATTCCAAATATAACTATTTAAATTCCCTCCGTCCGATCTAATAAAAGTAATAATAATACAATTATAAGTTACTTACTAATTATAATTTATATTAATAAGAAATTAATTCTTCCAATTACATCAATTTACAATACAAACTCAAATTAAATTATATTAATCTTTTAATAATTAATTTTCTTTTTATTTAGAAAATCAGTATTACTATTATATATATATATATATATATATATATATATATATATATGAATCAATGCTTATAACAGAAACCTTAAATCATGATTCGTTATTTATTTTAAAAGCAGGTTCAACATGTATATATATAGTCAAATGTTATAATATCCACGAGATTGAGTTTTTTTTCTTCCAAACCCAATTTTTTTTAATCTGGCAACTATTCTTATATAAAAATACTATGCACGTACTAAATTTATTAGGTAGTACTATCAATTAATTAAATACCTATTAACATGGCTACTTGTTCCATCAATATTTTAATAATTAATTCATAGAGAGACTTACATGAATGGCAATTCAAATCACTTGTCAGTTTCCTTCTCTCTATATGTGAATTAATTGCACCTTTGCTTCTTCTTCTTCTTCTTTTTTTCTTTCCTCAAGTTCTGCTACTAGTGTCGCCTTTGTTTCTCCGCTCTTTTTCTTTTTGCATCAGGTGTAATACTGAAGTAGGTTAGGTTTTATTTATTGCCTTATTATTTCTCCTAATTATAATAGGATTTATTATTACCCACATTTAATTAAATTAAACCCAATTAATTTTAAGGCCCAAATTGATGTAACCACATACTTATTAGCCCAAATAAATTAAATAACCAGTTTGACTCAAATAAAAGACAAAGTCCAAACAATATGTTTTAAGGATATTATTTTTTTTTCCGAGTATTACATGGCCCCTGCTAAAATCTCCTGAGCGAGCTGGTAAAGACGAGAACTGCTAGACAATTGCCGATGAAGAAAAATTGGATCGATATGGAACCTATCCGACACCACCGCTATCAACCTCTTTAATAACTCGTCGTCCAAGCTAGCATTCGTATGAGATGGTCCAACAGGTGCTCTCGGATGTTGGCTAGAGCCTGTGAAAATATATATAACATTATTAACAATAATTTATACTATGTGTTAAATTATGATAATTTCATTAAACATAAAAAATATTATTACCTCCAGGTAGTGTATATGTAGGTATCCTCGGCAGTCTCATCACTCGATACCTGTGGGTACTGCTAGTAGGGGGATCATGAGACGCGATCCATAGTCTCAACTCCTCATCCCTAGATAATACAATTTTGGGAGGGGGGATGGTGGAATCTAACGGCTCAAAACCCCCCTAACAACCTCTAACTCAGCTATACGATGGTCCCGAAGCTTCTAAAATTGGTCCTATAATTTATTTTGTATACATGAGTTAATTATACATTTTATTAACGAGTGAATATTGAGATTACCAAAAATTATGATTAGTTCTACCCGTATAGCTAATGTTGCCTGAGACAAAGTACGTTCTTCCTTAGGTGTGTGGGCTCTATCCTTGAACTCTAACATGGTCGGAACTCGACCCAAGGTCCTCCCTAAGGCATAATAAATACATTCATAAAATAGTTATTAAGTATTCGTCTGAGAATTTGATAACTAAACACCTGAATACATTACACTTACCTACTTTGCCTCCTCGAAAGACTGTGAGTCAGTCATACGCACACATAGTCTTCCATGTTAAATCGGAGACTATGCGGGGTTAGTGATCTATGATAGTGGTCCCAGGCTGGTCATCAACTGCCCAGGCTGCCCTCCGTCGCATCTCATACATCTAAGGCTGTAAACGAGTCAAACAGTTTGGGCTCGACTCAAAACAATACGAGCTAGACTCGGATTCGTTAATAATATGATCCAACTCGTAGCATTAAAAATAGTCCGAATAAAAATATGAGTAGAATCTGAGCAAAGTTATACTCGAATCATTTAAGATTCAAACTATTCAAATTCTTGATTGTGATTCGATACATACTCGATAGATACATATTCGATTAGATGCTCGGTACATTCTCTTAAAATATATACAAATTTAAATCAAATTAGGATAATTAATTATTGTTATTTTGTTTTGTTTTTAATTTTAATTGTGATTTTATATTTTTAAAGTGTAATAGTAAATATATTTTCTCATTTCTAAGTAAAATAACAAATTCAATTTATAATTATATTTATTATAAAACTAGTTATTATGTGGAGACTTGAATTCGAGCTTGAATTTGAAGCTCGCAAGTAGTTTGAATATAATTCGATCCGAGTAGGATCGAATTCAAGTAATAAATATTCGAGTGGAGTCTAAATAGAAATTTTCAAATTCGAGTCGAATTTGAGTACGAGTTTATCATTTCAAGTCAAATTCGGGCATCTCTCTGTTCGCTTTCGTTCGACTCATTTACAGCCTTACATACAGCCAGTTGGAGTAATTCTTAGCGACATGTGCAATAATCACATTGTTGTCGGTTCCCTGCGAGATGCCCTCCTTATATCTATAATAAGTCTATAACCAAATTTTAAAGTTAGAAATAATTAATTTCTTAGGCAACAATTATGTATTATTATATAACTACTAATATAAACTTATTAACTTACGTGAAACTCCCCGCAAGATAGTCTGCATAAATAAGGCATCGTACTGCACATACTAGTTGTAGCGCATGCACCCGGCCGGGAGGTACATCAGGCAGATAACGTGTAAGGTGTGTTTAGCGTCCGGGTCTAACATACTACAATAAAAATATGTGTTACGTTAATTGTGTCATGCAATAAATTATATAAAATTAAAATTATTACTGCAACGATGGATTAACACTTACTATCCAGACTCGACATCCACCGAGACTGTAAGTGGAACTACCAGCAAACGACCAAAGATATTGAGGTTAGTCCCTCGGTGTCGTTGAATAGACGCATCTATAATTATTAAAAAAACTGAGTTAATAAAAATAAACTAATGCAAGTTGAGATATATTTAAATCATAGTTCAAACAACTTACTAGCTCCTGAAGACGAGCCTCCATCATGACTAGTGTCTCCTGTTGGGTAAAATCTAATTACGCACAACATGCAAGTATACGTGGTCAACAAGTAATAAAGTGAAAGAAGAGTATCATTCTCACGAGGAATTGTTAATACAAATTACCAAATACTAACTCATAACCAAACTAATTTTATTTAAATAATCAATTTAATGTTATAAAGTAAATTATTCAACTAAACTAATTCTAATTACCAATAATTAAAAATCAGATTATGGAGATTTAAGATCACAACTTCACTTATTGCTTCTTTTAAATTAATACACTTCTTATTAATTAAGCTCACTATTCTGAATTGTTAATCAAGAATGCATAAATAAATATGACCATCTCTCAATACATCATACTCAAATCAATTTAAATTCACAGATGACAGAATTAAGAAGAACACCCTAATTAACTAATTTACTATATCTCTATGTGAATTACAATTAAAAATTATTTTAAGCACAAGTTCTTTATCCAATTACATGAGATGTTAGGTATATCTCTATCCTAGACTGTATTCCAACGCTATGCAGAAAACACAATCACGTGCTATTATGATCAGATCTAAATATGTACTTCATCTCACGAGTTCATATAGATTATCTCGGTAATTGTTAGCTAGTCAATTAAGCAATTCATCACAAATCATAATAGACAATCCAAGAATAATCACAATAATTAATAGAGAAACATACTAAAAATAAATTATGTAATAAGCTCCATTGTAATCTTAAACAAAAGATTTAGTCAATGATTAATGAATTAAAACTAAGAATCCACAACTGGAATAACATTGAAAGACAAAAATAGAAGAAGAGAAAAAGATAGAATCTATTGAAATAACCCGTGTCAAATCCTGAGTTCGGAACAAATCTCGGGTTAAATCCCAAGTCCGAATTGAATCAAATCCATCAAAATAAGGCCTCAAACTATTGGCCCAATAGTATCTTTTTGGGTCATCTTAGCCCACCACAGCTCCCAAAAGGTCATGACTTGAAGGTACTATTGGTAGTAACTTATTTCCTTATATGCAGATAAATTTTCCCCCTATCTTTCGATGTGGGATTGGGGTGTTACAAACTCCTCCACTTAAATTTCTGACATCCCCGTCAGAACCGATCACACACACGGCCCAAAGATATTTTTCTCTTTAACCATTATGGGATAATACCGGCAGGCTTCGTGTCCCCACCTCCGGACCTTCATCTCTCCATTGTGGGATAATACCACCAGCCTTCGTGTCTCCACCTCCGGCAACCCGATCGGATGACCCGACCCGAGCTTTCGAGAGTTGGTTCTGATACCATATTTAACAACCCGGGTCAAATCCCAAGTCCGAAACAAATCAAATCCATCAAAATAAGGCCTCAAACTACTGGCCCAATAGTATCTTCTTGGATCATCTTAGTTCACCACAGGCTCCCAAAAGGTCATGACTTGAAGGTACTATTAGTAGTAACTTATTTCCTTATATGTATATAAATATTTTCCCTATCTTTTGATGTGGGACTGGGGTGTTACATCTATTATCTGCAGATTTGATGTTGCCTCCTTGCTCCTACTTTGAATCTTCAATGGTCTCCAAGTTACTTCAATCTCCAAAATTCCATAAGAACTAGGGTTTTGATCCTAATCTAATCTAATGGAATCCTCTCTCCCTATAATTCTTCTGATTCTCCTCCTTTTATATGCCTCTCTATATGTCTTTAAGTCCTTTTGGAAGTTCTTGAGTCAATCGGCTTGAACCAATCCTTTTTGAACTCAAATTCTGACAAAAATGATTTTTCTGCGCGTACCCCGCCCCGGCGGGGGGGTATTAGGCTTAAAGGGCCCTACCCGGCTGGCATAACTACGGTTTTACAGCTTGTACCCCCTCCCTGGTGAGGGTTTTTCTTAGTAAAAGCCCACCTCGACGGGCATCCTTTTTCTGCTGCAGTGTCCTCTGGTAAAACGGCTATAACGTTTGATCTGGGAAGAGTTATTAGAGCTTCCACCTATCAAATCGAAGATCTCGACGAGCTCTACAACTTTCATTCTTTAAGAATTGAGAAATAAAGGGCGGATGAAGGTTAAAATTGGGTTGGAAGTGACTACTATGCAAATGGCCACCCAAAATAGTGAAGTTCAACATCCGTTGGTACAAATGTCATAACTCTTGCATCCGAACTCCAAATGAAATGATTCAAGATGTTCCGGAAAGCATAGAAGAAGCTCTACAATATAATCCAAATTCCAATCCAAGAACATGAAATAAACATGAAAACCCAAACGATGTCCGGATTATTTTTCTTTGCGATTTCATACCAATTCTTTGCGATTTCATACCAATAGTCGTTCACACAACTCCAAGTCATATAATCTACAAAATGAACACAAAATGCATGAAAATTAACTAAGAAACATGAGATTAAGCAACTAATTCAAGTCAAAGATACCGGATAAGTAGGTATAAAACCTACTTATCAAATACCCCTAAACTTAAATATTTGCTTGTCCTCAAGTAAAAACACAAAACAACAATGCTATGCAACTAATCTACATGCCTACGAATCCAGTAGTAATGACAGAAACTAGTCTATTCAACCGGCCTTAGAGAAATCAAGTAAACATGATAATATATCATATCAAAACTCATCAGTAATTTCCCAATCAATCATCAAATCTTAGACTGTTATCACTAATATAGTGTATGTGTGTATGTGTGCGCGCGCGCGCTCAACAACAATGCTAACTAATGTAAAATCAAATTTAACACATAATAAATCTCTTCGAAGGCATCATATAGTGTAAACTCAAGAAATCCACAAATGAGCTAGATCCGACTAAAATCAAATAATTACCAATATCGAGGGTCAACATGGTATACTTATGCTTTATTTTTCATCTACGGGGGCTTTTTGCTCTTATTTCCCGTTTTATTCATTTTTTTCTTTTGGTTTATATACACATAGCTATGCAATGTCTTATTCCCTTAGGCTTTTCAATGATACCTTAACGAGTTTTCGACCAATGACTCCCAGACCATTAAGATCTATTTAGGATTTCCAAGTATTAAAATCACATTTTTACCATTTATGACATCACATAGCTAATTATTTCCATTTATTCACAACACAACCATATACATGAAAAATACCAAAATAGTTCCATAACTTTTCCTTTTCTGGAATCTGACAGAATATGATTTCCTGAGGATCCCTAAATTTTTCCAGGATTGTCCAACTTGATTTACTATTTTTAGAGTGCCTAAAACATCTGGATCTTAAAACATTTTTCATAAATCAATTTTTTGTCCAAAAATTATGAAACTTTCAAGGTTTACTCCCATCATAATCCTCTACCTCAAAACAAAAGTTTATAGTCTTTAGAGTTACACACAAAAAGTTATTCATGTTTACTTTCAAAAGAGTCATTTCTTGTAAAATCCATAACTCCCATTCTACACATCCAAAACTATCCATTCTTTTTCCTAAATATAGATAACTCATCAAAGTATCTTCCCAAATGTTTTTGGAATTTTCAAAGTACAAGAAATGGATGAAAATGCCATTTCTAGGGGCTGGCCAGAAACTGTTCTCTTTACTTATGTTCAAAATGGGTTTTTTTGACTCAAACATCCCTCAAGGCTTGAAAAATAATTATTTTTGAGTGCTACCAGTTGGGTTTACTAGTTAACTTAAATATCTAGCACCTCCATTTGACAGATCACAAATAGGAGGTGTAGATCTAAAGAAATCGGTGATTCAAGTGAAGAAAAACAAGGGTTTTTCACCCTTACCTAGGAACATATGTTCATTTTCTTCCTTTGAATAAACATTCTAACACTCAACAAGGTTAGATCCTTACATGAAATATGTAGATCTAAGGGTTTTTGAGTCTTAGAACATTACCCCTCTATTACATAAAAAATAACCAAAATAAAAAAGAAGAAAGTAGATTAGAGCTTCACCTTGATCTCCTAGCAACCCGCCTTTCTTTATCATATAAACTTGGGATGCATAAGAGCTTGAAGTTCTCTCCTTTTCCCTCTCTCAAGTCTCCGGCCTCTCTCTCTCTTTTTCTTTCTTTTGTTTTTGCTTGGAATGAAAAGGAAATATTTGGGTAATAGTATAAAAGTATAGATATACAACCTATATCTATATTTTTATCCTAATACTCCTTATACCCCCAAGATATTTATCTTTTTAGATTACATGTAATCCTAATTAAGGATTTTGGACCAATGAAAGATTGACACACAAGGGGTTTGAGTAGATAAGGAGATTAGTTAACAAAAATGGCAATTTAATTATCACATCATAAGCCAAAAATGGCAATTAGGGGCCAGGTAATACCCCCCCCCCCCTTTTTGCCCCATTTTTTTCTTTATTTCTAATGTCTAATTTTATTAATCAATTATCTAAAATGTCCCTAATTAATTACCTAATTAATTTTATTATCTAATTTATTTCTAATGTCTAAAGATTGGGATTTTAATTTAATTCATTTGGGCTTCCTAATTAATTATTTGGACCATGGAAATAACATAGTCCAATACTTTTAACCCGTCTTACCCTAATTATTTATTTAGGGTTTCTATCCCCACTCTTATGAAATTAAATACTTACTCAAGTTCATTTAATTTTATAACCCAATTAGACTTGCTTTTAGTTAGGTTTAAAATAAATAATAAATTGAGATAATAAAATTAATCTCTTAAGTTAGTATAAATTTTAAATACTAACATTTCTCAATACCATAACCCTTAGGTTATTTAATTACCACTCCTAAGGTATAATTAAGTTATCTATCTTTCCTTTTTAATTCTATTTACATAATTAGTAATATATATATATATATCCATAAATACAATGTATTTATTTATTTAACCATACACCTTTTTCCACATAAGTCATTAAAATATATATATATATATATATATATTTATAATGTGACTTAGAAATTCTTGGTTATTACACCTGCCATCTTCATAACATGGTGGTGATATGGCAATAGATGTAATTCTTTAGTGTTGTAAGCCCCAGTGGATTGTCTGATGATTAGTTTCGAATCTCCGAATACTGCAAACCTTTTAACCCCCATGGATTGAGCCAATTTTAACCCCAGCAAGCACCCTATTATGTCATGATGTTGGAATTACAAAACTACAGCTTAGTTGCTATAGGGTACTGCTCCCTAGTGATAAATAAAAGAACTACCCCTGCACCGGCTCCTGCAGCATTGGCGGCACCGTCAAAGTACAATTTTCAGAATTGACCCATATCTTCTTTATTGTCTTGTTGAACTGCCATTACCTCATCGTCGGGGAAGTATTTTTCAAGAGGCTTATAACCTCATGTCGGTGATGCCGATAGATTGTACATGATTCCATATCTCTTAATGGACTTTTGGGTAACATAGACGATGTCAAACTGTTGAAGGATTAGCTGCCATTTGGATAATCGACAGTTCAATTTATTTTGCTGAAAATATACTTCAAAGGATCCATGCGGGATATGAGATTAGTGGTATGGCTGTGTAGGTAATGTTGTAACCTCATGGCTGCCCAAGACAATGCGCAAAATGTCCTTTCTATCAATGTGTATTTTTGATTTCCACTACTGAAACATTTACTGAGGTAATATATGGCCCTTTCTTTGCCCATGTCATCCTTCTGCCCCAGATAATAGCCCATGGTGTTGGAATTAACTGATATATACATGAACAAAGGGAGTCCCTCTCTTGGGGGTACCATTATGGGTGCTTCAATCAACCTCTTCTGGATGATGTGAAAAGTCTTTGAACAGTCTTCATTCCACTTCCCATAGTAGTTCTTTCTCAACAACTTAAAAATAGGTTCACATGTAGCTTTTAGTTGCGAGATGAATCTGATGATAAAGTTTATCCTCCCTAGAAAACCTCGAATTTCCTTCTCAATTTTTGGCTCAGGCATCTCAATGATGGCTTTTATCATGGTTGGATCTAACTTGATGCCTCAATTACTTACAAGGAATCCCAGGAGATTTCCAGATTTCATGCCAAAAGCACACTTGGCTAAGTTTAGTTTCAAGTTATACTTACGGAGGCGCTCAAACAGCTTTAGGAGATGAGTACAATGATCATCTGCCTCTTTGGACTTTACGATGATATCATCCCCATATACTTCGAACTCTTTATGCATCATATAATGGAATAAGGTCATCATAGACCTCTGATATGTAGCATCAGCATTGGTGAGGCCGAACTCTAATCTCCTATAGCAGAAAGTGCCCCAGGGGGTGATGAAGGCAGTTTTTTCCATTTTTTTTAGCAACCATGATCTGGTAGTAACTGGAAAAGCAATCGACAAAGGAGTACATCTCGTACTGTGCCTTATTATCTATCAATATATGGATGAATGGCAATGAGAAGTCATCTTTAAGGCTGGCCTTGTTGAGATCTTGATAATCTATACAGACTCGTACCTTCCCACAAAGTTTTGGCACTGGGACCACATTAGATAACCACTCTGGGTAGGTTGATACCATAATGATACCTACTTTGAACTATTTAATAATTTCTTTTTTGACCTTGAGGCTCCACTATGGTTTCAACCATCTTAGCTTCTACTTTACTAGTTTAAACCTTTCTTTAACTAGTAACCGATGGACGATAATATCTGTGGATAAATCGATCATGTCCTTATGAGACCAAGCAAAAACATCCTTAAACTAGGTTAGGAGGTTAATTAAGTCTATCTCTTGGCTGGAGGGTAGGTTGGTTCCAATTTGTAATTCTTTAGGATGGTCAGGGGTTCCAAGGTTTATCGTGATAGTTTGCCCAATGTTGGGTTTGGGTTTGTCTTCGACCCATCCTTTAATTTCCTCAGGCACCTCATCATCGTCTAGCTCTTCTTGCTCGATTTCCATTAAGTCAAAGTCCAATTTTATATCAAAATCGTAGTCACTACTCAAATTTGACAAGTCAAGGACTGGGCTAGAAATACTCAAATTTGGAAACCTGAGAAGAAAACTAGTTTGCTTAATATATGTAAAACAATTGTCAATTACAAAAGGATTCATTAGTTAATATGACAAAAGGCAATAACAAGTTCCAAATAAGATAAAACGGATTGAAATATAAAGGCTAGGCTCCCTGTTAACAGGTCACTTTATATTTTTACCCTTTTTGGATGATCTGAGGTGTGATCGTCCAATTACTGGTAGTTAGATCTTCAGGGATGGCTGAGATTGAGGTGTTACCGAGGTCATTAATGTATTTGAGGATTACCATGACTGGCTCAGAACTGGATACGGAATCCTCCTTTTGGATATTCACACTTTTCCAGTTGATGACCGGAAGGATGGGCTGATCATCTAATTGATCGGCCTTAAGGGGTTTCTTAGTGGCATCCTTGGTGAGGGAAAGGTTGTTCATAAATTAAAACTAAATCTCTTCCAGAAACTTCTGGTTCTTGGCTTTCCCAGCCTCATCTTTATTAGGTTCTCCCTTATAGGTTTCCTTATCTATACTCTAATTAACTTGGAGTATCAAGACGTTCAAGATATAAGCAGGGATCTTCTTCAATGGTTCCTTGAATCCAGCTTCATTGAGGCTCAGCCTGAGGGTAACCATCAGGTGGACAGGCATGTGCTTATGGGGATAATGATGTTTGGAACCACCGAGGTAGCCCAGTCCAGTCCTGCCCAACTGGGTTGGTATATGGATTAGATTCTTAATCCATTGGCCCTTCTACCTTAGCTCTTGAAAAACTGCTATTACTTCGGGGGATATCCGGGGTTTCAACGCTGGCGAACCCATAAAATGGTATTGGGGAGAGCTTATTTCAAAGGCTTGGACACTGGAGGGTTCAGTACCCTCATTCACACTGATCATGGGAATATCTTCCAGTGTATGAATCGGATATACTTTAATTGTTGGTGAAGAGTGGACGGAACGACTCCAGCCATATGAATCCATGGTTGCCCTAGCAACAAGTTATATCCAGTAGTGATATTCAATATTTGGAAGGATATGTTGAAAGTGAATGGACTGATCTCCATGGGAAGCTCAATTTCCTCCACAGTATCCCTCCGTGATTCATCGAAAGCTCTAATCACCACATTGCTATCTCGGATCCAATTTGGATTGATATTCATCCTCTTCAGGGTATCTTGAGGGCAGATATTTAGGGATGAACCACCATTAATAAGTACACCTCATATCACATAACCAGATGATATAACTGCGATATGAAGTGGCCTACAATGTTCAGTTCCTTCGGTTGGTATATCTTCATCGGTAAAAGATATCACGTTACTCTCCAGTACGTGGATAATCATATGCTGGAACTTCTCAGTATCAATGGTTTTGGGCAAGTAGGCCTACTCTAATACTTGGATGAGAGTCTGGCGGTAATCTTCGGAAGCTAGAACAAGGTCTAGGACAGAGATTTAGGGTGGTGCCTCTTTCAGCTGCTTAACCGCTCTCGCTTTGTTATGTCCCACTTTGTTAAGGAAATCCACAATCTTCCCTAGCGACACATTTTCTATGGGTTTAGCTATTGGCTCCATTTTCCGCCCTGGGAGACACAATGGGTTGTCCTTTGGCAGATTGCAGTACAATCGATCTTAGACCTTATACCTTCTCCATAATTCCAAGGAACCTTTTTCAGACTAAAAATAGATATTTGCGGAAGAGGAGTCAACATCACTGGCATTGGCGCAACTATTTCCAATGGAATCTTATCTCCAATATTGGACAATCCTCAGTTGGTTATAGGTAAGGTGGAAGTTCTTTTTACGCAAGTGATAACTGCCACCATTTCTTCTGAATCTTTCACCTTCTAAGGGTATACTATCTCTTCATTAGGGAAAATCTCAGCCTCCCCTATCATCTTCAACTCTCCTAATTCGACCAGATTCTGAATGAGATGACGCAGGGCCCAACATTCCTCAGTGGTATGTCCAGGAGCATTTGAGTGATAAAGGCATGTCTTACTGGGGTTAAAATACTTTGATCGAGGGGAGAACTCCGTGATCTTTCCCTCATTAATCAACATCCGCAAGATTTCTTCCCTAGACTGCCCAGTGGGGTAAACTTTTGCTTGGCTGTAAAATCCTAATGAGAATGAAATTCAGCTTCCCTGGCTATCTTTTCTTTCCATCTGCTCTAATCCTAGAGACGAATCTAATCTCTCTTTGGAAAGGGGATAACCTTAAGAGGTGGAATATTGATCTGCCCTCGTAAGACTTGATCGATCAACTGATGAGTCAACTGATGTTGGTATACAACTAGCTCTGCTAATTGGTCCACTTATACCTTGATTGAGGCCAAGCTCTATTCCATCGTATACCTTTCTTCCGGGTAACCCCATATAAAAGGAGCAGTCATCATATGAGCTTCTCCTAATTTTCTCAGATATTTATTGTTTTCCCGACCTCCTACACTGATCATGTTGAATCCCTCCACACTATGTTGAGGTAAGGGATTATTATTAACATTGGGTTGCTCTGGCACTTTTACCACATTCTCCCCGCTATTAATCAGGTTTTGAATCTTATGTTTTAAGGTCCAACAGTTCTGAGTGTCATGCCCCGGTGATCCGGAATGATATGCACATTTTTTTACTAAGATCAAATTATCTTCCATTAGGGTCAGCAGGTGGAGCGATGTAAGATCCCGAATTTTATGAAATAAAAGTATCCAATTTTCTTATAATTATTATTCTATTTAATAAATGGTTTAATTGATAAAAGGTTAAGGTTAAAGGTGATATTTGAAAATTTTGCAAAGTAAGCAAGTTGATATAAAATATTTGTTTGGTCGGGGAATATTCTTTTTGTCAGGGAATATCCGTATGACGACACCATTATTGGTGGACCCCACAACGGAATAATTTTCGTAGCTAGAAAGAGACAAAAATATTTTTTTATAAAAATAATGGCGAAAGTTTTACCGTTAAACAGTTGAACTACTCGGTGGTAAAAGTACAGTAATACGCGTGGTTGCATAGTAGCGCATAGTATTGATTATTGATGCTTACATGAGAAGCCACTCAGTTTACTCAATTATTGTTACCGTAATTGTTGCATAGTATCTCACATTATTTGATTCAATTATTGTCACAATATCATCTGCATAATATTTTATATTATTAAATCAATAATTGAGACAACAAAGTTATTCATATTATTATTTACAATATTGATGATGTCTAGAAAGTTCTATCGAGGAGAGGTTTGGTCACCTAATTGCGCGCCAATAGGGAGAAATCCTTATCGGAAAGCACCCTCTTTCCTGGAAATGATCTGGTTGTTAAATATTATGAGTTATAATATTAATGATGAATAATTGTTGAAGTTTTAAGAATGTATTTATTAAAGATAAGTGAATTACAAAAGTTAGAGGGGAATAATGCAAATTTGGAACACTTTAGGGGTACCAAAGTGTAATAAGTTAAATCAATCTGGACCATTGGTGGCGGTTTTAATAGTAAATCAATCTAGACCGTCGATGATGGTTTTAATGGTAAATCAATCTAGACCGGCGATGATGTTTTTAAAAGTAAATCAATCTGAACCGTCGATGGTGTTTTTAAAAATAAATCAATTTGGACCATCGATGGTGGTTTTAAAAGTAAATCAATCTGGACTGTCGGTTGTGGTTTAAATAGTAATCAATCTGGATCGTCCATTCTAATAGTAAATTAATCTAGACCGTTCGTGAATTAGTTACTATTTAGTTATTTCTCTTATAAATAGAAGCTTAATTCTTCTTTCATTCTCACCAATTCACTGAGACTCACAAGAGAAACTATAGAGAGCAAGAAGAAAAGTATTCTGCTACTTCACTATTGCAGTATCCAGTTTTCTACTAAGGTGAGGGATGTTATTTCTTTTGTATTCGTAAGAAGTATTATTTCTTTCGTATTCATAAGGAATACTATTTTTCGTATTCATCCTTTAATATGTCGGAATAACCTATCTACGCGGATTACGTACCGCGTGACAGGTGAAAATCCATTTACAGTTTCGTATGTTATTTCTTTTCATATTTTTAAATCTAAACTTACTATTGTAAGTATTGCTTCTATAATCCCTAAATTTAGTGGAATATCCTTGAGTTTTGCGCTTCATCCAATATCGTTTCATTGGAATATTGATCTGAACTTTCTTATTAAATACTAATATTTTCACCTGGGGTACTATTCATAGATTACTATTCACCTGGTTACTATTCACTAGAATATTATTCACTCGGGTATTCGAGGCACTTTTCATGTCGGGGTACTATTCACGAGTTACTATTCACCCAGTTACTATTCACTCAAATATTATTCACTTGGGTATTCGGGGCACTTTTCATACCGGGGTACTTTCACGGAGTACTATTCACCCGAAGTACTATTCATGATAAAAATTGATTTCTTTTCTGTCCAAAATTATTTTTGTTACATGATTATTATTCTTGAATTTAACTCCACAAAATAGTATCATGTTGACAATTTGGATATTTTTAAACTCTGGATAAATTTAAAATCTTTAATATTTATCCTTGATCTCGTTTGATTGAATTCTTATATCATTGTCATCATCATCATACTTATATTGTGATAAAAGTCATTTGTGCCTTACATGCATAGATGTACTATTGATTGGTATGATTATGACCAGGGATTATTCGGTATAATCATGACCATAATGTTACAAATGATGTGGTAAAAGTCTTCATTGGCCCGTAGTTTATTGATGGACAGTTGTTGGTATGATCATGACCATTGATGATTACATGAATATCCTTGGCCCGTAGTGCAGGGATAATTCGTGGACATGATACTAATGAATATCCTTAGCTCGTAGTGCAGGGATGATTTGATGATGTGGCTTATTTATTAAGATGAGTCTCAGCGATAAAGTTAATGAAAACCTTTTTAAATCATTGAAGATAGTAGATACCATGCTCTACTTGACTCTTCTAATGGATTGCTTGTTCCATTGCAGTTAAAATTATTGTCTATTATATTCTATCAGTTTAACATTATTGAAGGCTAATGATAACTTATTCTTCATTATCTTAGTATAATATTTCTTACTGGGTTAGTTGAGTTCACGCTTTTGCTTTCATTATTCTCTTCAGGAAATGAGAACGTAGCCGAGACTAGTCGGGGAATGGAGTGATGGTCCGAGATGGCTGTTTTTGTAATCCTCACTATTTAGTGTGATAATAAATGTAATGAGGGTTGAATTTGAGTTTGGATATTGTCTATGAGACAATATTCATGTAAAAACTCTCAACTCTTATTGTATAATTAATTTTATATTTGTATTCAGTACCATGTATTTGACAACTCAAGATGTGTGATGTATACCTATTTTGGGGGGGTCACAAGCGAGCTCAGTGATCTTTTTATGTTGTACCAACAATGCCAATATATTCTCCAATGAGTCCCCCCATGGGAGTGAATATTCTTCTTCGTTTCTTTTCCCTGACTTTTGGAGACGTAGGATTTTGGGTGTTTACACGTCCAGGGTAATTGCCTTGCTTCTGTATAGGTGGATTACAGCTCTTACTTGCTGATTGACCTTGCAAGATTAAATAAACATCTTCCTCCTTCCTTTTAGGTACCCTTTTGGGAGCGTTCGAGTAATTGCCCGATTGTATATTCTCTGCCACTGCCTCCTAGGTTGTAAGGTTCTTGATTTACCGAATTTCAATCCCATTTTAGCCATTTCTCCATGTTTGTTCATCTCGAAAAAGGATTTGCATATCCCTTCCATAACTCTCTCATAATATGGGGCTTGGATGTCAATAAAGGTCATTACCATCTCACCTTCATCCATTAGCGGGCTAACTTGGGCGGCTATATGCCTCCACCTCTATGCGTACTCCCTCAACGACTCATTGCTCAGTTTCTTAATTTTGGTTACTTGGTAACGATCAGGGGCCATTTGGGATTAGAAGTTATACTGATTAAGAAAAGCATGGGCTAGATCCTCACAACCCTTGACTTTAGAGTTGTCAATCCGGGTGTACCAAGTTCAGGCTTCACCAGTAAGGCTCTTTTGGAACAACTGCATTCGGAGGTTCTCATCCTCGACATATGATCCCAGATCACCTATATAAACCTTTAAATAGGTGTAGGGATCTCCCAATCCATTATACCTTTTGAACTCTGGGACTTGAAATTTATCGGGGTATCTCGCCTTTGGGAAAATACACATATCAGAATAATTCACGCTCTCATGGGGTCCTGTCCCCTTAATAGATCGGATATGATCTTCCATTTGTTTCAATTTCTTTCGGATATCTCCAGTTTCTCTGTCTTCTCGGAGGTTTATTACTTCCTTTGTCAGATTATTATCTGTGGCCTCTTTGGCAGAACTGACATTGATTAGGGATACTAGGGTAGACATCTGTGTATCATTGTTCTTTCCTGGTACTTACATCTCTACTTGCACAGAAGGTTCAATTGGAGTTTTCAATATGGGATCCTGAGTGACTTTAAACTGTTCTCTTAATAGTACGGTCATCTCAGTCATCCACCTCTTAAATTCCTCAAACTCTATTTGAGATACATGCATAGGTTCGGTTGAACTGCCTTCTGCCATTTTGGCTGGAAGTGATCTTGCCTTCTTGGTTTGGGATCGAGCTTTAGGGCCAATCTGCACAAAATCGGTATCTAGTTTAGTCTTGATATTGGCAGATGATATGGATGCATGATATGTTATGCATCAATTTAGGGTTTTACTTTTGTTTTTTAATCTTTTCCTGTGAGACAATGGGTTAGTCGACTTGATGACAGGATAAGAAAGATATACAAATGACAATTAAGATGGATGACATTTGTATATTCAAAAATTAATAGGGCATGGAGAGACATCCTGCGTGTTTAGTTTATCAGAGGCTGGCCTATCTTATGTTACTCTCACTGGCTTTTTGAAATTAGTTCCCATATCTTCGTAATTTACTTGATGAAGACATCCATCTTTGAATGGGAGTGGATCTGAGTGGTGCCTTTTATGAGCCTCACAAGAGAACACTCTTTAAAGTCCAATAATAAACAATCGATGGGTTTGCCTCTTAATGGAGGTACCACACAACATACATTCATCGTCCTCACTGAATGCAATATGATGACATTGTGCGAGGCACTAATATATTGTGTGAGGCACTAATATAAAGTACTTAAATATTTGAGACACTCATCACACACAAAGATTATTCACACAAGAATGCACATGCCGAATGGAAATTAAAAAGATTTGAACGCGACTTAACCCCTCTGTAATCACCAACGGAGTCGCCACCTGTCGACGTCGGGAAAACTTTTTAGTAGTATGTATGATCTTTACGGTTTTTCGTTTTTCCATTTTTCCTCTTTTTGATTTTTTTATACCTTTTCTATTTTGATATGTAGATTGATTTGATTAAAGGGTGAGGTTTAGGAAAAGACCAACATTTAGTCGATTTATTTTACCAAATTTGATTTTTTATGATTGGGCCGAATGAGACAGAATCTCCAGTTGGTATGGTTTACAATGGATGTACCAACTCATCCAGATTTGAAAGTTTTCGCAATATGGCCCAATATTTGACTCTGTAGCATTGGTCTGAAACTAAGATTCTTAGAATTCGGGGGTTTGCTTAAGCGAGAGTAATGCGTTAGGCACCCCCCGACTTCCGTGAAAACACGGCTACCGCATCTTATTGATTTCCTATGTATAAAGTTTGTGTGTTTATGTGTGTTTTATTTTTAAAGTATTTTCTAAGATTTATTTGAGTTATTTGGAAGTAGTGTTGTTCCTCTTTGCACCTATGTACGAAGGATTTGATTTAGCGAAAAGTTCATTTTAGACAAAATATACATTTCTAATGATATTTTAGAAAAACCTAATTTTCAAATCCTTCGCTCGAATAGTAATCGAGGACCTATGATACTTCCTTTTATCTTTATGTTTCTTACATTATCTACCTAAATCTCTTTATTTTGCATGAAAGCTCTTTATGATTTTTATTGGAAAATTATTTTGGGTGATAATGCATGCAAAGAAAGCACCAAAAAGAGGTCAGATCATCATCGGGCATGAAATTCATCTCGATGAATCTAAACACTCACAAACATAATTTCACTATCATAGGATTTTAAATCCGAATTCTTGGGACGAGCCCTTTGAACTCGTTTTAAGATCCAATATTACATGTACAACGATTTATAGTATTTAAACATTACATTTAAACAAAAAAAGTCCCTTATGAGAATTTAGTTAAAATCTATTCAGTAAATCTCAACCCCAGGATTCCTAGGCTCACATTGATATGCTTAAATATGTATATACAATATCCTAGAGTTGATGTTAGGTGATTTCATCGATTGAAATCCCCGTATCTAGCCATTAGGACCCCCTCACCTCTAGATACAGATCTAGGGCTCTATGGAGTGACTGGGACTGACCAAAAGTAGTAAAACATTTAGATCTACCATGGATCTAAGCCAATCTAGCATATAGGTTAGAGCATCATGCGTCATAACTGTTCAAAATGCTATATTTGGCTAGATCTAGGTAGATCTAGTCAAATAACTTGATTTACAACTGAATATGCACAAATTAACCGGTAGAAACTCAATTTTTATCCACTAATACGCAATATATATGTAAAACAACAAATTTAACCAAGAGAAATTTCTATATCTACATAGATATAGTATTTAGAACAACATTTACAAAGAAAGTGGCTAAAATGAGTGTTTTTCTTCTCGGGGGACGCGTGAATAAGTTTCTTTTTTCTTAGAATTAACTTATATCACTCTTAACACTCAAAATGTATGATATATAAGATCAAACAAGGAAAATGTGACAAAGAAATGCCAAATCTAAAGCTCTCTTTCTCTCTCTCTAGAACTCTCTCTAGCTTTCTTTTCTTGCATGTATCTGATTAATGAGCTTCCAGCTGCTGTCTTAAGGCATCCGAGTTAGCCGCAGGTGTACCTACAGCTGTAGTAGGTACACCTGAGGCTGGGACCCACGGGTTCTGCTATCTCAAAGTTCATGCCTTAGGTCCCGGTTCAATGAAATTTGAGCTCCGTACCCAAAAATCTCAAAAAGTCTTTGAGGAAGGCTGCAAAATGTGGTCAAATCTGAACAACTCAAAGTCCGGGAAGATGATGCAATTAGCTAAAATGTATCTTCCAGCTCCCGAGGGTCGTCAATCGGCTCGTCTTCAATAGCTCGCAGTTCATTGATTGATGTGGTGACGTCTTATGGTCACTTCCTCAGCTTTGCGATCCTCATTCAGTTCACTCCGTGTCTGAGCATTGTTGCATCTTGATCTCTCCTCAGGGTTGTCTCCGGGGTGAAATGTGTTTTTTTCCTACCTCAGGGTTGTCTCTGAAGTGAAATGACATTTTTGCCCTCCTATAAGGTTAGTCCAGAAAAAGTGAATTTTCGAGTGACTAGAACACACACACACACATATACACGTGTATATATATATATATATATATATATATATATATATATATGATTTTTCTTTTTGCCCAAAAAAGTTTTAGAAAATCATTTAAAAAGAATAGGAATCTCCTTGCCTTAAGAAATATTACTATTGAATCAATTTCCTTAACACTTGATATTAGATTTATCAAGGTCAGAAAATAATTCAATAAGAGTTTGAAAATAAATACTTTGGTCAAGATAAACGAGATAAATAAAATAATTTTAACATTTTAATCATTTGGATAGGATTCTACCCATTTAACCTATTTACCTAATTTGTTATCATCAAAATAAAATATAAGATTTGGAGACCTATCAGACTTGAAAATAGCTTGGGTGTAAAATGGACTCCAATAAAATAATATATAAATGCTTCTTACTTCTTTTTCAGTATGGAGATTTCTAGACACAGATTTATTTCCATGACCCCTTTCTTTCCTTTTCGCTTGCATAATAGAATGACATTTTAAATAATATAAAATTACATAATTGAAACAATTATAGGGATTACACATAGCTTAACATGTTAATTTATGGTGTAGATTGTTGTGAGGTAGGTTGTGTTGTCACTTGTTCTGGAGTAGTTTGTGGTTCACTCGTTATTTGTTCTCTCCTTGATTGTTTGACTGGTTCATCTTACAACTTAACATGTTATTCTCATACTCCTTACACCTAGAGCACATAACAGGTGTCCCTTTCCTAGATGACTTAGTCTTACTCTTGGGCTCTTCATTAGGATCCTTCTTCCTATTTTTCTTAGGTTTTCCTATTACTCTCTTGGTTGTTGGAAGCAACAATATTGTCATGTTGGCAAGAGTCCATTCATTTGATCCACTATTGGATTTAACAACCATATGTATAAACACTCGAAATTTTTGCATTCCTGTTACTAACCTTGCAGTAGGGCAAAATCATCTTCCAGAGATAACCCTGGAAGTCAACTCAGTACAGTCCCGGAGATAACCCTGAGATACTCAGTTTTCCATATCAGAGACAACCCTGAGATATTCAATTCCATCCCGGAGACAACTCCGGGAGATTCAGCTCCAACCTCGGAGACAACCCCGAGGGATGCAGTTGCAGTTCCGGAGATAACCCCGAAAAAACTCATTTTTGGTCCCAGCTGTCAACTTCAACCTCAGAGATAACCCCAAAGCACTCAGTCCCAACCCTGGAGATAACCCCAAAAGGTCAGACACACCTCATAGATAACCCTGAGGACATTCAGTACTCACAGTATCCCAATCTCAGAGATAACCCTGAGCAACGACTGCTAAATCAGCCAAGAATAAGAAATAACCCCGATGAGGGGCAAAATCATCAGTTTGCCACCTCGATCCCACATTCACACCATCTCAACAACATTTTAACCCACATGCTACACATAATTGTCCTATAAGAACCATAACTCCAATCCCGAGTGACTATTGCACAAGACAGCACACCAGATAGAATTTGAAGACTTGAAGATTTGGGAATGGACCCATCTTCCCGGCTTCGTACAACCTCTTATCCCATGTCATTGTGTAGCTCTCGACAACAGCATTATGGAAAGGTATTATACGCCTCAATCGGATGCCCGAATTAAAAGTTATGAAGGTTCGAGCGGACAACACATTGCACGAGTGCACGTACTTTAAGACGATAGGGCCCACGGAACTCGGGGGACACCGGGTAGCTACAGGTACACTTGCGGCTCCCCCCTCTATAAATAGAGGGCTTAGGGGTGGCCAGTTTGAAGAGAGAAAAGGCGAGGAAGCCCTGTCCCTTTTGATCTGCACACACTATAAACTGAGTGCTTTCTCATTCCAAACACTTGTGAGCTTATACTTTTCTATATTTTACCGGTGGAAACTGAGTGTTCATTCATTTAAAGCTATTTGAAGTCTTCTTTGGCAGCCCACTGTAAGCCTTCTCATATTTCTTAAAGCCTTTCTCCACATTTATTCACGTTGAGAGTTGTGTTGTGTGCATATGCCCAAATCGTCGATCCGTTGCGTTTATTACTTTTATATATATATAAATACTTATATATATATATATATATATATATATATATATATTGTTATCATCAAACTCTGTTTGATTGAGCCTGGATATATATTCGGTCCATTTATTGCTTTTATATAAATATATCCTCGAATTAACGAACTGAGCCTGGATCAATATATATCCGGTGCGTTTACAGCTTATATATATATATATATATATATATATATATATATACATTTTTGGCCATTTACTACTTTTATACATATATATATACATACATTTAGTCCCGCCTGGAGTTTACTTTATGGTGGTTGATCATATTGATATATATATATATATATATATATATATATATATTTACATTTAGTCTTGCATGGAGTTTACTTCGTGGCGGTTGATCGTTCTTATATATATATTTACAACTTATATATATATATATATAACTATTTACAGCTTTCATACATACTGCATCATCATGTGACTAGGAATCATGTGATCACAGATTCAGTCCCTGAATCTAGATTCTGTTCCCGTGATGGATATTTTTTAGTTGTAATTAACTTGTAAATTATTTATGGTAATTGAATTTCCTTAGACGACTCTCATGCCCACGAGGAGTTCGGCACTGCTATATATCTTGTTCATAAGGGTTTGAAAAACCTCTTTTACAAAACATCACTGCTATATCTTGTTCAAATTGAACTTTTATACAAAATTCAAATCCTTTGTATATAGGTGCAAACGAGGCATAACACTACTTCCAGATAACTGCACATAGACCTACATACACACACACATTCAGATAAATGTTTTAAATGAAAAGTAGTGATAACCGTGTTACCACGGATGTTGGGGGGTACCTAACTCCTTCCTCTCGCATAACCAAGCCCCCGGACCCTAACGAATCTCGGTTTCATAGACCAGTTACGCAGTGTCATATCACTTGGTCTATGTGCAAACCTTTTCTCGGTTGAGTTGGTACAACCATTCAAAAATACCAACTGGTGACTCTTACAGTCAAATCGTCGACATATACATGTCGGACCTTTTCACAACTTAATTTTTCAAACAAATCTCACCTAACATAAGAGCACCAAAAGACAAGAACAGAAAAGGGACAATTAAAAATCTCGACGTCGACAATATGATTTCAGATAAGTCTCTATATAATAGCATGAATCCACATAGTTCTCAATAGGGTTTTCCATATGAAGGATTCCAATGATCCATTGTGACAAGGAATGCTAGATAACTATTATACCCCACATGAACAAGTTTTCACCTCTCTGTCTACCTTATATTTCTCACTCCTATCAAACACTTCAAATTTAAAACCCCCATCCCACTCATAGTTACAGTATTTAGTTAACTCAATTGCCTTATTAACCTTTGTCATAATCCTAGGAAATAACTTTCCCTCATTTTTTAGCATCTCATTTCTCTTGGAATGAATTCTACCCATGACTTGTGTTTTTATATCTTCAAACATAGTTAGTTGTGGTTTATATTTGGCCTTTAATATCTAACTATTAAAACATTCAGACATGTTATTACTCACAACATCACATTTGGCTTCACGAGAAAAAAAATGCCTTGTTCCACTACTTTGGAGGATAATTTAACAAATGAGTGTGAGCATCCTTACTCTCATTATTAATGTCAACCATTTCCCTTCTAAAATTATGAGGATTATTGGTTTTGACTGCTTTCTAAAACATCACCTTCAAGGCTTCTTGAGAATTTTTTTTCCTTCGGTTAGCATAGATATATCTTGCACAACATCTATGCTCTACCTCTAGCAAAAGCTCTTGTATAGCAAACACCAAACCCTTGCATTGAAACAACCAGTAATGAAAGTTTAGTACTACTGAAATATAAAAATGCAACTAATAATGTAACAGAAAGAGGATTGTTAATTATCACATAATTATACCTTTTATTGGTCAGTTATCAAGGTTCATCAACATCCTCAAGCAATAGATTTAAGAACCGACTCCAGGAATCCTTTTTTTCTAATTCAACCACTGTCTAAGAAATTATGAACATTTGGTTATTTACATTTGGCAAAAAGCACTTTTACACTACTGTGGTTGTAGTGTTTTAAGCAATTAGTCACTATACTTTTAAAATATTCAATTAACCCACTGTAATTTTTATAAATATTCAATTAACCCATTTCGTCCAATTTTGCAAACAGACGTTAAAAAATTGGGTTGATTTTTCTACGTGGCTTTTGAAAAAAAATAAGTTATTTCCTACATGGCAAGCCAGTCAACCAAATTCTTAATACTATTGTAAGACCCCAACTTTTATAAATAAAGATGAATTTTTTATAAATATTATTTTTGAATATTATGGAGTAAATTTGATATAATATTATAGTTGTGGGTAATATTTATAAATTTTGCAAAGTAAGCAAGTTGTTATAAAATATTCGTTTGGTCGGGGAATATTTTTTTTGTTGGGGAATATTCGTATGACGGCACAATTATTGGTGGACCCCACAATGGAATTATTGTCGGATTGAGAAAATAACAAAAATACTTTATGAAAATAACGGCAGAGGTGTTACCGTTAAAACTGTTGAACTACCCGGTAGTAAAAGTACAGTAATACGTGTGGTTGCATAGTAGCACACGGTATTGATTATTGATGCTTACGTGAGAAGTCACTCAGCTATACTCAATTATTGCTATAGTAATTGCTGCATCATCTCTTATATTATTGATTCAATTATTGTCACAGTATCATCTGTATAATTGATGAGTGAGTTTTATACACATGAATTGGATACATTCGGGCTTAATTTATTGTTGTTCTCAAGTCTTTTAGAATGTTTTTATGTGTTTGTGTCTATTCATGCATGTTTTATATTGTTTTGTAGGATTTGGGACAAAAGTTAAATGGATCGACGTTCGGGGTGGCTAGATTCGCTTTTTCGGCTTGCCATTTACACAGCAGTCACTTCAGAGCCAATTTGACTATAGCTCCGGACATTATTTCGAAAAACTTCAAGAATAAAAGTTGTATATCTACTTCTCCTCTTTCCGGATCATCTTGAATCATCTAAATCAGAGTTCGGACGAAGAGGTTATGGCTATTTTTCCAAAGGATGTCAGAGCAGAAAATATCAAGTTTTTGGAACAGCGCCGGGGCGCTATTTCTAGTGTATTTTGCAGCACCGGGACGCTGGGGGGGAAGAATCACAGCGCCGTGACCAGCGCTGGGGCGCTGGGGAAGGGCTTGGTGATGGCCTGGACGCGTTTTGGGCGAATTTTGACACCTTTTTGACTCCAAATTGGATTGGGTTTGTTTCTAAGCTAAAAATTAGACTTGTAACCTATAAATACATGATGTAAGACATAAAATAAAGGGAGATTACATAGCTTAGATTAGAGATACACTCATTTAGATTAGAACATTAACCCTAGTTCTTATTAGTTTTGGAGATTGAAGCAACTTGGAGATCATTGAAGATCAAGAGCAAGAGCAAGAGCAAGAGGGGAGCATCAGATTTGCTGACAACAGATTCTATTCTCTTCTCTCATCTTACTTTTATCTTTTAATATCTATTCAATTGTGGATTCTTGGTTTTAATTCATTAATTATGAACTAATTCTTTTTATTAAGATTTCAATTGAACTTTTTATGATTTTAAATTGATTATTTGATTTATTTCAATTATTTATGTTAAAGTGAGTTGTTTATCTTGTCTTGTGCTTATTGCTTAATTATCTGATTAGTAATTACCTTGTTACTCTAGAAGGAATTGGAAAAGGAATTCTAGGGTTAGAACTGAACATGATAACATGTGACTTAGTTATTTGTATGGTGAATAATTAGGTTTGTGAATTGAATGAAAATATCTGTTCACCGCATGTAACACATAAGGAATTGGAATTGAAGGAGTTTAATTCAATTGTTTTGCATAGGAATATAGCAAGATTAATCTGGATTAAATAGAAGGCAATTGATCACTTGGAAAATGACTTTTGGCATTTGAGAATTCCTGTTAACAATTCAGTAGACATAATAATTGGGATAAATGGATAATTGATTTATAGTCCATAATTGGGGATATTGTAGTCTTAATCTTTATTTATTTGAATTAATTTTAAAGTAATCTAGTTTTAATTGATTAATTTAGTTTTCTTAATTAGAAAAATAACGATTTGAGTTTGTTTAAATAAAATTAGTTTGGTTAAGAATTTGTACTTGGTGATTTTTATTAAATAATTCCTCGTGGGAACGATACTCCACTTTCACTTTATTACTTGTTGACCGTGTATACTTGCACGTATTCATTGATTGCGAAATCGATCAACAAGTTTTTGGCGCCGTTGCCGGGGAATTAATTTAATAATTATTTTCCAATATTAATTTCAATCAAATTAGTCTTAATTTAAACATTTTTATTTTTATTTTTAATTCTCTTTCTATATTTCTTTCTTTTCAGGTACCATGGATGACTTTGTGTATCAATGGCCATACACGAACAGGCGTCAAACCAATTGTCGTTTCACATTACAGGCGTCAAACCACTTTTCTTTTTACATCACCAGTCGTCAAGCCACTTGACTTTTCATATTTCAAGTGCTAATCTTGAAATCTTCTATAAATAGAGGCCTAGTGCTTCATTATTTTTCACGAATTTATTCAAGCTATAGAGAGAGAAAGTATAAAGAGAATAAGAGAGAAAGAAGAAGAGTATTTTGTTACTACACTACTGCAGTATTCAATCTACTACTAATGTAAGGGGTGTTATTCTTTCTTATTCATGAAGAGAACTGTTGTTATTCCATTGCTTATTATTCTGTTGGAATAACCTGTATACGCGGTTTACCCTATACTTGGTGACATTCTTCTATTATTCTGTTGGAACATCCTATCTGTGTGTTTTACACCAGACCTGGTTCCGTTTTTATTATTATTCTGTTGGAACATCCTTTCTGTGTGTTTTACACCGGACCTGGTTCCGTCTTATTATTATTTCGTTGGAACATCTTGTCTGTGTGTTTTACACCGAACATCATTCCGTCTTTATTATTCTGTTGGAACATCCTGTCGGTGCAAATTTTGCCTGACCTAGTTCCGTTATTATTATTCTGTTGGAATAACCTGTCTATGCGAAGTACCGCATGCATGGTGATTTCTTTGGTTATTCCATTCTTTATTATACTCAGTTGGTTAAAGTTTCGACTTCTATACTCCATGAAATTAGTAGAATATCCTTGATATTTGCGCATCATCCAGTATCTTTCCATGGAAATATTCTTCTGATCATTCTTAAATTTTACTCTACAAAACAGTATCATGTTGACAATTTGGACGTTAATAATTCCTAGATAAATTAAGTCTTGAACTTGTTTTATTGAATTCTTATATCATTGTCATCATCATCATGTTTATATTTTGTTGAAAGTCATCTAGTGGCGTGTAGTGCATAGATGGACTTGATATGATTATAACCAAGGATTATTCGGTATAATCATGACCGTAATATTACAAATGATGTGGTAAAAGTTCTCATTGGCCCGTAGTGCATTGATGGACAGTTGTTGGCATGATCATGACCATTAATGAATACACAAATATTCTTGGCTCGTAGTGCATGGATAATTGTGGTCGTGATACTAAAGAATATCCTTGGCCATAATGCAGGGGTGATTCGATGATGTGGAATATTTATTAAGCTGAGTCTCGGCGATAACAGTGATGAAAAACCTTTTAAATCATAAAAGATAGTAGATTTTATTTTCTACTTGACTCTTTTAATGGATTGCTTGTTTCGCTGCAGTTAAACTTGATGTCTATTATATTTTATCAGTTTAACATTGTTGGAGACTAATGATAATTTATTCTGCATTATCTTAGTCATAATATTTCTTACTGGGCTAGTTGAGCTCACCCTTTCCTTCACTGTTCTCTTCAGGAAATGAGAATATAGCTGGGACAAATCGGGAAATGAAGTGATGGTCTGGAGGATAGCATTAGTAGTCCTCACTATTCTGTGAAATAGTGTGATAATAATTATAACGAGGACTCATTTTGAGTTTGTATAATCTCTAGTAGATAATATTTGTATTTAAACTCACAGTTTATGTTTGTCGTATTGTACACGACAGTTGTATTAGTAAGTTTTATACCTAATTTTGATGTATACCTAATTTTGAGGGCGTCACAACTATTGAGCCACTGCACTTTAAAAAAATACAATTGGCCCACTGTGGTTTTAAAAATATTTTTATATTTTATTTTCTTTCTCTTTCTTTACCTAAATAGTTATAATATGCATAATATTAATAAAAATTAATATTATAATATTTATAATATGTATGTTTTATTTTAAAAATAAAAATAAAAATACTTTTATGTTTTAAAAATACTTATAAAATTTTTAAAAATAAAAATATTTTTATGTTTTATTTTCTTTCTTTTTCTTTACCTAAATATTTATAATATGTATAATATTAATAAAAATTAATATTATAATATTTATAACATATATGTTTTATTTTAAAAATAAAAATAAAAATACTTTTATGTTTACAAAATACTTATAAAAATTTTAAAAATAAAATATTTTTATGTTTTATTTTCTTTCTTTTTCTTTACCTAAATATTTATAATATGTATAATATTAATAAAATTAATATTATAATATTTATAATATGTATGTTTTATTTTAAAAATAAAAATAAAAATTCTTTTATGTTTTATTTTCTTTCTTTTTCTTTACCTAAATATTTATAATATGTATAATATTAATAAAATTTAATATTATAATATTTATAATATGTATGTTTTATTTTAAAAATAAAAATAAAAAATACATTTTATGTTTTAAAATACTTATCAAATTTTTAAAAAAAATTAATTTTATGTTTTATTCCATCTACATTTGGATCCCAAATCAACTATCTGGAGAAATTTCGCTGCAAAAATGGCTCCTGCTTCGTAAAAATGGCTCCTGCTTCGTTACAAAAATGGCTCCTGTAAAAATGGATCCCAAATCAACTAACGTATCAGCAAAAATGGACCTCTCCTCCACCAACAACACCCTTTTATTACGATCTTGCCCTCAACATGACCATCAGAAACCTTAACAAACTCATCGGCACCAGTCTAAACTCTATCAGTCCGACCAGATCTTCTCCTCCCTCCCCAGTTCGTCGCTGTCCAGATCTTCTGATGCCGGATTCTATGGCTTTGGGTAGGCGACTGGTGTCGACGGATTCCAAGTTTCAATTTTGGTGAGGATGGAGATGAACAGTAGGGTTTGGTGAGGAAGAAGATGAACAGGAGATGTATTTTTATTTATTGTTTTATTTTTGGCTTATTTATTGTTTTATTTTAGGCTTATTTATTTTCTTAAAAAATGAATTAAAAAATTTATTTTAATTTTATTATTATTTTAATTATTTTTTGCCACATAATCAATTATTTTATTTATTACTTTTTTGTGTTGCCACATCAGAAAATACAGATTTTTTTGTTTTTTTTTCAATGCCATGTGTGTAATTATTTGACGTCCGTCCAAGAAATTGGACGGAATGACTTGATTGAACATTTTAAAAAAGTACAGTGGGCTAATTTAATATTTTAAAAGCACAGTGACTAATTGCTTAAAACACTACAACCACAATGGGGTAAAAGTGTTTTTTGTCGTTTACATTTCTACCAATTGTAGACAACATCTCACCCCTGCAGTGTGTCTTTAAAAAGCAGCCATCAAGCCCTATTATGGGCCTACATATATCCCTCCAACCAATTTTGTTTCACAACTTTAAAACAATTATACATTCTCTGGAATCTAGTTGGAGTGCCTCCATCACCTCTAATTTGAACTGTGCTACCATAATTTTTATTTAGAATCTCATTCTCATGCTCCCAAACTTTAGCATAATGCTCCTTCAAGGTTTTCTCAATTTTACTTAAAACTACCCTCTTTACTTGTTGACACTGAGGTATTAAAGATTGCAGTTCAAACCTCTATTTAATTGCAGTTTGTAATTCCGTCAACTTCATCATTAGTTTTGCTCTTATTGTACTGCCAAACTTGTCAACCAACCATCTAGACTTAACAATCTTAATCTTTTTTTCCTCACACAATAATGTTTCTCATTGTATGATTTAATTTGAAACAACTTCTCCCCTAGCACATAACTAGCACATAACCCCCATGGACATTTGCTGGCACACTTGGCTTGTATTCTTGTTTTCTCATTCACAGATAAATAGATTCTCTTGCCATAACCAACTGCATAATTCATAATAGCTTCTCTATATTGTTCAGCTCCAATGAATGTCATATCAACTTCAAATTTTATCATGTTGATTGGAGTTTTGGGATTATATACTGGAAGAACCCTTTTCTCTTCCTTTGTGACTCCTCTCTTTCCCATTCACTGTTATTAATAAAATCACCACTTGGAGGAATCTCAAGATTCAAATTTGGCTCATTTTCTACCCAATGCTTCATTCCTTTTATACCAAACTGCAATTCATCATCATCATTCGAAAATGTTGGTTCAACTTCAACCTTTTCAACTTATGCAATCTTTGTCTTTCTAGGTTTCCTAGCCTTTTCCCCCCATGCTACTACTCTCTTGTGTTTCAACCTAAACATTTGGTTAATCCAATGTTGTGTTTTTAGCCTTACTTTTAGCTGCTTTTGAACCCTCTTTACCTTTAACTGATTTGTAGGATGTTTTACATTTTCCACTACTGGGGATAGGTGGAGCCTAACCTCCTTAACTTGTATTGAGTCAACATCAATTGGTTCTTTATTAATATTTACTTCACAGTGCACAATTAAGTCTTTTTCTTTTGTTTTTTTAATCTTTTGCTTTTTTCCTTATATTTACAAATCCTCATTCCCATCATCATCAATACCACCACTTTCCTCATTAGTGTCCTCATCTGCCATAAAATCTTTCTCATTATCATTTTCCCTCACTTGATCGTCACTTGAATCTTTATCCTCTATATGCATTGGTGCATCCACATTGACATTAAGCACATCCCCCACTGATTCCCCATGTTATGCATTCACATTATCAAAGTATGCAGGTAATTTTTCATTATCCTCATAATCACAATATATATATCCATCTTCCGAGGTTTAGTGCTTCTTCAACTAGCAGTTTTACACTATTATCATCATGAATAAGTTATATATCATCCTTCAAACTATACCATGCCATTTTGAAGTAAAAAACAAACTCATTTTTATACCCTAGCTTCTTAGGTAAGTTCATCAACTTATCAACATTAACGTAGTCTCCATCCACCCCCCTCATAAGTTTCTTTTCTTCCACCCTCATAAACATATTCCTTGTTATTAACATGCTGATCTCCATTGTAAGACCCCAAATTTTATGAAATAAAAATTATTCAATTTTTCTATTTAGTAAATAGTTAAATTGATAAAAGTTTAAAGTTATGGGTGAAATGTATAAATTTTGCAAAATAAGCAAGTAGTTATAAAATATTCATTGTTGTTGGGGAATATTCGTTTGGTCGTGGAATATTCTTGTTGTCGGGGAATATTCATACGACGGCGCAACCATTTATGGGCCCCATAACAGAATAACTGTCGGATGAAGAAAACGACAAATATAAGTTTTTATAAATAACGGCGTAGTTGTTACCGTTAACACTTTTGAAATACCTAGTGGTTAAAATACAGTAATACGCGTGGTTGCACAGTATTTTTGAATGATTTTTTCTTACGTAAGAAGGCACTACTCAATAATTATTACAATAATTATTGTTCAATATTTTATTTTATTGATTCAATAATTGCTACGTTGATATTTTATATTATTGTTGTTTTAATAATTGTCACTACACAGTATTTTCCTTTATCAGATCAATAATTCATATTATTTGAATAATATTATTAGATAACATTATCGGCAGTGTCTAAGGAAGTTCTGTCTAGAAAAGGAGTTTGGTCACCTAATTACGCGTTAATAAGGAGAAATCCTTATCGAAAAGCCCCCTCTTTCTTGGGAACGACCTGGGTGTCATAATTGTGATTCTGTAATATTATTTGTGAATAATTAATTATTGATTTATATGATAAGAAAATATTTATTTTATGTGGATGGATAGGGAAATATTTATTTTATGTGGATATAAATGAAGGAATAAATACTGAGGTATTTTATCAGTATTTTTTCGGAATAGAGGTGTTGAAAATCGTCCGTATGTGAATTTCGGTCTTTTTCGTTTGGAATTTGAAAAAACTTAAATCTACAAAGTTGTAGAGAATTAAAATTCCCATGGAACGGACATAAAATTCGTATTTTTCTGATAAAATAGCTATTTATTATGAATTATTGAAGTTTCAGAAATAAATATTTTTTATTAAAAACATGGGTGGGTCACACTTTTGGTTGGTGAGAAATGTGCTGAAATTTTATTTCAAAAGTGGTGGGTGTGAATAGTAGCAGGTAAAGCCATCAGGTAGCAGGTTACTCTACTATGGCGTTCTAAGCATTTTCCTATAAATAGGGTGTTTAGTTAGAATTGAAAATCACACCAGCATCATAAGCTTTCTCTCTCTATATTATCGAGTGAATTTTGTGAGTATTTAGATACTTTGTGAGTTGCTATTCAGTGCAAGTTTTCTTCAGCCTTATACCTGATATTTCAGCCGGAAGTACTGTTCTTTTGAGGTAAGAGATGTTATTTTCTACGTAAATGATATTATTTTCTTCAATATCATTATGCAAAAATATTGATATGAATTTTATTATGGAATTTCTACCTTTTTGTGTCGAAATTACTATTCACGTATACGGCATTATTCACAGAAAAATGAAATTTTCTCTTCTTTGTCCAAGATGTCTATTATGGTTACTATCTTTGATTGTATCCATGTTTAGATCTTCATTCTTGAATTTTACTCCACTACGG
The DNA here is from genome assembly GCA_020205505.1 of Panax japonicus. Lineage (NCBI taxonomy): Eukaryota > Viridiplantae > Streptophyta > Magnoliopsida > Apiales > Araliaceae > Panax > Panax japonicus. The sequence continues at coordinate 74,780,507 of CM035096.1, read as the reverse complement.
TTTATTTTGGAGTATTTTTGAACTTGGATAAACTAAAGTACGAAATCTAATCTTTGATCTTTTATCTCACTAGATTCGTTTCTTAAAAATATTTTTCATCATCATCAGTCCTAAATGATGATATAACTGTATATCTTTGGCATGTAATGCAAAGATGAATGAGTACCTGATGAATATCTTTGGCCCGTAGTGCAAAGATGGACAAGTGTTAAGATGAACATGACCAACTGGTGATACGAATGAATATCTTTGGCCTGTAGTGCAAAGATGAATATTTGATTCAAGATGTATATTGATTGATGTCATAGAGATAAATCCATGTTTTGATCATATTATTTTTATTATCATATATAATATTTTTATAATCTTGGTGATGAAATTTATCTTTCACTTGAGTGAAAAGGTGGGTAGATTATTGGTATGATCGTGACTATGGGTTCTCTTTGGTCAATAGTGCAAAGTTAAATTGTTGACTAGTATGATCATGACCATTGAATTTATAATTGAATATCTTTAGCTTAAGTGCAAAGGTGAATTGATCAACATGGTTATAATTATTGTTTATATAAATTTTGAAATGATTATGTATTTCTTTGAGATATTAATATTTTTGGCCTGTAGTGCAAAGATGACCTGTTGTTGAATATCTTTGGCATACAGTGCAATGATGACCTGTTGTTGAATATCTTTGGCCCGTAGTGCAAAGATAACCTGTTGTTGAATATCTTTGGCCTGTAGTGCAAAGATGAACTGTTGATGAATATCTTTGGCCCGTAGTGCAAAGATGAATTTATTAGTATGATTATGAACAGAAACTGTGAGTTGGTATAATCATGATCTTTGATGTTTCAGGTAAAGACAAATGATGAAAATTATCTTCGTCCTGGGTGCGAAGAGGAATTTAGAACCACAATTATGATTATGAGTTATTCACATGATTGTGGACAGGAACTGTTGATTGATGTTACAGGGATAAAACATTGTTAGTGGACTTTTAACATGGAGAAGATAATAGACTTTACGGTCTATTTGACTCTTCTAATGGATTGTTCGTTCCGCTGCAACTATGGTTGAAAATTTTTATCATCTACCATATGTTCTAAATCTCTGATTTATTACTGACGAAGGCTATTGATAATTTAATTATATTTAGTCATGATATTTTTTATTGGTCTATTTGTGCTCACTCTTTTGCTTCACAATTCCTTTCAGGTAATAAGAGTGTAGCTGGGTCGAGCGGGGGTAACAGGGGAATAGAACGGTGGTCTATAGCTGTTGAGGTTTCCCCTAAAACAGTATGGAACTAATGTTATTGAGAATTTAGATAAGTGTGTCGTATTTTTATACGTCATTTAACCGTTGATTTTGGTGAACCGAATAGGGAAGGTGAACCCAACTTTGAAAAGGTGTTTTGCCACTATCATACAAGATGTCTAATGACATACAACTTCATGTTATCATAAGATAGGGTTGTGCACATCCACTTGCTGAGTATATATATGAGCACTACCTATATAATCTTGGAGTTTGGTTGAAATATAATTCTCAATTGGAGACAATGGAGATAATTATATGTCAAGAGAAGACTCGCCATTGGAAAGAACATGATAGCAATCTTCTTATTTTTCTTTGGGGTCTATTGGGCTGGTCAACCAGGGATAATTCTCGAGTCATATGATAACTATTATAACTTAGATGTATGGCCTCTCATGTACGAAGGTTTCCTTGAGCATTTTCCAAAGATTTTAAATTCTAAAACAGTTATTGACTGTACCTTTATGTAAGGTACCACTGTAAGGTATCAATGTGAGGTGCTATCCAGGTAAATGGATGAGAGTCACAGTTGGTATCTATTTGTATTAAAATTCACAACATATTTGTTGTCTTATTTTGCACGACAATTATAATAATAAAGTTTGTATTTGGAAATTGCATTGAGTGTATTTCGTGACGACTCAGAATAGGTTCTTGAGCATTTTCCAAAGATTTTAAATTCTAAAACAGTTATTGACTGTACCTTTATGTAAGGTACCACTGTAAGGTATCAATGTGAGGTGCTATCCAGGTAAATGGATGAGAGTCACAGTTGGTATCTATTTGTATTAAAATTCACAACATATTTGTTGTCTTATTTTGCACGACAATTATAATAATAAAGTTTGTATTTGGAAATTGCATTGAGTGTATTTCGTGACGACTCAGAATAGGTTGTGGATTGGACCTATTTTAGGGGCGTTACATCCATGGTACAATTCAATTATATAGAAGGTCGTGTTACATAAACATAAAACATAATCCACACTATCAGCACCATGGCCATTAACTCAATTCACAATGTAATCACAACAATTAATCAGTTCCCCACTCTCAGTAAATAAATGTTTACATTAAACAAATTAAGCAGTCAACCCCACTCACAATATACAAATGTATACATTAGAAATATTACAGTCACCCAATGAACAAAAACAAGACAAAAATCAGTATTCCCACTTTTTAAACATTTAAACCCCTCATACACTTTGTTTAAACCACTTCCCAAGGAATCATTTCACTTGCATCACTATTAAATCGAAGAAATAGACTTTGTTTCATATTTTAAACAACAATAATACTAGTTTAAACCAGTGCAAGGATAACTTTTGTAGGAAAACCCCACCATAAATTCGTTTTTAACAAAAAGGGGTGCAAATAAACAACATTAAATCGACGATTTCAAACTTATTTGCTTTGTAAAAGATTCAAAACAAGCTTTTGAAAAAGAAAAAAAAACCTCTTTCTATCGCCTGACCCCCACCTTCTTCCTTGCTTTCTTTTCAAACAAAAGTATTGAACCCTAACTTGGACAACTGTCTCTTTCTACTGCAAAAGTCGATCGTCGAATTTCTTTCTTACTCGCTATCTCATTTCCTTTGTCCCGTCCAATCCATGTTGGAACCAACTTATTAGCCAACTGGGACATCTCAACATTTACGTGTTTTTTTCGGATCTGGTTAGCATGAAGTTATTTTCTTGGTAAGTTGGTCAATTGGTCAATAGAATACTGACACACATACAACCTCGCCAGCGTGTCAGTATTCTATTGGTCAATTGACCAACTTACTTCAAAATAAACTTCATACTAACCACTTCCGTTTTTTCCTTTTCATTTGACAAGCGACGTATGAAAATAGCATAACAAATTTGACGTCTGTCAAATAAATTGAACGAAATGGGGCCAATTAATAACTTTTAAAAAGTACAGTGTGTCAATTCTATTTTTTTAAAGTTTAGTGAGATAATGCTAAAAAAATGGACAACTTTATATCAATGAAAATTAAATAAATCTAAATTGTCAAAAAATTTACTTATATTACAAGGTTATAATAAGTTGCTACATAACCTCATATTAAATTAAAAACAAAACTTTTGCATAATCTTTTTATCTATAGAGTTGCATATTGTTAAAAGCTCAAGATAAATCTATTTTATGAAATTAAGGCACATAATTTAGACAGATGGTACTTCCCTTGGTCCCTATAATAATGGAAACTGATATTTTCATATGTTAAAATGATATTTCTATGAATAACTCTCATAGAAAATAAAATCAACTCACTATTCATGTGAGAAGAATCGTGTAGAAATATCAATTACCTTAATTATGAATTGATGAAGTTCCAATCCAAAATTGACCTATAAAAAATTAAAATAAACATAAAACTAATAAGATCAACTTGAATTTCAAACCTGGATAGTCCTTATTTATACATTACTAAGTATCCTGACACTATGTATGTGTGTAAAATGAATGAGAAAATATTTTTTAAAAAAATAGGGATAATAAAGGAGTGGGGGGAGAGAAGAAATTTTTTTGAGTTTTTAAAATCTTGCTTCTATTTTTTAAAGAGTAAATTTGGAAACTAAAAAGGCTTCAGAAAATTGTTAACACCAAAATAACCGTCAACTCTCCCTCTTGCTTTATAATATAGATATCAGTTAATGCACTCTCAGGAACGGAGAATAACATTGCCAGAACAAAACTATAATGCTACGTTTGGATCGATGAAATAGGAGAGAGAATGGAATAAATTATTTTATTGAAATAATAAAAATATTATTTAATTTATTTATTCCAACGGAATAATGTATTCCTAGTGGAATAGGTGTTAACTTAAAATTATAATTTTTATTCCTAAAAGGGGGTCAAGAATAATTTATTCCATCTATTATTTTTAAGTAATTGACAAATATGCCCCTTAAAAATAAAATAGAATTTCATGTTCTTTCATTCAATCAATCTATCGATCTGCGAAAGAGGAGCAGAGGCGAGCGAAAGAGGAGCATAGGCGAGCGAAAGAGGAGCAGAGCCACCCCCCACCCCCACCAAAAAAAAATAATATTATGTGATTATGTATACACCCCACCTCACCCCTACCCCACCCAGTCCATCCCCCCTCCGCACCCCCACCCACCCACCAACCCACCCAACCAAAAAAATAATATTATGTGATTATGTATACACCCTTACCATCACCCCACTCCCCACCCCACCAAAAAAATAATATTATATGATTATGTATACACCTTTACCATCACCCCACCCCACCCTCCACCCCCACCCCAACCCCACCCTCCACCCACACCCCACCCCCACCCACACCCCACCCCCACCCTCACCCCCCACCCAAAAAAAATAATATTATGTGATTATGTATACACCTCTTACCCCCCACCCCCACTCCCACCCCACCCCCACCCCCACCCCCCACCCCCACCCACACCCACACCCACACCCACACCCACACCCACACCCAAAAAAATAATATTATGTGATTATGTATACACCCCTTGCCACTACCCCACACCCACACCCACACCCACACCCACACCCACACCCACACCCACACCCACACACAAAAAATTATATGAAAAAGTATATGAAAAATTATATGAAAAAGTATATAAAAAATTATATGAAAAAGTATAGTAAAAAAAGAAGAATATAATTATTAAAAAAATCTAGAGAAATATGTGTTAATTTTTTAATATAAATTGAATTTAAGTTAAATTTGAATATTTAGGGGTATTTAGGTCACTTCTAATTATTTATTTCATTTTTAGATGTATTCATAACATCAACCAAACATGTACATGGAATATAAAAAAATCATTTTATTCCCTACCATATTCCATTCTCTCATCTATTCCATTCCCTGCTCTATTTCATTCCTTCAATTCAAACGTAACATAAGATTACAACGATAAAAATGAAACTGAAAAAACAAATATAATCAGTCGTCTCTTTTCCATCTCTCTATGACGACATTGAACTGCTTATCCCTCCTCCTTACCTGCAAAACCAAGGGTTTGTTTAAGAATTTGGTAAATCTCATATTCATAAGATTCCACAAGTTGTAGTTTGATGCTTTGAAATGCAAGACCAACGTTTATAATTGTTATTAAGCTTTCAATATGAAATTTTAAAATAGCTTTTAAACAACTTTTTTTTAGTAATATAACTCATTTCAGTTGATGGGGATGGTTGGTTAGTGTATAAGCAGTTTTAAAGAAGCAGTTTATTTTTGGTAATGAAAAATCACTTAAAATAGTAAACAAGAAAAAAATGTTTCACATTAAAGAAACTGCTTATTGCTTATTTCAAGTGTAAATTACTTTTAAAAAGAAGAAGACGGTATTGTTTAGTAAAGAGGGGTAACGGGTGTAATTATTACAATAAGGATTGATTAATAATATACTTGGTCAAAACTTGATTATCAGATTTTGGCAAATAATCAAAAGCACTAACTTAGTGTTCATGATTAATTAAAAAGAAGTGATTATAAGAAGTTTCAAAAAGCAGGTTAACAAACACTTTCTGTTATCTAAAACTGATACTCCCTCCGTCCCAGGATAAAAGTCTTAGTGGACTTTTCACGCATAGTAAGAAGGAGAATAAAATGACAAAATTGTCCATAATAATGTCATTAAATATGAAGAAAGAATTAGAATAAGAAAAGTATGAGATATTTAATGCTACGGGCATAATAGGAAAAAATGTGTAAAAGTTTGGTTATTAAAAGAAAGAGGACATTTAACATGGGACAACTCAAAATAGTAATAAGGACTTTTATACTGGGACGGAGGGAGTAATAAACAAGTTCAACTGCTTGCAAGCCTCTTAGTTAATTTTAAGGTTTTAATATTTGTTGGAGTTGAACCCAGTACAACCCACTACTACCAAGAGAGTGGGGAAGATGTTCCATAATATGGATATATACATAGTAGATACTTACCTCAACTAGAGGCTTTTTATTTTGAAGCAAATAATCCACACTTTTTTCTGTCTACAAGAAAAATGAAATAAGAAAGTCAAGAATTGGCCAATAATATCTAGATGTAGAATATCTACTTTGTTTTGTCAAAACATAAGGCACAATAATCCCCAGATTTAGCCCGAGGCCATAAAAAGGTTACTTTCTTTCATTTGTCCATATAAACATGTATGTTAATGGCTGTTACAGGCCAAAACTAAGAAAAAAAATGCCAAATTTGACCAACTTACCCTATGTGTAACCCAGTAGTTCCTCTCCCTCATCTCAATCAAAAAAGGAAAAGTTGGAGGAGCTTTCCTCTCAAGAATGCTTTTCTTCCTATTTCTGATTCGAGCTTCATGATCGCCTAAAGTGACACTTTCTACTCCTCCAATCTGTGTATTTGACGACAAAAGCAATCAAGTTCAAGGCATTTCAAATACTGTGACACAGAACACCACAAACAAGTTGGTTTGAAGTTTTACTTTGAATTTACAAACTAAAACTGGAAGACATACACGTTACTATAGTCTATAGAGTGTCCACTAAAAAATAAGTTCAGTTTTCTTTAGTCCTGACTGAGAACTGGAAATGAGAAAAGATATTTCAAAATGGAGGATCGACTAACTCAACAAGACGACGCAGCTAGCATTTACATTCTATAATTTTACACCTTGCAAGTACATTTGATATTTACTGGAGACAGTTGAGAGAGGGAATTTGCCATAGGAAGGAAAACTAGTCTATGACCCATATTTCAAACTTCAAAGCATCGGCAGATACGTAACGATACGGCAGGGCCGGTTTCAGCTGATACATAAAAGTATCGCCAATATTGGTATATAGTAGATATATAAAAGTATTGCCCGACACGTCTGCCGGTACCACGACTTTGAGAGTAAAACCAAAAGATTTTACCAAGAGAACTGAATGAATGTTAACCTAGTGCCAAGAATAGATGCTGCAAACAGCTTTTATGTGTAGTGAACTAGTCAATCCATTTCCATTAATTTTTGGGTTGGAAGTAGTCATATCTGGAATACCTTTCAACGTTATATCAGCAATTTTCATACCTTTGGTTGATGTTTGTGGAACTTTATTTATGGTGTGTTAAGGGAAGAGTGGGTGTAGTAATGTACCTTACCTCAGGTGGAGGATTTGCTGCTTATATATAGAGGTTTTGGAGGGAGGAAGGATACGAAAGTACTTTGGAAGCGTGTGATATACTGTTTGAGAGATTTAGACTGAGCGCAATGCTCAGTTATCTAGAGATGGCTATATATTTTTAGTTTTATTGCAAGATATGCTTTTTTCCCTTGCTTCTTTATGGGCCTCGGGTGAATTTAGGGGTATTTCTGTGACTGATCTTTGTAAAGATTGGAAAGCTTCCCTCTTTCAAAATGTTTCTCTCCTTTTTTTTAGATTGGATGAGCTCCCCTTGTTCCTCCATGCTTGTATTGGTACTTTGGAAGTGTGTGATCTTCTGTTTCAGAGATTTAGACTGAGTGCAATGCTCAGTTATCTAAAGATGGCTATATTTTTTGTTTTATTGCAAGATATGCTTTTTTCCCTCGCTTCTTTATGCGCCTTGGGTGAATTTAGGGGTATTTCGGTGACTGATCTTTGTAAAGATTGGAAAGCTTCCCTCTTTCGAAATGTTTCTCTTCTTTTTTAGATTGGGTGAGCTCCCCTTGTTCCTCCTATGCTTGTATTCTCTCTTTTCATCTAATAAAATTTCCAATTTATCAAAATTAAAAATAAATAAAAAATCAGCAATTTTCCGAAGTTGAACATCTCAATGGCCGCTGTCGCACCATGGGATTATAAAACTGACCAAATCAAAGGGAATCTAACTACCTTCATAATCAATGCAAGAATAAGACAAAATCCTTTACTTAATCCTCCTTGATATCCAACTAGGTTTCAGTGTACAGCCATGATCATCCACATGTATTGTGGGCCCACTCATCCATTAGCATGATTATTCGTATGAGTTTGAACAGTGTATCCTAGACATATTAAATTTATCATTATTCAAGATCTAAACATAGTGGTCACATCAGCAGAAGGATAATGCACCACCTTAGTGATGATTGGCTACAAGCACGATTTAAGCCATTAATAACACATCGACACTATTTAATCAGGACTCCAAAGGTTGCACCCTACAATCGGCAAAATCTGTGAATGGTGATTAAAATCTATTTTATACTGTCCCCTGTTCTTGCAAGGAAAGTCTGGATTTGTTGTGCTTAAGGTCTAATATTTAAACACTTGGTATAGGAAGGTTGCTACAGGATGCTGATAACACCGTAAACTCTTCATTTTCCCTTGTGAACATAGACTTATATAAGCATGAATGATATGGCAATCCCTTTAGGTTTTCACTTCCATCTGAGTAGTTGAGAAATGGGCTAGGGATGTCGTATAAAAGATGCACAATTAGGTAATTTCAACACAACCATAGATTAATGCCAGTAAAGAAACTATTCCAGTATAGTATGTCCCTACTAAACTCAACTCTGTAAGCAGTAAAGCCATTTCCAATCAATATTAAGTGGAGTGGTATTCCCCTCGTGTATGCCAACTGATGCTGGAACAAGGAGTGAAAAGACAGATTCGAGAGAAAAAGAAACGGAGAAGTTAAGAAGAAAATTAGAACGATAAATACCAGTTCTGATAAAAATAAAAACAAGTTTTAAAAACATACTACAATACTACATATGGTGCATATTTCTTAACCTTTAGCTGTAATTGATTGATTAATACAAAAGTCGAAAACCAAATTTCTATTACATTATTTACTATTACTTGATGATGCATTCTTGTCCTTTTCTTTTCTTTTCTTTTTCTTTTCTTTTTTTTTTGTTGAGGTTAATACCTTAATGGTGGAGAATAACATCATCATTTAAAGGGGAACCAGATATGAAAAGTATCACATCAACGTGTAGTAAGAACACCAAGCTTCTGATCTTTTACATTAGTTTCAATTCAACTTCAAGTTAGTAATCGACCTTTCCGAAATTATGTGGCAAAAAAATTTTAGAAGGTTGAAAGCAGAGATTATAATATCAAAATAACCTAGAAAATATAAGGATGGTGATATTTGTATTGGAGACGGGAAGAAAAAACAAAGCTTGAAACAAGAATTTTAAAAAATCCACACCCATTACAAGAATTTTTGGAAGGAGAGAAACTAACCAGATTAGATAGAGTAGGATTCTTTATTATGTTCTCCAACCGCTCTCCATGAGCTGTGCCAATAAGCATGACTCCTTTCTCAGCAATTGATCGACAAGCAAGAACCTCAGCTTCCGTGCCAATCTCATCAACAATGATGACCTCGGGCATATGATTCTCCACTGCCTCAATCATGACTCTGTGTTGCATAGATGGTTTTGAAACCTGCACTCTTCGAGCACCTCCTATTGCTGGGTGAGGAATATCTCCATCACCTCCTATTTCATTGCTTGTATCAACAATAACCTATCCCAATTGTCAGTCACTCAGAGGATCCATTTCTTTCAAGTTAGCAATACTATTACTAGATCCAAGTCAAAAACAAAAAAGAAACGCCTAACAGGGGAGAGAGAGAGAGAGAGAGAGAGAGAGCAAAATGAAATGCTGTTAAATGCAACTAACCACTCTTTTGTGAAACTCATCTGACAATACACGAGCAATCTCTCGCATAACAGTAGTTTTACCAACACCAGGCCTGTAAATACAATAGAAGCTATAAAAATAGAGGAAGGAGGGCAAAGAGAAGACTAGAAGACAAACAAAAGGAATAACAAATTTATTAGCATGTTGTGGATCCCTAAATTCACAATATTGGACTTCTGAAATGAGTTAGCAAACAGATGATACTAAACAAAAGAGAAAATGCTTCAGAGCTGCTGATTGCTGAACTATGTCTTTAAGGGTTAAGACCCGTGTCATTGTTCTAGATCTCAACTTTCAGAAACAGGACCGATGAGAAAGTCATATTTAATATTTTCATTGTCATGGTTAGAATGCTTGTACAACACGTAGGAATTAACCACCATTCCAGAATAGAGTATCTACAGAATGTTGTTAGACATTAACAACGCTGTCTAACAACGCAGTGGAAAATAATAGCAAAGAGAAAATGAAAGAAAAACAATCACACAAGACATAAAATTTATGTGGTTCAACCAAAACGTTTGGGCTAATCAACAGTCAGCGGCCGACAGTTTCACTATCTCTTACAAAATTTGTACATAATACATTGCAAGATCCCCTACTTATATAACTCAATATATGTAACCCTAATTCACCCGAAAGTATACAACTACCCCTCCAGTGTCCCAGAGCCCCCACTAAATTATTCTTAGCGGCAATCAAACGATGATTACGATCAGGCTTTTGGATAGCTTTACAAATACCTCTAAATTAAAGTTTGAATCAAGTTTCACCAATAACAAAAGTCACAATTGAGGTTCAAGTAACTAATATCAATATATCATCGTTAAACCTTTCCAAATACCGACACCTTAGCTCCAATTGGAAGGGAGATACCCAACCACTTTCAGGAAGAAAACTCAGATAATATCATACACAAATACGTGGAAAGAAGAGAAATCAAGTCTTTCTTGAAGGCCATGGAAAATCATTAAGGGTCGGAGACTCGGAATCAAGAGATAATAGATCTATATTAAATGAAGGATCAGGATGACGATTTTGTAGTTTATTGCATCTTATCGCATTTATTTATTTAACTTTTTTACTTTATCTTTTCAGTATACATATTACCCCTCTTACTATTATCAGTTCAGAAATTTCTTTTTCCTTCATTCTAAAAATCTGACTGTAAAGTAGCTAGATATTTATAGGGACATAGAAGGCGAACGGAGTGTCCCCATACAACGCAAGCCCAGTGGACGCATCTGACACCTGAAGCTTATTACAATTTATGATGTTATTGTAACTCTAACTACAATTCTGTTGGTGACAGGGTCACCAGTAACAAGTCACCCAGTGAACAAGAGAAAGGTTAGCCGTTATCCAACATATAAAAAAAATGAGGAATTTTAAAAAGTCAGTTAGTGAAGAGTAGCCAACAAAATCAAGAAACAGGGTTGTATAGGTTTCTGCTCTGTGGTGTCCGGACGTACGCTTACTATTATTACTTGTTACGACACTAATTTTTCATTTACTCCATTTTCTTAATATCTTAAATAATCATAATGCAAATTGAAACATCAGATTAAAAAATTATGAATTCCACTACCATGTAAGTTCCCACTTCATCATATGGAAATTGACAGCAAAATGCTTCCTTCGATATTCACTCATTGGGTATGTTCATGTGGTTATCTAATAAGGATGTAATATACCGTGAGATTAATTACCTTCCAACAAACAAGATGCTTTCCCCGTAATGAAGAAGATCTTGAACCATGGCAATGTGACCCCTGACCGCCCTGCCAACTCGGAAAGTTAAGCCAACTATTGACCCGTTCCTACTTCTGATTGCAGATATGCGGTGCAAGGTACCAGCTATGCCAGCTCTATTATCCCCTCCAAATTGTCCAACTGCACGTTGAGCATGCTCCAACTCTTGTAATGACACCTGGCTAATCAATATAACTTGAATTAATTATAGAAGCTTATTGTACAAAGTTTCGAGCTTGCTAGTTCAATTTTTTCCACGTCCTACGTACATGTAATCTTCAATTACTTTAAAAGCTTAACATAATAGACATGGCCCACCAATGAGTATGATGCTTTTAACACTCCTCCCCAAATGCAACCCCATCTCACAAGTGGGGAGACAACCACAGTGCACCATAATGCAGAAAGCAGACAAAGTGCAACTGCACTAACAGCATTGGTGAATCAAGTACAGGCATGAAGACTTGAATTCAAGATATTGTGAAATCATATTTATACCATGTTAGGTCACCAATTCCTTTAAAAGCTTAAACTGTTAGTGAATGGTAACATGAGTATCAATAGACGAATAGATGGAAGGTTTTCATATCAGAAATTTAGTGTTATCTAATACTATCAGCTATAATCTCTAAAGGTAAAAGAAAATTATGCAAAAAAAATATAAATTATTGAAATATAAATTTCACTCCATGTAATCTCAAGCTGCTTGAAAGCATTTACCTCAGAATTTCTTAGATACCGTCGTCCAGAATCACCTAGGTAGCGTGCTTCTGGCAACCGACCCAGATCAAATATCACCTACTAACATATAAAAAGATAAACATTATGCCAAGTAAAACCAATAACAAGGACAATATTTTGAAGGATAAGAATTTCACATAATGCACTTCAAAAGAATTTCTATGAGTATTAGCAGCGAAGCCAATAGTATACTTTATGTACAAATATTTGGCCCATGTAACTCCGAAGCCCGAACCTTTTAAATTCCTAAGCTTTTTGACACCCCATTTTCTAAAAATAAGAGGGCCAAAGTTTAATACTAATATTATCCAAATTTGTAACAATTAAATATTAACCAAATTTGTAACGTATTCAAAGGAGCCCCAACCTGTTAGTAAAAAGGAAGGTTTTTTATGTTTTAATATCTCTAATAGGAAAAGGAGTTTCTAAAAGAATTTTTATTTTTGGTTCTACCAAATTTATTACAAGATTTTTTATCACAGATTTATGTAAAATGATAAATCTTAACAAATTTTATGTAGGATAATCTTATTATTACAATTTTATTAAGATATCGAAAATATCACTTAACATATCATGCAATTTAATTATATTAATATTAGTCGTAAATTTCATTATCAAATTAATATTCTAACTAAATTAAATTCATTAAAGCTTGAAATTTTATCTAATAATTGTATTAATAATATATGTGAAATTTTTTGAAACATAATAACTATAAAATTAGTGGAAAAATTATAGCGGATTGATTACTAACTAATTGTTATAACTAAATTAAAATTTATTAAAGCTCGAGCTTTATAGTTCTATTCGGATTAGAATTTCAAGCGATTTTTTTCAATATAAAAACCAATATAGAATCTTATTACAAACTTAAATAAAATTAAAATAATTATTTTCTCATAATCATAACTAAATAAATCTACACTCCATTAAAAAGTGTAGCTTAATTATTGATCGAAGGAACCTACGATATATAATTCTTCAACAATTTATTATTTAAATAAATATTTAATAATTTAATAGCTACTTCTTAAAATTCTAATAAAATATTTACCCTACATTCAATTAATTATCTTAATAATTAATATAATAAATTATTATCCATGCCGTCTGTGCTTCGCACGGGGTTGGTGAACTTGTAAATATTAAATAAGGAGTTTAGTTTTCGGTGCAATTAGTTAAAGCTGACAATTCCAAATAAGTAAATTCCACCCAACACTATTTTCCTTTACCCCCAAAAAGCCAAGGTGTGCATTTGCACACCATACCGCAAAGCTAGCTCCTCCTTTGGTGATAAGGAATCAACTCGGTTACATGTGTTCCACTCAAATTGAGCTCCACCTTTGGTGATAAGGCATCAGCTCGGTTTACATGCTGTTCCGCTCAAATTGAGCACCTTCGATCATGAAATTTTTAACATCCGAAGCTTATAAGGCCTTTATCACACAAATAAAACACAGTCTATGACATGAACCAGCTCTCTGACCCATTTATTCTAATTTATTTTCATTTGTATTGAGAGATAGAAACATAAAAAATATTATACTTACAGTAATCAAAACAATTAATGCTTCATATGTTAAAAGAAATTTTACAAGATCTTACATAGGTGACCATAACTTGGTAAATATATGTAATACTGACAAAAATTGGCAAACAATGTAATTTTTATGGTACACTAAATATTATTTGTTTGACGTTAACAATGAACAAGCAAGCAAACTAATTTTACGTTGTACTAAATATTACTTTTAAAGTTTGTGATATGAACTAAAAAATATTAATCAGCCACTTTAAATCAACCAAAGGTTGAAGACCCAAGTAAACAGTAGCCACCCTGATTTTATCTAGGCAAAGAAGAACTGGCAATTGATAAACTTAAAATATACATAAATTCATGAGAAATGATGTAAGCTTAATCATGTACACAATACTAACATAGTACATTCCAGAGTTATAAATAATTACTACTTTTCCTTTTCCTTTTCCTTTTTCTTTTTCATTTTTAGTATTTATTTATTGCTATTGTTATTACACTTCTTCAAGAATAGATCACTTTTACATTCTCTAATTAGTCATTAAGGATAGCAAAGCTAGACCACCATTGCAAGTGAAGGGGAATATTATGCAAAACTCTATAATATAGATGATGATGCAATGAAGATTCCTGACCACCTTCTAATTGTAAAAAGAAGACCGACAAGTTAAAAGAGGGAAAATGGAGGAGCTGAATTTCTAGAAAATATATAAGTAAGTATTCCTGTAATTCAGGGACAGTAAAACTATCTTAACTGAATCCGTTATATAAAACTCTTTGTCAGTAATTGGTTTGCATTCCCATAGGCTTCAGATCATAGCCTGGCACTAGTAAGCTGCTTATCACCAAGCAAGATACTTCTGCATTTACTAAGAAGTTAACTACCCTCTTTCAACCTTCCTACATTTTTTCTAAAAAAAAATATGGAACCTTGGCTGTGAAAATTGATGTTGGGTCTCTAACTTTTAGGTTTATTTTGATGCTAACAATTATTAGTAAATAAATTTATTAAAAGGCCATAGGATTTATATTATAATTGTTTTAATTATCTTAATTACTTTGACCTAAAATATTTTCTAAATCTTATTGAATTGAATTTATGACCTTGATAATTTAAATATTAAGTGTTAAATATAGTAACAGTTTCTGGGCAAGGAGATTTTCTATTATTTTCAAATTCTCAAATACAAAAAGGGGGGGGGGGAAATGTTTTTAAACAGCATATATGATATATATGTATATAATTATATACGTCTATAAGAAGGCTTATAGCCTTTGACCGGATTTTTAAGAATGCTGAAAGTTTGAATTTGTGACAATTTTTTTGGGACAAAACTGTGTCCTTTCATGCATGTGTTATCCGAAGGGTAAAATTTAAACCAAGTATGCATTAATGCCTTGTGTATGCGTGTATGTATATTCAGGTGCATGTGACAATTATTTTGGGACAATACGTTGGTCAAAACCATGCATATACTGAAGCTTTATTTTGAGAAGCTTTGATTTGAAATTAAGCATATTCATTAAATGCACAAAGTTGGTAAAAATTTGCTTGAGCAATAATTTGAAAGCATCAGCATGTGGCAATCCGCGTGAAAAATTGTTGTATTCTATCCGGACCATTAAATTCAAATCAAAGCAATCTCATCCATTGAATTTCAAAACAGGTTTCAAAATTACATTTTTACCCCAAACCTCAAAATTTATAAATAGGAGGCACTTTCATTCATTTTTCTTTGTCAATTCACTTGAAAAGAAAAGCTTACTCCTTGTTTACATACTGTCTCTAAAAAGATTTATATATCTCTTCTTATCAAAGTTCTAATTATTTGAGAAGAGGAAATTAGTCTAAGTATTTGAGATAAGTTATTTACTTTAATTTATTTCAATTATCTCTTGCTTATTTAAATTTATAGATATACGAATATAAATTGTTATACACAATTATATATATATATATATATATATATATATATATCTATATTTTATCTATTTATCAAATAAAAAGTCAGTACATAGGACTACGGAGATATTCTTCTTAAGTGAGGGAATCGGACCGTACAATTTCTCAAAGTCCTAAGTGGCTTTTTATTGATATTATTTATTGATATTATTTATATAAATATATAGATGTTATGTTGACCATTTTTCTAGAGTTAGTTTAGATGTAAGTAGTTATCATATCCATAGCAGTTATAGATTCATAATGTAAATGACAGTATGTAAAAGACATAAGGATTTTTAAGTGGTTCAGAGACTCAAACTCCTAATCCACTCTTCTGCTTCAACAAGCAGGAATTCCACTAAGGAAGTCTTTACATCTTTGAAGATTCCTTCAAGGCCAGCAGCCTTGTAACTTTAGTTCACTGAGAACTCTTCAAGTCCAACAGACTTGGAACTTTTGTGACGCCCCCAAATTCAGGTACTTTCAATCCACAGATATGGTGTTACACGGTACTCATAACTATACATTCATTCCTTTGAAACAGCATCAAAATGATTGTATTTACTACATTTTTATTACAATAATAATGAATCCTTTCCCAGGTTCTGTTAACCAAATACATTCTTTACTTATCATAGTATAATTCATACAAATTACTAGTCAATTACAGGATAACCTAATTATCCATCTTAGCCTTGCCTTTATCTTTACTAGAACCCTCGGTTCGCTCGGCCTTAGCTACAATCATATAATTCAAGCAAAAAGTGAGCATAACTAGCTTAGCAAGTCTAGCAATATATAACATAAATACCACGTCAAGAATCATATGATTATTCTTCAATAACTGAACAAATAGTTATGAAGTACTATGAAACATTAGATAGCACTTTCCGTTCGCATAAAACCATTCCAAAGTACATATAGTAACTTAAGAATTCTGAGTAGGTCAAAAGACCATGAACATTCTCTTTTTATTTTCATTCATCAAAAAGGACAACCCGACACTAAGTCCGTAAGTCCGATATATCTTACGAGCACTTCTAGATGATCAGCCTATAGTACTCTATGTTGATCAACACTCATCCATTAAACGTATCTACGTTTAAGTTTTGACAACCTCACGTGCCCATCGAATAATCGATGTAAAATACATTTGTTTATTCATACTCAGGCTTACCTTTGAATCCGTACCAAACAATTGGCATAGGATAGCGTTATCAATACTATATCGAAAGACCTGTAAACAAATCAATCAAACTCTTAAGATTAGTATAGCCGAGTTAAAACTGACATCAACTCTTTCATAAAACAATTCATGCATCTTATAACATGAATCACAGAAAACTTGGCTAACACGAAAGTTAGACAAGCGTTAAGAAAACTTGCTTTCAAGCGTCTTCAATTAAATATCAACAGTTCTTGGTCTTTACAGTTTCTACATGATATATTCACATAGCACACTACAATTAGCTACCAAACAATCTAATCACCTTGTTTTTACCAACTTCTTTCTCTTCTATAACTTAGCCAAAGTTATTTCATTAATAAAACTCGTTTCGAGGTAATTATCCTTCCTTACGGATTATTAACGTTCTTACGTCACTAAACCAACACTCGACAATCATTGGTTAAATACCATAGTAGTTGGATACGATTTACTTTCTCACACTTTACTTTCTTAGTTTAATTATTATTAAATAACGTTAAATTCCTAAAGTTATCACTATATATGTGATATAGGAATGGTCTTACCATGTATATTGTATATACCCCATAGTTGTTAGGTAAACAATTGGGTTCAAAATTAACTTGGGCAACCTTTCTTCCTTACCGGCGCTGCGGCGCCAACTTCAAGTACAACAGTGGCGCTGCGGCGCCACTTAGCAGTACTCAAACCCTTGTCTTGGCGCTGCGGCGCGAGACTCCTACATACGAGTGGCGTTGCGGCGCAACTTAGCAGTGCCCCCTTTTCCGACCCGGCGCTGCGGCGCGAGTGTTACATGACACTAAGCCCTTGAGAAATTTTTATATTTTTCAGTTCAATTCTTTTCGGACTCCTAACTTGGTCGTTATATGTCGGAATTGGCTCGTTCAAAAGCCGTTATCTTACATATCTCATATAGTTCGATTTCATTCGGACAAAAGTAGTTCTTAAATCTGTTAACAATGAATTCACTATTTAATTTTCTATTACGCGTTCGTTTAACGTTCGTGAACGTTCATAACTCGTTTCTTCGTTTTAAGTCGGAATTCGACCATTCTTGAGTCCACGACTCTTGAATACGTTGTTCTACGATACGCCATTGAAAACCAAGGTTTCCAAGTTAAACGGCAACTTTTGACTACTAATCCGAAAATTCTACGATTTCAACGTTTAACGTCTAATATCGTGAATTTCGCCATAACTTCGTTAATCGAGATTTTTACACCAAACCAAATGGAACTAATCCATTGATTCGTTATCTATAACTTAACCAAGCAATATGCACATAACCTATACTTGATGGTTTTCAATTTGTCCATCAACAACCAAATAAACGCTTATTGGTTTTCTTCGCTTAAACTTACTTAAACGCTTATGAATCTTAATCATACATGGCTTATCAATGTTTTAATCCACTAATAGTCATCCTTATTACTCCAGAAGAGACATGTTCCACCAATTCATACTTCTCTATGAAAAATAAATAGAAAAGGATCGAAGACTAAGGTTTACGTATTATTACCTTAACGTTCTTCGCGTTCTTGACTAAAGTTTGTATACTTTGCTTTGGATTGCTCTTGATTACTTGTTAAAGCTCTTTTCTCTCTCTCAATATATTGGTTCAAGTTGGTGAAAACAACTAATGAACCACCCTAGCCTCTCTTATATAGAAAATCCAATGGAGGGCAAATTGGTCATATAGTCCACCTCCTTACTATTCATTCCTTCATCATCAAGTAAATCCACTTTACTTGGCCACCAAGTGGCCGGCCCACATGGCCCTTTGGGTCCTCCATGGGTTGCCCCATGGGTTTTACCCATCCGATGACCCATCGGTTCGATCCGCGGTTTGGTTTCTTGTTTTGGGCTTTAGAATAAATTCATATTGTGCCTATCTTGGGCTTGATTTAACATTACTTTGGGCTTGACATAATCCAAGTCCAATTGGAATTGACAAAGTCCATTTACTCAAAGTCCATTAAGAACTAATCGTATTCTACTCGTACAACTCTCGTATTCTCTTCGTATACTATTCGTACGATATTCGTATTATACGTCGTAATAATCCTCATACTATACTCATATAATAACTAGTATCATACTCGTATTTCTCACGTATAATAACCCTAATTATTATACAGTCATCTTATTCACAAAACTCACTTTTCCTAAGCATTAGGTTCTAAGACCGCATGCGAAAACTTCGTTTGCCATAACTGAAATATTATTGGATATTCCTTCTCGTCTTAGAATTCTATTATTACGCGTTTCTCAGAAATTCATAATTAATTCCCGAGCAGAAACGGATGAATAGTGTTTTTACGGAAACTTCTCAAAAAACTTTTATTTTCGTCTTGAAAAATCATAACAATTAATCCTAGCACATAGCCAGAATCCTAACCACATCCGCACATTCTAGGTCATAGAACGACCTTCAAACAGTTTACTCACATAAATAATCAATTAAATTCATTTTAATTCAAATAATCAAATACAAATTTAATTCACATAAAATCCGATTTTCTCGGTCGTTACAACTCTAGTTCATTAAGAACTCTTCAAGTCCAGCAGACTTGGAACTCTGTTTAGTCCCTAGGACAAGGACCCCTCAGGCCCTGACTTCTTGTTGATGTTGTTGTTGGTGCTGAGCTGCTAAGATGACTTTAAGCTTGTTCATCCTTTGATACTTAGCAGCTTGTTGTGATCCTCTTTGAGTTCTGCATCGAGACTGGATCACTATTGGACAGACTATTAAGTTGTTCATGAAGCTCGTTATCTTTAAGTACTTAACAATCTTTCACTTCTTTGGTGCAGCTGATCTTGTGGTTGGTTCTTATCTTTATCTGATCTTAGCTTGCACACCTTCACCATCATAGTTGTTACGGCGCCACGGCGAGTCATGGCGGTAGCCGACTGCCTGGACGCCTAGGCGACAAGGCGACCGCCATGGCGTCCATAAGGCGACAAGTCGTTTATAATGTGCAATTTATATATTATTTATTTTACTTAACAAGTATATTGGTAATAAAATTTTATATATATTAAAACTCAAAACATAACATTATGGAATAACATTAAAGGCATAATTATGTAAATACTTGGCAATAACAATCCAAAAACAACACACTTGATATTAAAAATTATTAAAAGAAATTAAGAATTCAACAAACACCACATAGAAAATAAAGTTGCAATCAACCATCACAAATATATAGTCTAATAACTAATAAAACACCACCATAGCAAGCCAAAATAATGTTTAGACTCTCTACACTAGTCTAGAAACATCATTCAATCAAAATCATCATAGAAAAAGTCATCTTCATCTCTTCCACGAGAACTACTCTCATTCAAAGGCGTAGGTGGTGGTCTTTCTCCAAAATCATCCTCCACATCATCATCATTTGGAATTCCCTCTTCTTCATCAACTTCATTATCGGAGTCGGAATCCATCAACCTTGATTCCCTTGAAGTTGAACCACCACCACGTCGAGAGTATGTCATTAGATTATTACTAGTATTAGCACGAGCACTCCTTGAAAGATTGCGACCCTCAAGCGTGTTGGATGCACTGGTTGCTCGATCCACATCATTCCATGTAAGATCCCTCCAAGGATGAACAACATCGGCATCATTATTGATCCATTCATTACCTCATTCAAAGTCATCAATGACTAATGGATCAAAATTATTGCCAAGTTCACGCCTCTTTTGGAACCTTGAGTCGATCTTTCAAGGTGTCCAAAATAGTGTAGGTCTCCTCTCCATTAGTATATGCCCCGCTACCTTGTAATTAGAGGCATTGTCTGTGACCACCTGAACAACATACTTGGGGCCAATTTCCTCGATCTTGCTATCAAGTAGATTTGCCAACATTGTGGCATCTTGAGACTGACTGGAGGCATCAACAGAACCCATGAAATAAGTCCCCTCCGGACTATTAACAAGAAAATTCAATAAGTGTCTTCCCCTCTTATCTGTCCAACCATCCGACATGAGTGAGCAACCGTATTCCTTCCAAGCAACTTCATGTTTTTTCTTTAAGTCATCGGTTTTCTTCTTTGCCTTCTCAAGTAAAGGAACCCTCAACTCGTGATACGTTGGAGGCTTCAAACCCGGCCCATATTGCCCTATGGACTCGACCATTACTTCAAATCTCCTTGAATTTGCAGTATTGAATGGTATGCCACATTCGTAGAAAAAATCGGCAACGTGCATTTGGACTCTCTCCTTTTCCTCCGGTGTCCTCAACCGACTTTCAATACTCGTTTGGCTCAAACGCTTGCTATGTCTCTCCTCTACAACTTATTCGGGAGTCTTCCTTAGAAGTGCTTCAACCGTCTTAGCTTTTGGTTGTGGAACTTGGAATTGAAATACAATATTTTCCTTTTAGAAGTCGTCCCAGAACTTGGGATAGTGTTAGAAGAAGTATTGGAAGCCATGCTTGGACGAGCAGATGATTGTTCTTCTTGCACTTCTACTACATCATCATCATCATCATCTAGCTCAAGTGGCTTGTTCCTCTTTTTACTATTCAAAGCTGCTTGCATCTCCCTCATAATTTCTGTTGTTGTTTTGGGACACTTTGCTACATCTCCATAATTTCCGGCTAGATGTTGTTTGAGCCTTTTGATACCCGAATGACATTTCTTCCCACAAAGTATACATTGCACGACATCCTTATTACTTAAATCCAGCTAATATCCATATTTCCAACCCGGATCGTTTGATTTGGCTTTTCTTTTAGGGTCCTTCGTTATATCATAATTATCGGCCCCCGAACTTTCCGCCATTTTACTGTCCACACAATACAATCAAATAAAAAATATAAGACAAACATATATAATATAATATTTATATAGAATTCACAATCTCATAATCATCATTTAGTCCAAATGATGAGTTAACCATAAAGTTAAGGTCAAAATAATAACTAACAGTCATGCATTTATCCATTATAGCATACTAATCACAGTAGTACTATTGTACTAATTTACATATAATTAAAAAAATTCACAATCATTATTTTCCATGTTTGATTAATTTCTTTCTTTTAGTGAAATATGTACTTACAAAAAAAAATGACAAGTTATAAGGTAAAAAAAAAACCCAAGCAGGTATATATAATTATATATATATATATATATATATATATGTCTGTAATGTTCTAATGTTATATAATTATATATATATATATATGTCTGTATTGTTATAATGCAAAGCAGTACAGGTATAAGACAAGCAGCAGGCTAAAAAAATAAAGGAACGAAGGAAAGGGGAAGAGGAAAGCAGAACGAAGCTCAGCCATACCTGCCGACCGCCGACCTCGTGCGTTACTTCTTCGCTCTCTCCTCTCGCTCTCGCCTCTCGCTCTCGCTCTCGCCTCTGGCTCTCGCCTCTGTCAGTCGCTCTAGCCTCTCGGTCGATCTTCTGAGTTCAGTCGATCGATCGAGCTTTTCTTTTAGGGTTAGTTTATATTATTTATCTTTATGCGACGTCGTTTTTTAAAAAACTCAGTTCATATTTTTTTGTCTGAGCCCAAGTCGCTCGATCAACAGGTTAGGCGTCCGAGTCGTCGCCGAACTGTCCAAGTCGCTTACCTTTCCGTCAACGACCAAGTCGTTCTCCCGCCTTGTCTTTTCTGTACCGACTTGTCGACTAGGCGTCACCTAGGCGACGACTTAACAACTATGTTCACCATTTGAGGTTTGCTAAGTCTTTGCACTTTTGGTAGACTCAGTCTGGCATTTAGCATCACCCGAACCTTGGTTGACTTGTGTACAGATTTAGTTCTGTATCTGTTCTTCTTCAATTCTTGATGGTTCATGATGATTCGTAGAGTGGCTCTTTGAATCTTCTCTTTGATCTGCCAATCTTTTGAAAGCTATCTTCTTGGCCTTCTCGGCTCTCAGCTTAGCTGACATTCTTAATGGCATTCTCATTGTTGTTGAGTGAAGCCTTTTTTTGTTAAAGCTCTTCTCTTCTACTTTCGTAGTCTCACTGTCACCTGAGACATATTCTGTTTAGCTCTATAGAACTCTTAGAGTCGACAACTTGTCAAAACCAACAACTTTTATGCATTCAAGCTTCAGCTGTTAAATATCCTTCCATGAGCTTCCCGTTGGATTATAGCCGTTGGAAGCTTTGAATTTATTCGCAGATCTCGAGTTATTTGCTGTAGACTGCTGATGTGACGTGACAACCCCTTCTTCACTTTTCTGACACTGCAGTCTACTATTTCACCTACCACATCAGAGATGTCTAAGGCTGGTAGTCACCTTTATTTCTTCTTTCTGATTACTCGATCAGAACATCAGGAGTTGTCCTTCTGCATCGATGCTTTCAATCAACAACGTTCGAATGTCGGTCTTTGTATTGAGACGTTGTCAAGGCTTCAATACTCAGATGATCGAACTCTACAATTCTGATGCAGATGGCCTTGAACTTGATCGTAGTTAGTCTTTTGAATAATGCTCGTTGACTTATTGAGACAATACTACGATTCTAAGAGGGTTCCTTGGATTTGTAATGTAGAACCTCTCTTCCTTCACTCTCGTAGTGCTTCAACACTTCTTATTAAAGGGTATCAGTTCGTGAAATTCGTGAAATTAGTATACATTGCAGGTATCTCTTGCAGCTGACTCTAGTAAAAGTAAATGACATCATTTTTAGGTCTATTAATATTACTTTGTGCAATGATTTTTCTGAAAGCATGAATAAGGAATTTGAAATGAGCATGATGAGAGAATTAATCTTTTTCCTAGAATTGCAAATCAAACTAGGTAAGAAAGATTCTGACTATTCAGGACATCATAATCGTAAAAGTACAAATGACAAATGTCAGTTTTCGCATAAATATTTATGTATTAAAATGTGTTTTAAAAATTATTGATCAAATTTGACTTTTAACATACTAGAAATATTTAAATGTGTAAAATTTTACAAATATTTATATCTATAAATATTTTTTCTAAAAATATTATTATAAATATATTTTAATATTTATAAGTTCTTATTACTTGTATTTAATAATTAAATCTATTTTTTTTAAACATATATATATAATAGATTTAAATCTGAAACGTTAATTTTAATTTATATACATCTAACGGTAAATAACATTCATTCGTGTATACAAATTTGGACCAATCAGAAACAACCACACATATTCAAATAATGCAAGCTTCCTACCGTTTGATCAAAAGACAAATAGGCAACTGAATCTTTAAAAGATTTTTTTTTCAAATTCTAATCTCTTTTTCTGCAGGTTCTGAAAAGTACTCTATACTATTCTTCTCCCAATTTTTATGATGACAAAGGGGGAGAAGAAAAATATTATTAGCAAAAGAAAAATATTTTGTCACATGCAATCACATGCTATATACTACTGTTATATACTGTTGCATGTTAGTTTTTCAAAATTTAAAAAAAATTAAATAATTGCATAAACAGAGGGGGAGCTTTTATAGAAAATATTTTTAGTTGATTGTCATCATCAAAAAGGGAGAGATTGTTAGGTCTCTAACTTTTAGGTTTATTTTGATGATAACAATTATTAGTAAATAAATTTATTAAAAGGGTAGAATCCTCTCCATAAGATTTATATTATAATTTTTTTAATTATCTTATTTACTTTGACCTAAATATTTTCTAAATCTTATTAAATTGAATTTATTGACCTTGATAATTTAAATATTAAGTGTTAAATAAATTAGTTCATATAGTAACATTTTCTAGGGCAAGGAGTTTTCCTATTATTTTCAAATTCTCAAATACAAAAAGGGGGGAAAATGTTTTCAAAGAGCATACATGATATATATGTATATAATTATGTATATGTATAAGAAGGCTTATAGCCTTTGACCGAATTTTTAAGAATGCTGAAAGTTTGAATTTGTGCCAATTTTTTTGGGACAAAACCGTGTCCTTTCATGCATGTGTCATCCGAAGGCTAAAATTTAAACCAAGTATACTTTAATGCCTTATGTATGCGTGCATGTATATTCATGTGCATGTGATAATTATTTTGGGACAATATGTTGGTCAAAACCGTGCATATACTGAAGCTTTGTTTTGAGAAGTTTTGGTTTAAAATTAAGCATGTGGTCAATTCATTAAATGCACAAAGTTGGTAAAAATTTGCTTGGGCGATAATTTGAAATCATCAGCATGTGGCAATCCGCGTGAAAAATTGCTTTACTCTATCCGGACCATTAAATTAATTCAAATCAAAGCAATCTCATCCATTGAATTTCAGAACAAATTTCAAAATTACCTTTTTGCCCCAAACCTCAAAAATTTATAAAAAGGAGGCACTTACATCCATTTTTCTTTGTCGGATCACTTGAAAAGAAAAGCTTACTCCTTGCCTACATACTCTCTTTCTCTAAAAAGTTTTCTCTCTCTTCTTATCAAAGTTCTAATCATTTTAGAAGAGGAAATTGGTCCAAGTATTTGAGATAAGTTATTTAGTTTAATTTATTTGAATTATCTCTTTCTTATTTAAATTTATACATATACAAATATAAATTGTTATACATAATTATATATATTTATATTTCATCTATTTATCAAATAAAAAGTCAGTACTTAGACACCGAGACTACGGAGATATTCCTCTTAAGTGAGGAAATCGGACTGTACGGTTTCTTAAAGTCTTTAGTGGGTTTTTATATAAATATCGTAAAGTAGATCCACTTGATAGTTCAAAATAACCCTGAGATGTTCCTCTAATAGAGAGTGAATCATCAAAGCTTAAAACAATTTATCTGCTTACTCAGAAGCATTTTAACTCTAAATATAAAAGTTCTTTAAACTTTTATATCTGAACTTAAAGTTATATCTTTAATCCATTGAAACACATTCTTTATTATAAAGAATAAATAATTCTTCATAAATTTGCATTAAACTATACCCGCTTATATAGAAGCATTTTTGAGCTAAAGCTAAAATTGGTCTATTTGCTTAATCAAGAAGCATATTTACAAAAATATAAAAGTTATATACTTTTATAATCGTGCATAAATTTACATATGCTTATTCAAGCACATTTCACACAAAATATAAGAGTTATTTAAACTTTTATAACAGTGCATAATTTATATATTTGATTACATAGAAACATTATTTGATCAAAGCATAAATTACTATATGCTTACAAAGAAGCATATTTTCTCAAGTATAAAAGTCTTTGAACTTTTATAAATATCTGCTCTTTAATTGATATTTGCTTATTTGAGAAGCCTTATATATAAAAGTTATTTAAACTTTTATATATCTGTACTAAATTATATATGCTTATTTTAGAAGAAAAATTCTGATAAACACTTTGTAAAAAGGGAAAAGGGTAGAGTTAGTTTATTTTATGTACCTGTAAGAAAAACGAGTAATTCTTTGACCAAGACTAGAGAGGTCAACTGGAAGTCAGTGACCTTGTCTAGAAAAATTCTGATAAACACTTTGTAAAAAGGGAAAAGGGTAGAGTTAGTTTATTTTATGTACCTTGTCTAGCGACGTCTCTCCTTACTACTGTGGATGTCAGTGACCTTCAGTATTTTTAGATTAGACTGCGTCTTGGGACAGACCATATCATAGTCATAAGGAAGACAGAATCAATTGAACTATTAGCTAGTAGAGTACTCAGCCAAAAGCAAAAATGTTTGATAGGAGATTAAATGCAGCAATAAAAAAGTATTTTCACATTAAAATATAAATTTTAAAACACAAAAATATAAAAACAGATTCACCTCTAAGAGCTGAGCCCGTTTTGATTCAAAAAGAAGAATTTCACGTGTATCAAATGGAAGAATCTGCCAAACAGAGAAAATAATGTTAGAAATTCAATATACATAACAAACACAATTAAACCTATATATCATTTGCATATCTATTTTCATGACTACCCAGTTCCCACAACTCCTCCCAAACCGGATAATTGCTCATCCATTTCTCTGAAGAATAACTAATTAAGTACTAAATTAAACATAAATACCTACACACACACATACACACAGAAACACGCACATATATATATTTGAAAAAAATAAAGTAAAATTGGGCAATAAATTATAACCTTCAACAGGGTTTCGATTTTGTCTACCTCCTCCAGAAATTGTGCATTCTCAGGGACACAACAGCTAAGACGATTCTTCTTCCAATTCCAATCACGAGAATCAAGAAGGAGAAATCCGGGTTTGATGAAGAAGAATGGATATGGTTTATTCACAAAAGAAAATGATTTTTTTAAGAATTTTGAGCAACAAAATACTGTTAAGCTCATTCTTCGGGGATATTTTACTGCCTCAACAAGTTTTGTTCTTCTATAATAAAACGGAACTTTAACTTTTGACAAATATATGTATGTCCTCGTATTTTTATCTAATTATATATTAATCCATCCTAGAATTTCAAATTTTATTAAACATTTTTCTTTTCCTTTTTTTCATTTTTCATATAAAAAAATTGTTTCTTTTATGTTTATATTTAATTCTGACTTCCCCACCCCCCACAAGTTGATATTAGTCAAAAGATGTTTTAGGTTCATCTATATACAAGTTGGTCATTGCTCTTTCGTATTGGACCAGAATTTGACTATTACTAAAATATTTTTAAAGTCTTCTTAATTTATTTTATTTTTTTTAAATTAATTTGAGATAAATCTATATTTACGCAAAAGTATGTGGACAATTAGTCTCCCTAATTGACTCCAAACAAAAATCAAAAAAGGGCAAAGAGCATAGAGTAAAAAACCATCAACAACAAAAATTGATAGGTCTCCAAACCTTCAAGTTTATTTTGATGATAATAAATGAGTAAAATCATCTCCATAGAATTTTATATAATTATTTTGAATTATCCATTTTATTTTAACCAAAAATACTTTTCTCATCCTCATTGAATTTATTTTTCTTAAACCTTGATAATTTAATATCAAGTGTGAAAGAAATTAATTCATAAAGTAAAATGTCTGAAAGTAAGGAGAATTCTTATTTCTTTTCAAAATGATTTTCTAAATCTTTTATGGGCAAAAAGAAAATTTTCATTTATATATATATAATCAGGATCAGGACCGGACTGTAAAACCCCAACTTTTTGAATAAAGATGAATTTTCTATAAATATTATTTTTGAATATTATGGAGTGAAATTGATATAATAGTTGTGGGTAATATTTATAAATTTTGCAAAGTACGCAAGTTGTTATATAATATTCGATTGGTCGGGGAATATTCGTTTTAACAGGGAATATTAGTACAACGGCACAATCATTGGTGGACCACACAACGGAATTATTGTCGGATTGAGAAAATGACAAAAAAACTTTATGAAAATAACGGCGGAAGTTTTACCGTTAACTGTTGAAACACCCGGTGTTAAAAGTATAGTAATACGCGTGATTGCATAGTAACACACGGTATTAATTATTGATGCTTAAGTGATAAGTCACTCAGTTTTGTTGATATTATTAATGTAATAATACAGAATTTTTTTATATATAAAACAAAATACTTTTATAAAGTTATTCTATAAATAGAATATATTATATTCTATTATGCATAGTGTTGCATAGTGTCTGCATAGTATTTTGCATAGTAAAATCTTTTTATATAAAACATAATACTTTTATAAAGTTATCTGTTTTATTAGACAATAATTAGAATATATTATATTTTATTATGCATAGTGTTTGTATAGTGCATGCATAGTGTTTGTATAGTAAAATCTTTTATAAAGTTATTCGTTTTATTAGATTATAAATAGAATATATTATATTTTATTTAAAAAATTTTGCTTTAAATATGGACCGTCAGATTAAAGTAAATCAATCTGGACCGTTCATAGATTAGTTACTATGCATTCCATTTTCCTATAAATAGAAGTTCATTCCTTCATTATTTTCTTACGAATTCACTGAAACTCTAGAGAGATAAACTATAGAAAGAAAGAAGAAAGTATTCTGCTACTTCACTACTTATATATCCAGTACTCTTCTTCTTAAGGTATGGAATATTATTTGTTGTACTCGTAAGGGGTGTTATTCTTTCTTATTCATGAAGATAACTGTTGTTATTCTATTTCTTATTATTCTGTTGGAATAACCTGTATACGCGATCTACCCTATACTTGGTGGCATTCTTCTATTATTCTGTTGGAACATCCTGTATGTGTGTTTTACACCGGGCCTGGTTCTGTCTTATTATTATTCCGTCGGAACATCATGTCTGTGTGTTTTACACCAGACCTGGTTCCGTCTTTATTATTCTATTGGAACATCCTGTCGGTGCAAATTTTTCCTGACCTGGTTCCGTTATTATTATTCTGTTGGAATAACCTGTCTATGCGAAGTACTGCATGCACGGTGATTTCTTTTATTATTCCATTATTTATTATACTCAATTGGTTAAAGTTTCGACTTCTATACTCCATGAAATTAGTAGAATATCTTTGATATTTGCGCTTCATCCAGTATTTTTTCATGGAAATATTCTTCTGATCATTCTTGAATTTTACTCTACAAAACAGTATCATGTTGACAATTTGGACGTTAATAATTCCTGGATAAAATAATTCTTGAACTTGTTTTATTGAATTTTTATATCATTGTCGTCATCCTCATATTTATATTTTGTTGAAAGTCGTCTGTGGCCTATAGTGCATAGATGGACTTGGTATGATTATGACCAGGGATTATTCGGTATAATCATGACCGTAATGTTACAAATGATGTGGTAAAAGTTCTCATTGGCCCGTAGTGCATTGATGGACAGTTGTTGGCATGATCATGACCATTAATGAATACACAAATATTCTTGGCCCGTAGTGCATGGATAATTGTGGTCGTGATACTAAAGAATATCCTTGGCCGTAGTGCAGGGGTGATTCTATGATGTGGAATATTTATTAAGCTGAGTCTCAGCTATAACAGTGATGAAAAACCTTTTAAATCATAAAAGATAGTAGATTTTATTTTCTACTTGACTCTTTTAATGGATTGCTTGTTCCGCTGCAGTTAAACTTGATGTCTATTATATTTTATCAGTTTAACATTGTTGGAGACTAATGATAATTTATTCTGCATTATCTTAGTCATAATATTTCTTACTGGGCTAGTTGAGCTCACCCTTTCTTTCACTGTTCTCTTTAGGAAATGAGAATATAGTTGGGACGAGTCGAGGAACAGAGTGATGGTCCAGAGGATAGCATTAGTAGTCTTCACTATTCTGTAAAATAGTGTGATAATAATTATAATGAGGACTCATTTTGAGTTTGTATAATCTCTAGTAGATAATATTTGTATTCAAACTCACAGTTTATGTTTGTCGTATTGTACACGACAGTTGTATTAGTAAGTTATATTTGAATTCTGTACCATGTATCTAACGACCCAAGATAGGTGATGTATACCTAATTTTGGGGGCGTCACACGGACTCCCGGACTTGACCAAAATCCGGACCTTTTTTTTTAAACAACTTTAAAAAAAATTAATTTTTTATGAAACTAAAATTTTTACATAATACAGTGTTTTGGGTGTGATTAGAGCCGTCCCTGGGCAAGGGCCACCAAGGCAACCGCCCAGGGCCCATAGTTGAGAGGGGCCCAAGATATTTTATACACTTATGTATTTATGTGTATAAAAAAAATAAAATAATAAAAAGATTAACGATATTATGCATTAAAAATGATATATTAGAAAATATTAAATATGATAGTATAATTGATGATTTTGCATCTAAAAGTGCAACAAGAATACATTTTAAATAATATTTTGTGGTTTAGATTTCATTGGGCAAAACTAAAGAAATATTCACTGTAGTTGGTAGGTTTTACTGATTATACCATTGAACTTTTAATTTTTTAAATTACACCACTAAACTAATTAATATTTGAAAATTGGGCCATTTCGTTAAAAAAATAGTCTTAAATATGATTTACTACCCTAAACTATTGGCCATATTTCATTTTGGTGACCCAACTTTCAATTTTATCAATTAGATGATTGAACTATTAATTTTTTTTTGATTTCATTCAATTGGGTTTGCCACGTCAGAAATTACTGACGTGGCATCCTAATAGGCTAAATGAGTGCTTATGTGTAAAAAGAATATATATTTTTAATGAGACAAAGGACAAAAAGGTAAAATAACAAATAAAACTATAAAAAATAAATAATGTTAACATTATTTACGAAATTGTTAATAAACATACAAAAAATTAGTTAATCAAATATAAATAAATAATGTTACGATTGTTAATTTTTTTTTTAAAAATACATTTATTTACGAAATTGTTAATAAACATACAAAAAATTAGTTAATCAAATATAAATAAATAATGTTAACAAAAATATAAAAAATTGTATATTTGTACCATTAGTTATGTTTAAATTATTCAAAAAGATTTTACAGGGTTAAAAAATTAGTTATGTTTTTTATATTTTTATTGACATTATTTATTTATATTTGATTAACTAATTTTTTGTATGTTTATTAACAATTTCGTAAATAAATTCTTTGTGGGATGAGGCAATTTATTTATCTATAGGCCATACTGTAATTGCAATAACTACTAATTTTATCAAATGATTTATATATTTTATAATTTATATTATTTGTGTAATTTTTTATAGTTTTATTTGTTATTTTATCTTTTTGTCTTTTGTCTCATTAAAAATATATATTATTTTTACACATAAGCACTCATTTAGCCTATTAGGATGTCACGCCAGCAATTTCTGACTTGGCAAACCCAATTGAATGAAATCAAAAAAAATTAATACTTCAATCATCTAATTGACAAAATTGAAAGGTGGATCACCGAAGTAGAATATGACTTATAGTTTAAGGTAGTAAATCATATTTAAGCCAAAAAAATAAACGAACGTTAATTTTTTATCTACAAAACTAATGAATTACCCACTGTAGTTGGCACATTTTACCGATTACACCATTGAACTTTTAATTTTTCAAATTACTCCATCAAACTAATAAAAATAATTATTTTAAATATTTTTAAAAATTATTATTATTTTAAGTAAAAAATATTAGAAACTTTTTTTCTTCATAAAATGAGTAGAATTCCATAAAATATAGATTCAAACAAATAAAGTGATTTTAAATTAAATTAATCTCTACTTAATTATTTAACAGAATGACCCATTCTTAGTATTAGAATTTTTTTAAAAAAACAAAAAAATAGAAATTAAAATTAAAAAAATAGTAAATGATAAATAAAAAAATTGATTCAATTTTTTCAAAAAAGAAATTAATAATTTTTATAAATAATTATTATTTTCAAGAAAAAATTGAAAAATTCTTCATATTTTAAAAAATTGAGTAAAATTTTATAAAATATAGATTCAAAAAAATAAACTTTATTTTCAAAAGGAAAAAAGAGATATTTTTGAAAATCAATAACGTTTCATAAAACTTTAATTTTTTTAAATCTATATTTTATGAAACTTTACTCATTTGATGGAAAAAATTTAAAGTTTCTATTATTTTTTACTAATAATAATAATAATTTTTAAAAATATTTAAAATAATCATTTTTTAATTAGTTTAATGAGGTAATTTGAAAAATTAAAAATTTAATGGTGTAATCAGTAAAATGTGCCAACTACAGTGCGGGCTAATTCATTATTTTGTAGATAAAAAATTAATTTTCGATTATTTTTTTAACGGAATAACCCAATTTTAAAATAATAATTAGTTTAGTGGGGTAATTTAAAAAAGTAAAAGTTCAATTGTGTAATCAGTAAAATTTGTCAACTATAGTGGGTATTTCATTAGTTTTACCGATTTCATTGATATTTTTATTTTGTAGTTACATGTGATGATTCTTTGCTTCGATGACATTTTAAAGTGTTCTTCCTTATCTTTTGTAAATTCTTATAATTTTAATAAAAATAATTAGTTGATAATTTATTTATTTTTTAATTTAATTTATATATATAGGGGCACACATTTTTTTGCCCTGAGTCTTAGAAAATCCAAGACTGGCTCTGGGTGTGATTTGGATACATATAACAAAATATGTTTATACAGACCTGGATCCGGAATCTATATGTATATATACATATACAGAACGGATCTAAACATACATATTAAATAACATACTTCTCTTAAATAACATATCTTTATTAAAACTACGTTGTTTTAATTTTTTTTTAAAAATAAAATAATATTAAAAGAGAGTGTTTCCACTTGCTTTCCTTTTAGTTACAAAAATGTCACCCGTGACTCCATTTGTTTTTAAAAAAATCTCCAAAACGACGTAATTTTAATAAAGGCATGCTATTTAAGTGGATTGTTTTAAATCCGTCATCTATATATGTAATATTATATGCTAGTTGGGTCCCGTGCCTCCGGCACTGTATGGACGGTGGGATTTATCTCAAACTTTGAACGACCCAGATAATTTATTGAGTGAGTGAGAAATTCAAAATCATTTGTATTTTATTAGATAGATATAATTTTAAGTGTGCATGTGTGTATTGTGCATGTGTTGTGTCCGTGTGTGTGTCTTTGCACGCGTACGCGCGCAAGTGGGCTGGGTTTGCATGTGTTTGTGTTATGAATGCTGAGAGTCAGCTAAGGCTTTAAAGTCTTTGCATGAATGTTGTTAACTTTTTGTGATGGGCTAAAAGTTAATAACAATTAAAAGGAACAATTAATTACATATATTAGTACATTTCATTATTTACAAAAATCATACACTCATAAAATAATTACAAAAGTAAAACATTTTTTTATTTTTATTTTTAATTTTAACATAATTAAATGTCCTTAATTTAAGGGATTATTATTAATTGACTGATATGACAAATCAGGTGGGTTTTTTTGAAACGCGTGTTCCTTCTTTTTCTCCCAACTTCTATTATTTTCGTACTTTCTCTCTCTAAAATCTTCTTCTTCTTCTTCTTCTTCGCACAAGGTTAATGAATATTTTTCTTCTTCTTCTTCGTCATAGTTGTTCGTACTGGGTGGCGTAAATTGGTTAATGAATATTGATCTCCTTCATGCTATTAGGGATGCAACTGGTTTCCAATGTCTAATAGTCCTTTATTTTTTTGATTGTTTTTTAATTTACTTTTGTTGCACTTGTTGATTCACAGGTTGTTCAAGTTAGTGAAAAGAATGTTTTGGATCAGAAAGTATACATGTTCTATTATCGAGATAATAGAAATTTTGCTTCAAACTTGTCTCTTGATGTTATTCGGAAAGATATCATGGCGACAAATGTCATGTGAAGAAGTTCAAGTTCATAGCCATAAGATATTTCCAAACCAAAAAATTTTAAAGGTGTGTTAATTTAAATTTTGTTATTGTTACTATCATATAAATGTTTGGTTACTTCTGCATTATGTTTTGGTTACTGTTAATTTGGGATTTGGATACTATTTTTGTTACCTTGATTTTGTATTATGGTTACTTTTTTATGTTGTTATGGTTACCATGTATTTGCTTAGTATACATGGTTGACTAAACTGATTTTGGTGTACATGTTGTATATGTATTAGTTACCATTAAAACATATTTTGGTTACTATCATATAAATATTTGGTTACTTATTTAGTATGTTTTTTGTTATTGTTAGTTTCTGATTTGGATTCCATTTTTGTTTTCTTAAGTTGGAATTTTGCTTACTGTTTTTTGTTGTTCTGGTTACAATATATTTGCTTAATATATGGGTTGACTAAATTTTGTTTGGTCTATATGTTGTTTATGTATTTGTTACCATTAATATATATTTTGGTTACTAACATATAACTATTTGGTTACTTCATTAGTATATTTTTTGTTACTGTTAGCTTATGATTTGGATACCATTCTTTTTCCCTCAATTGAGATTTTGGTTACTTTTATATATTGTTTTGGTTATAATGTATTTGTTTGGTAAACTGTTTATGATATAAATATTGTTTATATCTGGTTACTAATGACTGTGTAAATCTGATTTTTTTTATTTGCAGTTATGGAATCTTTACTATGGGGAATGCAATAGAAAATTTATTGGAAAAGTTATATATTGGTGTGACATGGAAGTCCCCGACATTATTACCAAGAAATTGAACCCAAGACAGTTGAAGAAGTTTAAGGCATCATTAGTTTGTGGATGTATTATTTTTGTAAATAATAAACCCAAGTCATAATAAACCATGTATTTGCTTAGTATACATTGATGTATTATTTTTGTAAATTCCTTCAAATATATTCTACAAGGTTTATGCTATTCTATTTCTACTTTCATTTCCACAAACACATCTTACATGTTCTGGTTACTTTTATATAACTATTTGGTTACTTCTTTATTATGTTTTGGTTACTGTTACCTTATGGTTTGGCTACTATTATTGTGTCCTCAATGTGGAATTTTAGATATTTTTATTTTTTTATTCTGGTTAATATGTAATTGTTTAGTATACATGGATTGTCTAAACTGGGTTTTATTACATGATGTTTCTGTTTTGGTTACCATTAAAACCTGTTATGGTTACTATCATATAATTATATGGTTACTGTTTTATTATGTTACATTATGGTTATAGTATATTTGGATTGCTTAAACTGAGTTTCATTACATGATGTTTCTATTTTGACTACCATTAAAACATGTTCTGGTTACTATCATATAATTATATGGTTACTGTTTTATTATGTTACATTATGGTTACTGTTATTAGTAATCGGATAGTTACAAGCTTGTATCAGGACAAACATTAATTGTTAAATGTACATGTGTGAATGTCCTATTTATATACAAGCTTGTTAGTAACCAGATAATTATAAGCTTGTATCAAGACTGTTATAAGCTTGTATCAAGACTGTTATAAGTTTGTATCAAGACTGTTATAAAGCTTGTATATGTTTACTTTATATATGATAACTCATGATGGAACCAAAAATAAAAATATTAATCAACATCAATTTTGGTTACTGTACACCATCAAAAATGTTACCAACCATGTGGTTAATGGTTACTAACAGTAAACAATTATATATTCTTGTAAACAATTACAAACTTGTATCAGGACATATATCAAGTGTTAAATGTACATGTGAGAGTATACATGGGTTGTCTAAACTGGGTTGGATATACAGGTTATTTCTGTTTTGGTTACCATTAAAACATGTTCTGGTTACTTTTCATATAACTATTTGGTTACTTCTTTATTTTGTTTTGGTTACTGTTACCTTATGGTTTGGCTACTATTATTGTGCCCTCGATGTGGGATTTTTGTTACTGTTATTTTTATTCTGGTTAATATGTAATTGTTTAGTATACATGGATTGCCTAAACTGGGTTTCATTACATGAAATTTATGTTTTGGTTACCATTAAAACATATTCTGGTTACTATCATACAATTATGTGGTTACTGTTTTATTATGTTACATTATGGTTACTGTTATTAGTAAGCAGATAGTTACAAGCTGGTATCAGGACAAACATCAATCGTTAAATGTACATGTGAGAGTTTTTATTTATATATATGGTTACTTATAGATCTCATATTAAAATAAAAATAGTTTGAGAGGTGCAGTTGGTATCCAAACATGCATATAAGAGTAACCATTTTAGTTTTTGTTAGTAACCAAATAATTAAAAACTAAATATCAGAACAGTTATCAAGTGCTTAATGTACATGTGAGAGTTCCCATTTATCTAGCTGATGGATACTTTTAAATTACATAGTTATAAAAGTTATTTGGAAATGGTCTATGCCAGTTGCTAACTAAATATGAATATAGATGTAACAATTTTATTTTAGATGGATAACCAAATTTACATAAAAATATTTCAGAACAGTTACCAATTGTTCAATGTATATGTTTACTTTATATTGAGAACTCATGATGGAATCAAAAATTAAAATATTAATCAACATCAATTTTGGTTACTGTTCACCATCAAAAATGTTACCAACCATGTGGTTAATAGTTACTAGCAGTAAAAAATTATATATTCCTGTAAATAATTAAATTTGTTGTATTGGTTACTGTCAATAGCCATTGTCTAACAACTGAATAAACATTGTAAAGTAACCAAATCAATATTAGACAGTAACCAAATTACATAATTTTAGTAACCAGAAAATAAACCAAATTTTTACATGCAATTTTGAAGGCCTAAATGATGGAATTCGACCAAAAAACCCTGCAGTTCACCAGCATAGCTAGTGACTTTTGATCGTTGACCCGTTTCCAATAAAATTAGGCTCTGAAAACGCCAAAATCCGACACTCCAAACTTGACAGAAATTGTCAAATTGTCACTGCAACCAAATAAACATTATATTGTAACCAATTAAATAGTATACAACAACCAATATATATAATCAGATTAGCAGTTGTATGAAGGTAACTAATATATATAATCAGATTAGCAGATTAAGTAGTAACCATAGGTAAATATATACATATAATTTTTATACTGATACACCTCAATATTAGATAGTAACCAATACAATGTAGTCAATGAGTAACCTCAAATATATAATAATATAAATCAGAATTAGTTAGTAACCAATATATCAAAGTCAACATTAGTCAGTAACTAATTCATCATTTTTCATTAACCAATTCAGTATTGTTACCCAGTAACCACCATAAAGTTACCCAGTAATCAAATCATCATGAATCAGTAACCAATATATTGTTACATAGTAACCTAGGAAGCATTAGACAGTAACTAGCTTATCATTAGATATTATAATGTTACAAAGTAACCAAAACATCATTAGACAGTAATCAACATAGCTTCATACAGTAACCAAGACAATATTAGACAATATAATGTTACAAAGTAACCAAGACAGCATTAGACAGTAACCAACATATTGTCATACAGTAACCAAGATATCATTAGACAGTAACCAAGACAGCACTGAACAATATAATGATATACAGTAACCAAAACAACAATAGACAGTAACCAACAGTTGCATAAGACAGTAACCAATTCAACATTATACTGTAACCAATTAAATAGTATACAACAACCAATATATATAATCAGATTAGCAGTTGTATGAAGGTAACCAATGTAGTCAATAAGTAACCACCAATATAAAAGAAATAATTATAAAACACAATAACATTATAGAGTAACCAAATAAACACCTTATAGTATCTAAATACATATTATACAGTAACCAAGACAGCATTAGACAGTAACCAAATATTCAGTAACCATTATAATAATGTTACACAGTAACCGAACCAGCATTAATCAGTAACCAATATATTGTTACACAGTAACCAAGACAGCATTAGACAGTAACCAAAACAACATTAGACATTATAATATTATTCAGTAAACAAGACAACATTATAGAGTAACCAACAGTTCCATGAAGGTAACCAAACTCATTTAAAAATTATAAAGCCATCAAATAAACATTATTTAGCAAACAAATACACAATTATCAGTAACCAATTTATATATATTTAGTAACCATAATAAAAAACATATCAATGAATCATCCAAACGTTATATGAAATTGTAGTAACTATTTGAAGTGTGAAAAACTTAAGAAAGGTAATCAATATAGGAATTCGTGGTAACCATAGATAACTATATGCATATGAATTTTAATCTCACATACCTCAGTATTCAAATTTGTATCGAAGTTGCTGTGATTTTGTATTCAACAATCACTGCCGTTCTATTGTACTGTTTTGTTACTGAACTTGAAGTTGCTGTTGATTTTGTATGTTATTTTCCGATCTCTGCGTGCCGTCGCAACAAAAAGTTTCGTCTTCTCCGATCCCAGAGGTGTGTCGCGACATAAGATTTGGATTTCTGTTGCCTGAATCTCAGTTGCTCGAATTTTGGATCTTAGTCGCTTGATTTTAGGAGCGGTTGGAGATGAGAGAGAGTTAACTGACGTGTAGGGAGAAAAAAGATCCCTAATTTTAGTAAGCTTAATAGTATGTTGCGTTATTTTTGTAAATATGTTGTTTGTGTTTTATTTTTGTAAATACTTTCTAATTGTTGTATATTAATGTTAAGGACCCTTATAACAATAGTTCACTCATAAAATATTTACACAATTAATACATTTTTATATTTATTTACAATATAAGTGCAATTAGGATTCCTTAATTTAGAGAATTAGTATGCAATTAGGATTCCTTAATTTAGGGGATTAATATTGATTTACTTATTAAATTAAGTAATTAATAAGTAAATTATATAGCACACCTTCTCTTTCCTTAATAAAAATCACGCTTCCTTCGCCTTTGTCAGTTTTCTCATTCTCCACCATTAACAGTCCTAACTTGTTAACGTCATCCTCCGCCCTTCTCCACCATTAACGACCCTTCTCCTCCGCCCTCCTCCACCATTAACGCCATCTTCCTCCGCCCTTCTCCACTATAAACGTCATCCTCCACCTGCGATTTTTTCATAGTACAGTTGCTGCGATTTTTTATAGTACAGTTGTTAGCCAAACATTCATACCAAGGTAACTAATTTAGTGTTATTAGGTTTTTAATTTATTTAAAAAAAATCTATTGTAGATTTTTTTTAATTTAATAGTGCAGTTGGTAGCTAAAACTTTATACAAATGTAACCAATTCAGTTTTATTGGGTTACCAATTAATTATAAAAAATCTATTGTAGATTTTTTTTATAATGCAGTTGATAGCCAAACCTTAATACAAAGGTAACCAATTCAATTTTATTGGGTTACCAATTAATTATAAAAAATCTATTATAGATTTTTTTTATAGTGCAGTTGGTAGCCAAACCTTAATACAAATATAACAAACAAAAATTAAAATGGTTACCTTTGAAAGTTTTGGTTACCAACTACACTTAAATTTCTCTTGGTTATCCACAACAACTAAAATGGTTACCTTTGTATAAATATTTGGATACCAACTGCACAAAAATTTATCTTTCTCTTTTTAATTTATGGACTAAATCAACCTTCGTCACAATGGCAGCTGTGGCCGTAATGGATGAGGAGATCGGCGTCCATGGTGTTGAAGCGGTGGCGAAGGAGAGGAGGAAGATGACCGGCGAAAGGGAGGAGGAAAATGACGTTGCCAAACTTTGAATATTTGAATTTTAATTATTATTTTTGAATTTGAATTATTAATTATGGTAGTTATTTCTCCTTAATTTTAAATTTCCTTATTATTATGAATTGAATCCTAATTGCATACTAATTCTCTAAATTAAGGAATCATAATTACACTAATATTGTAAATAAATATAGAAAGTGTATTAATTGTGTAAATATTTTATGAGTGCACTAATAGTGTAATTACTTTCTAAATATTGTATATTATTGTAAATGACCCTAATTAAAAAGGGCCTGTCCTTTATTAACCAATCCGTGTATCATGCATTCATCCAAACCATCCATTTGATTTAAAATGCATTTAAACCATTTATTTTTAAAATCAAAATGACAAAAGACTTTTTTGACCTTAACTTCAAATTTCTGTAAATAGAAAAGTTTTTCTTCATTTTTCATTAGCAATTTTCAATATAAGAAAAACTAACTCTCCTTGCCTACATTCTATCTAAAGAAGCTTTCACTCTCTCTTCTAACCAAATTATAATTTTCTAAAGAAAAGAAAATTGGTCAAAGTATTTGGATAAGTTATTGAATTATTTTACAAGCATTATCTCATACTTGTTTTATATATATATATATATATATATATATATATATGTCATCTATCAATATTATATAAAAAGTCAATACTTAGATACCGAAATAATTCGGAAGTTTTTCTCTGAAATCTTCTGAACGGTCTTTAAAATCCTAAGTAGTCTTTTATTGATATAGATAATTTATATAAATATTATAAAATATTTATATAATTATCAGATTGTGAAACCAAAATTTAGTCAGTACTTAGATACCGATATTCAGAGATATTTTTAACAAAGAATATTATCTGGACGGTTTTTGAAATCCTAAATGGCCAAATTTTCACAACGTAAATCAAATATACAAAAATATATATATTTTAGTGAAACGAATTTATTTGATATATCAAGTATTATTTAATTGATTAAACTGTTATACTTGATAACTATCACCAGAAGTATTTTGCACACAAACTTATTTACTCATAAAATACTTGTTACAATTATAAAAGTTATTTAAATTTTTTTTTATCTAAAAGTCAAAGTTATATCTGTTTAACATAGAAACACATTCTTTATTTACATAAAGAATAAGAAAATATTTTTTAATCTATTTAAAGATAGAAACACATTCTTTATTTTTAAAGAAAAAGAAAACTGCATTAAACTGTATATATGCGTATTTGAGAAGTATCGAATATAAAAGTTAGTTGAACTTATATATATATGTACTAAATCTTTATCTGCTTACCTTAAAATCATATTCAAACCAAACTTTTGTAAAAAAGGGAAAAGTATAGACTTAGTTTATTTTATGTATATGTGAGAAAGACGAGTAATTCTTTGACCAAGAGCAGAGTCTTAGAGAGGTCAGCCGGGAGTTGGGTCTCTAGTGTACTTGTGATGTGAGGAAGAGTCTGTCGTTTCAAGACCTGATCATAAAGTAGTTCTGAACTCAAAGGAAAGATACAACTAAGCTTGAGGAAGGAG
This sequence comes from Panax japonicus, assembly GCA_020205505.1. Taxonomy (NCBI): domain Eukaryota; kingdom Viridiplantae; phylum Streptophyta; class Magnoliopsida; order Apiales; family Araliaceae; genus Panax; species Panax japonicus. Next base: position 74,738,771 of record CM035096.1, on the reverse strand, counting down.
CTGGGAGCTTGATGTCCGATATAGTTAGTTGTAGATAGTTGTAAGTTTATCTTTACAACTTTGTAAAAAACTTCTCCGCCTATTGAAGGAGTATTTATTATTGGGAGTAATAGGATCTTAAGTTTTGGAGAGGAACTTGAGACTGGACGCATCAACATACCCGAGATGTATGTTGTAAACCAGATAAATATTTGTGCATTGTGTGATTAAATTTTTACTATCTTGTTTATTAATTTGTGACACTGCAAATTAATTTACTAAAAATTCAAAAAGGCCTAAGATAAAAATTTTAAACGGTGATAGTATATTCAACCCCCCTTATAGATTATTATTGGACTTTCAATTGGTATTATAGCGATGCTCTTTAACTTTATTTGTTAAGTGAATACAAGTATATCTAAGTGTAGATCCATTTATGGCCTACAATGCTACTGGTTGCGGAGAAGGATTATCAATGTCTAGACCTCCACTATTTGATGGCACAAACTTTGACACCTAGAAGAATAGATTCAAAATCAATGTCAAGTCACAAGGGATCAAAGTTTGTCTGAAAATAGAGCGAGGTGTAAATGTTCTCACAAAAATTGATGGTGAAAAAATCGTTGAGAAAGATGTTGATGAATTCACCACTGAAGATGGGGAAACTATGAATATAGCCTTTAGAGTCAAACAAGTGCTAACTAGTGCTCTAATAAAAAAAGAGTACAAAAAGTTAGCAATTTTAAGAATGCTAAAGAAATATGGGAAAAATTGATTATAACCTATGAAGGAAGTAATCATATCAAAGAAACTAGAAAAGAAGCTCTAATCCATGAGTATGAGAGTTTCAAGTTGGACGAAGGTGAAAAAACATTGATATGGAAACACAGTTTTCCAGAATCATTGATGAGTTGGAACAATTGGGAAAAACTTACACAACCAATGAGAAAAATAGAATAATTCTTAAAGATCTTCTATCTGTATGGAAAATGAATGTTACAACCATTAAGAAAATGCAAGATCTAACTGCATATCCTCTTGATAGCTTTATTGGAAATATTCGTGCCCGTGAAGTCGACATGTTAATCGAAAAAGCAGGATCAGATACGTATCTCAAGAAGAAAGGAATTGCTCTCAAGGCTCTATTTGTAGATCAAGAAAGTGATGATGATGAGCTTAATAAAGAACTTTTGAGTCTAAATAATAACAAAGTTGCTTTATTATCAAGACAACTTAAGAGAGTAATCCAAAGTAAAGCCAAAAAATATGGCAAAGACTTTCTGAAGACTAAATACAACTTAACTATACAACAGTCGTGTAAAATACGACAACATAATCTAAGAGTTTTAATAAGAATATTGTCATCTAGGCAATATCCACACTCAATGGATTCTTTATTATATTTATTATCACACTATTTAACATAATAATGAGGACCACTAATGCTATCATCTGGACCGTCATTCCGTTCCCCGACTAGTCCTGGCTACGTTCTCATTTCCTGAAGAGAACAATGAAAGAAAGGGTGAGCTCAACTAGCCCAGTAAGAAATATTATGACTAAGATACTGTAGAATAAATTATCATTAGCCTTCAACAGTGTTAAACTGATAAAATATAATAAACATCAAGTTTAACTGCAGCGGAACAAACAAACCATTAGAAGAGTCAAGTAGAGAATAAAATCTACTATCTTCTATGATTTAAAAGGTTTTTCATCACTTTTATCGCTAAGACTCAGCTTAATAAATAAACCACATCATCCCTACACTACGGTCAAGGATATTCATTAGTATCACGACCACAAATTATCCATGCACTACGGGCCAAGGATATTCGTGTATTCATCAATGGTCAAGATCATGCCAACAACAGTCCATCAATGTGTGACACCCCCAAAATAGGTCCAATCCACAACCCATTCTGAGTCGCCAAATACTTGGTACAGAAACAACTACAACTTCATTAATACAATTGTCGTGCAAGATACGACAACACATAAACTGTGAGTTTAAATACAAATACTGTCTAATAGAGAGTATACAAACTCAAAAGGAGTCCTCATTAAAATTATTGATACACTATTTTACAAAATAGTGAGGACTACTAAAACAACTGTCTTGAACCATTACTCTACACCCCGACTAGTTCCCGCTATATTCTCGTCTCCTGAGAAGAAAAATGGAACAACAAGGAAAAGGGTGAGCTCAACTAGCCCAGTAAAGAATATTATGACTAAGATAATATAGAACAAATTATCGTTACTCTTCAACAGGGAAAAATCTAATAGAATACAATAGACAACAAGTTTTAAATCAATATTCGCAGCGGAAATAATAATTCATTAGAAGAGTTAAGTAGAGAATAAAATCTATTATCTTCTATATATGAATTTAAAAGTTCATCGTCTATCTTTTATCCTTGTAACATCACTCAATATATAACTGAAATCAAATATTCATCTTTGCACTACAGGCCAAAGATATTCATTAGTTGGTCATGTTCATCTAAACACCTGTTCATCTTTGCACTACGGGCCAAAGATATTCATCAGAAATCATTAATCTTTGCACTACAGGCCAAAGATATTCAATTATATCATCATTTAGGACGGAAGATGATGAAAAATATTTTAAAGAAAATGAATCTAGTGAAACAAAAGAATAAATATTAGGGATTCGTATTTCAACTATTCCATGTCCAAAAATACCTCATAAATAATCATAGTGGAGTAAAATTCAAGAATGATCAAAACATGGATACAATCAAAGTTAGTATCCATAATAGATATTTTGGACGAAAAACGAAAATTTAATTTTTCTGTGAATAATGTCGTATTCGTGAATAGTGCCGTATATGTAAATAGTGTCGTATACGTGAATAGTAACTCCGACACCAAAAGATAAAAATTCTATAAGAAAATCATTATGCTTCGTGAATAGTACTCGTGAATAGTAATTCATGAATAGTAACTCATGAATAGTAACCCCAACATGAAAAAGTTCCAAATTTGATAAAAAGTTTCAACCAATATTTCGGCATAATGATATTGAAGAAATAATATCACTTACGAAGAAAATAAAATCCCTTATCTCGAAAGAATAGTACTTTTAGTTGAAACATCGGATATAGGCTATGACTTGAACTTGCACCGTATAACAACACTCAAAGTATTAAAATACTCACAAGAATACGCTCAATATATCGAGAGAAAAAGAGATAGAAAACTTCAGTTTCTGGTGTGATTTTCAATTATAACCTAAACACCCTATTTATAGGAAATTGCTTAGAATACCAAAGCAGAAAATTTAATAAAATAATAATATATTTATATAATTTTTCTTAGCCCACCTCTAGACATCTGAATTCAACACATTGATAACACATGTAAGCTCACTCAATTGAACAAAAACATTTTTCTTAAAAAAATAACTAAAACTTCCAAAAATCAATAATTCGGAACTTCGGAACTTCAATAATTCATAATAAATAGTCTTTTTATCAGAAAAATTCAAACCACATGTCTTTTCTATAGGAAATTTCATTCTCTACAACTTTGCAGCAGAAAGTTTTTCCAAATTCCAAACAGAAATTGACCGAAATCCACAAAAAAGCGATTTTACAAGCTATAATCAAATTTCGGTCAAGAATTGGGGTCCACCGACACACAAAACATGTGTTAATCATTTAATGCCACAAAATACTCTTCCTCCTCATATACTCATATATCCTACATTCATTGTAAAAATTATCACCACTAATATATTATTAAAATAATATATTTAAATGAATTATTTTATCAGAAAAAGATAAAATATTAATTTTCAATAATTGTCACATTAAAAATTTTCTCCATCTATATCCACATAAAATCAATATTTTCCTCATCATACAAATCTATAATTAATTATTCACAAATAATATTACAGAATCACAATACCGACAACCAGAATGTTCCCAAGAAAGAGGGGGCTTTCCAATAAGAATTTCTCCTTACTAACGCGCAATTAGGTGACCAAACCTCTCCTTAGACAGAACTTTCTAGACATTGCCAATAATGTTTTCTAATAATATTATTAAGATAATATGAATTATTGTTTCGATAATGGAAAATACTGTGTAGTGACAATTATTGAAACAACAGTAATATAAAATATCAACGCAACAATTATTGAATCAATAAAATAAAATATTGAACAGTAATTACTGTAACAATTATTGAGTAGTGCTTTCTTACGTAAGAATCAATAATTGGTGCAATACCGTGTGCTACTGTGCAACAACGCGTATTACTGTATTTTAACCACCGGGTATTTCGACAGTGTTAACGGTAACAACTACGCCGTTATTTATAAACAACTTATACTTGTCGTTTTCTTCATCCAATCGCTTTCCGTTATGGGCCCACACAAGTCTGCACCGTCGTACGAATATTCCCCGACAACAAGAATATTCCACGACCAAACGAATATTCTCCGACAACAATGAGTATTTTATAACCACTTGCTTATTTGAAATATTTGCGCATTTTACCTATAACTAACCACATTAATCAAACCAGCCCTTACTATTTCAAAATAATAAATAGAGGGATTTAAATTTCATTTATTAATAATTTGGGGTCTTACAACCTCCCCTCCTTATGAAATTTCGTCCTCAAAATTGACGTACGTACCTGGTGTTTCGAAAAGATGAGGATACCTCGCTTTCATTTCCGTTTTCAACTCCCAGGTCATTTCCTCAATAGTATGGTTTCTCCACAAAACTTTAACTTGTGGTATGACCTTCGTGCGTAGGATATGCTCCTTCCTATCCAAGATCTTGACAGGTACCTCTTCGTACGTTAAGTCGTCGGCTATCTCTTCCAGTTCTAACTCAATAATGTGGTTTGGGTCTTTCACATATTTACGTAGCACAGATATATGAAAAATATTATGAACACGAGACATACTTGGAGGTAACGCGAGTCTATAGGCCACATTTCCTACTCGGTCAAGAATCTGAAATGGACCAATAAATCGTGGATTGAGCTTTCCTCTCTTCCCAAATCTTGTAACTCCTTTCCATGGAGCCACACGCAACAATACATGATCCCCAATACTAAATTCCACGTCCTTTCGATGAAGATCTGCATAACTCTTTTGTCAATCCTGTGCCGTTTGTATACGTTGTCGAATCGTTTGGATCTTCTCTGTAGTCATTCGTACCAACTCTAGTCCCAACAACGTTGCTTCTCCCACCTCATCCCAATATACTGGAGAGCGAAATTTTCGTCCATACAATTCTTCAAATGGAGCCACACCTATACTTGCCTGATAACTGTTGTTGTAGGAGAATTCCACCAATGGTAGGTACTTATCCCAACTCCCTTTGAAATTGAGGACACAAAGTCTTAATAGATCTTCAAGAGTTTGAATAGTCCTCTCTGATTGCCCGTCCGTTTGAGGATGGTATGCCAAACTGAACCGTAAATTCGTGCCCATAGCTTTTTGCAAGCTAACCCAAAATCTTGAAGTAAATCTTGGGTCACGATCCGAAACTATGGATACTGGCATGCCTTGCAACCTCACAATCTCATTCACGTACATACTAGCAAGACGTTCAAGGGAATAAGTCTCCCGTATCGGTAAGAAATGGGCAGACTTGGTTAATCTATCAACAATAACCCAAATCGCATTTATGCCTTGAGAAACCGTGGGAAGACCCGTAACGAAATCCATGGTAATATGTTCCCACTTCCATTTTGGAATCTCAAGTGATTGTAATGGACCCTTAGTCACTTGATGCTCCGCCTTTACACGTTGACAAGTTAAACACATCAGGATAAACTTTGTAATTTCTCTCTTCATATTATTCCACCAAAATGTATGTCGAAGATCACGATACATTTTGGTACTTCCAGGATGGATTGCAAATGGTGTATTGTGTGCCTCCATCATGATCTTATACTTCAAATCAGAATCGTTAGTAACACAAAGTCTGGAGTGGACTCGAAGTATTCCTTCTTCATCGATACTTGCCTCAGGAATAATACCTTCTTGTACTTTCTTCTTCATACGCATCAGCTCCGGGTCTGTGACTTGAGCAACTTTAACTTTATCGATTAAAGTTGGTTCTATGCGTATACTTGACATCATCACACTCGTTCCTGTATATGATCTTCTACTCAACGCGTCAGCTACCACGTTTGCTTTTCCAGGATGGTATTGAATAGTGTGGTCGTAATCTTTTAACATCTCGTGTGACGCCCCCAAAATAGGTCCATTCCATCCAACCCATTTTGAGTCGTCAATAACATGGTACAGAAATAACTACAACTTTATTAATACATCCATAAAACTGTGAGTTTAAATACAAATATTATCTTCTAGACAATATCTATACCCAAATAAATCCTCATCACATTTATTGATATATTATTTTACATAAATGGTGAGGACTACTAAACAACTCTCTCTAGAACCTTCATTTCATACCCTGACTCGTACTCGCTACATTCTCGCCTCCTGAGAAGAAAAATGGAACAAAAAGGAAAAGAGTGAGCTCAACTAGCCCAGTAAAGAATATTATGACTAAGATAATATAAAACGAATTATCGTTAGTCTTCAACAGGAAAAAATCTAATAGAATACAATAGACAACAAGTTTTAAATCAATATTCGCAGCGGAAATAATAATTCATTAGAAGAGTTAAGTAGAGAATGCAAACTACTATCTTCTATATATGAATTTAAAAGTTCATCGTCTATCTTTTATCCTTGTAAAATCAATCAATATATATTTGGAATCAAATATTCATCTTTGCACTACAGGCCAAAGATATTCATCAGTTGGTCATGTTCATCTAAACACCTGTTCATCTTTGCACTACTGGCCAAAGATATTCATCAGTTAGTCATGTTTATCTAAACACCTGTTCATCTTTGCACTACGGGCCAAAGATATTCAACAGAAATCATTCATCTTTGCACTACAGGTCAAAGATATTCAGTTATATCATCATTTAGGACTGATGATGATGAAAAATATTTTAAAGAAAACGAATCTAGTAAAACAAAAGAACAAATATTAAGGATTTGTACTTTACACAATCCAAGTTTAAAAATACTTCATAAATAATCAGAGTGAAGTAAAATTCAAGAATAAAGACCAAAACATAGATCCAATCAAAGATAGGAAATATAACAGACAATCTTGGACATAGAAAAGAAAATTTAATTTTTCTGTGAATAGTGTCGTATTCGTGAATAGTGCCGTATACGTGAATAGTGCCGTATACGTGAATAATAACTCCGACACCAAAAGATAGAAATTTCACAAAAACATCATCATGCTTCGTGAATAGTACTCGTGAATAATAACTCATGAATAGTAACTCATGAATAGTAACTCGTGAATAGTAACTCATAAATAGTAACCCCGACATGAAAAAGTTTCAAATTTGATAAAAAGTTCCAACCAATATTTCGGCATAATGATATTAAAGAAATAATATCATTTGAGAAGAAAATAACATCCCTTATCTTGAAAGACAGTACTTCTAGTTGAAACACCGGATATAGGCTATGACTTGAACTTGCACCGTATAGCAATACTCAAAGTATACTCAAAATACTCGCAAGAATACGATCTATATTATAGAGAGAGAAAACTTCAGTTTCTGGTGTGATTTTCAATTCTAACCTAAGCACCCTATTTATAGGGAAATGCTTAGAACACCAAAGTAGAAAATTTCATAAATTAATATTATTTATTTTTTCTACATCTTCCTACGCATCAAGCATCTGAATCCAGCAACTTGACATGTGTTAAAGATGCCCACCAAACACAAAAAATGTTTTTCGTATTTAAATTATTTTAAACTTCCAAAAATTAATTATTTTGGAGCTTTGGAACTTCAATAATTCATAATAAATGGCCATTTTATCAGAAAAATTTGAAACTAGAGACTTTGTATAGGAAATTCCATTATCTACAACTTTGCAGAAGGAAGTTTTTCCAAATTCCAAACAGAAATTGATCGAAATCCATAAACAGGCGATTTTACATGCTATAATCAAATTTCAGTCAGGAAATGGGGTCCACCGACACACAAAACATGCGTTAAACAACTTTTGCAACAAAAATACTCTTCCTTCTCATATACTCATATATCCCACATTCATTGTAAAAAATATCATCATTATTATATTATAATAATATAATAAAATATTATTTTATTAGAAAAGATAAAATATCAATTTTCAACAATTGTCACTTTAAAAATTTTCTCCATCTATATCCACATAAAATCAATATTTTTCTCATCATATAAATCAATAATTAATTAATCACAAATAATATTACAGAATCACAGTACTGGCAACCAGGCCATTTCCAGGAAAGAGGGGGCTTTCCAATAAAGATTTTTCCTTAATGGCGCGCAATTAGGTGACCAAACCTCTCCTTAGACAGAACTTTCTAGACATTGCCAATAATGTTATCTAATAATATTATTCAGATAATATGAATTATTGCTCCGATAATGAAAAATACTGTGTAGTGACAATTATTGAAATAACAGTAATATAAAAAAATCAACGCATCAATTATTGAATCAATAAAATAAAATACTGAACAGTAATTACTGTAACAATTATTGAGTAGTGTCTTCTTACGTAATAATCAATAATTGGTGCAATACCGTGTGCTACTGTTCAACAACGCGTATTATTATGTTTTAACCACCGGGTATTCCAACAGTATTAACGGTAACAACTGCGCCGTTATTTATAAACAACTTATACTTGTCATTTTCTTCATCCAATTGTTTTCCGTTATGGGGCCCACAAAAAGGCTGCGTTGTCGTATGAATATTCCCCAACAACAAGAATATTCCACGACCAAACAAATATTCCTCGACAGCAATGAATATTTTATAACCACCTGCTTATTTAAAATATTTGCGCATTTTACCCATAACTAACCACATTAATCAAATCAACCCTTACTATTTCAAAATGATAAATAGAGGAAACTAAATTTCATTTATTAATAATTTGGGGTCTTACAACCTCCCCTCCTAATGAATTTTCGTCCTCGAAATTGACGTACGTACCTGGTGTTTCGAAAAGGTGAGGATACCTCGCTTTCATTTCTGTTTCCAACTCCCAGGTCATTTTCTCTATAGCATGGTTCCTCCACAAAACTTTAACTTGTGGTATGACCTTTGTGCGTAGGACATGCTCCTTTCTATCCAAGATCTTGACAGGTACCTCCTCATACGTTAAGTCTTCGGCTATCTCGTCCGGTTCTAACTCAATAACGTGGTTCGGGTCTTTCACATATTTACGAAGTACAGATATGTGAAACACATTATGAACACGAGACATACTCGGAGGTAACGCGAGTCTATAGGCTACATTTCTTACTCGGTCAAGAATTTGAAATGGATCAATAAATCGTGGATTGAGCTTTCCTCGTTTCCCAAATCTTGTAACTCCCTTCATGGAGCTACACGCAACAATATGTGATCCCTAATACTAAATTCCACGTATTTTCAATGAAGACATGCATAACTCTTTTGTCGATTATGTGCCATTTGTATACGTTATTGAATCATTTGGATCTTTTCTGTAGTCATACGTACCAACTTGGGTCCCAACAAGGTTGCTTCACCCACCTCATCCCAACATACTGGAGAGCGACATTTTCGTCCATATAATGCTTCGAATGGAGCCACACCTATACTTGCCTGATAACTGTTGTTATAGGAGAATTCCACCAATGGTAAATACTTATCCCAACTGCCCTTGAAGTCTAGGACACAGAGTCTTAATAAATCTTCAAGAGTTTGAATAGTCCTCTCTGATTGTCCGTCCGTTTGAGGATGGTATGCCGAACTAAATCGTAAATCTGTCCCCATAGTTTTTTGCAAGCTAACCCAAAATCTTGAAGTGAATCTTGGGTCACGATCCGAAACTATGGATACTGGCATGCCATGCAATCTCACAATCTCATTTACATATATACTAGCAAGACTTTCAAGGGAATAAGTCTCCCGTATCAGCAAGAAATGAGCAGACTTGGTTATTCTATTAACAATAACCCAAATAGCATTTATGCCTTGAGAAACCGTAGGAAGACCCGTAACAAAATCCATGGTAATGTGTTCCCACTTCCATTTCGGAATCTCAAGTGGTTGCAACGGACCCTTAGGTATTAGATGCTCCACCTTTACACGTTGACAAGTTAAACACATCGAGATAAACTTTGCAATCTCTCTCTTCATATTGTTCCACCAAAATGTATGTCGAAGATCACGATACATTTTAGTACTTCCAGGATGGATTGCAAATGGTGTATTGTATGCCTCCATCATAATCTTGTACTTCAAATCAGAGTCGTTAGGAACACAAAGTCTGGAGTGGACTCGAAGTATTCCTTCTTCATCAATTCTCGCTTCCGAAATAGCACCTTCTTGTACTTTCTTCTTCATACGCATCAGCTCCGGGTCGATGGCTTGAGCAACTTTAACTTTTTCGACTAAAGTCGAGTCTATGCGTATATTTAACATCATGGCACTCGTTCCTGCATATGATCTTCTACTCAATGTGTCAGCTACCATGTTTTCTTTTTCAGGATGGTATTGAATAGTGTGGTCGTAATCTTTCAACAGCTCGAGCCAACGTCGTTGCCGCATGTTGAGTTCTTTTTGAGTGAAGAAATATTTTAGGCTTTTATGGTCTGAATATATCTCCACTTTCTCCCCATAAAGATAGTGCCTCCAGATCTTTAGCGCAAAAACGACTGCTGCCAACTCTAGATCATGAGTAGGATAATTCCTCTCATATTCTTTAAGTTGTCGTGAGGCATAGGCTATGACTTTCCCACGTTACATGAGAACACATCCTAACCCTTTGCCCGAAGCATCGCTGTAGATAACAAATCCATCAGAACCAGATGGTATTGTTAGAACAGGTGCCAAAATAAGTCTCCTCTTAAGCTCTTGGAAACTCTTCTCGCATTCCTCGCTCCAAACGAATTTTGTATCCTTCTGAGTTAGCTGAGTTAATGGAGTAGCGATTCAAGAAAACCCTTCCACGAATCTCCGATAATAACCAGATAGACCCAGAAAGCTACGTACTTCAGTCACCGTCTTCGGTTGTTCCCAACTTTATATTGCTTCAATCTTCGTCGGGTCAACAGACACTCCATGTTTTGACACCATGTGCCCAAGGAATGCTACTTCCTCAAGCCAGAACTCGCATTTCTTTAGTTTGGCATATAGTTTGTTATCACGAAGGCTTTGTAGTACCAGCTTCAAATGGCACTCATGAGCTTCACGGCTTTTGGAATTGATGAGGATGTCATCAATAAAGATAACAACTAACTGATCCAAATATTCCTTGAATACTCGGTTCATCATATCCATGAAAGCAGCAGGAGCATTAGTCAATCCAAAAGACATGACTAAGAATTCATAATGTCCGTACCGAGTTCTGAAAGCAGTCTTTGGAATATCCTCAGTTTTAACCTTTAGCTGATGATATCTAGAACGAAGATCGATTTTAAAAAGAATTGTGCTCCTTGTAACTGGTCAAACAGGTCATCAATACGAGGTAGTGGATACCTATTCTTGATAGTGACATGGTTTAATTCCCGGTAGTCGATACAAAGTCGCATACTCCCGTCTTTCTTCTTTACGAATAAAACAGGAGCACCCCAAGGAGATGTACTAGGACGAATGAAACCGATGTCCAACAACTCCTATAGTTGGAACTTTAACTCCTGAAGTTCAATAGGAGCCATTCGATATGAGGTTTTAGAAATGGGCTTTGTACCAGGTTCAAGATCAATAAAGAATTCAACTTCACGTTCTGGGGGTAGACCAGGAAGTTCTTCAGGAAATACGTCAAGAAAGTCAATAACAACAGGAATATTATTCAAATTTGACGTGTCTTTATTCAAATCCATAACATGGGCTAAGAAAGCTTGACATCCGGTTTTTAATAAACGAATAACTTTATGATTAGATATGACAGTGATTGATTTTAATGGTTTAGTTGCTTGAATTTGTACAACATGTTGATTAGGAATATGAAAACTAACAACCTTACGAAAATAATCAATTTTGGCATGATGAGTAGTTAACCAATCAATCCCTAAAATCACATCAAAAGCAAGTATCTTTAAAGAGATAAGGTCAACGGGTAATTTGATGGTGCCAACTTGGATCAAACAAGATTTATAAACAGTGGATGTGATGAAAGTTTCTCCTAACGGAGTTTCCACAGATAGGTCAAAGTCTAATTTCTCCGGAGTCAAGTTTAAACGTTGAGCATAAGCAGGATAGATAAATGAATGGGTAACATCAGTATCTAATAAGGTATTAACTTCACATGAATTTATGATTAGCTTACCCATGATCACCTCGTTTGGGTTCTTCGCATGTTGACCAGTCACGACAAACGCTCTTCCAGGAATCGTTGACTTTGACTTTTCTGGGACAGCCTTTTGAGTCACCATCCCCGCTGGACTTGGTTTCACTACAGTGCAATCTCGAGCGATATGTCCTTCCTTTCCACAGTTATAACATACCTTAAACTGTTGTGGGCAGTTTGGGCTGATATGTCTTTCTTTTCCGTACTTATAGCATATGATCGGTGGTCGTTCTCCTCCCTTGGAACCAGTTGCTGCTGGTGCTAACGTCTTCACATTATCATTGTTGAATCTCCTCTTTTTAAAATCCCCCCCGGGTCGCTTCTTCTATTTTCATGGCCATGACTACCATCAGAGTGGTTACCATTTTTGTCCATCTTTTTCTTTCTTCGTTGGTTATTATTATTCTGTTGACTGCTATCTCTGGTATGATCCTGGTTATGGTCCCTCGGTTGAACTTACTCGTTATCTCGTTCTAACAACTGAGCCTTGTTGACAACATCTGAATAGAGAGAAAATTTATGAGAAATGAGATACTAACGTATGTCGGGTTTCAAACCTCTCAGGAACATCCGCGTCATACGTTCCTCATTCTCCACCAAATGAGGTGCAAACCTGGATAACTCCTGCGAACTTCGCCTCGTACTGGGACACCGTCATGTTATTCTACTCCAGTCTAATAAACTCCACTTCCTTCATATGACGAACACTTTTAGGAAAGTATTTGTCATTAAATAATTTCGAAAATGTCTCCCAAGACATGCTGAGCGCGGCTGGATGGGTACACTTCACAGACTCCTACCAATAATCTGCCTCATTACGGAACATAAAGGTGGCAAATGGCACCTTCTGCTCCTCCGTGCATCCCAAGACATTGAATATCTTGGTGATTTGTTTGACCCACGTCTCTGCCTTAATCGGATCCGGCTTTCCCCAGAACTCTGGTGGTCCCAACTCTTTGAACTGCTTGGCTGTGACAACCCGTGAATTGCTATCATTTCCTCCTGTATTTTGAACACGAGTCTCCCTTATCTGATTTTGCATGAACTACAAAAAGCTTCTAAACATCCCCTTGTTCATCATTTGCTCAGTGGTGTTGTTCATAGGAGGAATATTTCCAGCCTGTTGCACGTTCTCCTCGTTGGTGAGTACAGGCGTCTCCACGGTCTCATTTACTCCACTGTTAATATTCTTAGTCGACATTCTCAAATACTGTCATAAAACAAGGGTTAATTAAGGAAATCCATATATCACATAATATCCCTATATACTAACCAACTAACAAATAAGCTTAGGTAGGACACACTAGCGAATGATTTACTCATCTCTCCCCTCCTAGTTCTATTACCCGATCTCCGCCAGAGATCATATCTGTAAGACCCCAACTTATTATTAATGAAATTTAATTTTCTCTATTTATTATTTTGAAATAGTATGGGTTGATTTGATTAATGTGGATAGTTATGGGTAAAATACGCAAATATTTTAAAATAAGTAAGTGGTTATAAAATATTCATTGTTGTCGGGGAATATTCGTTTGGTTGTGGAATATTCGTATTGTCGGGGAATATTCGTACGACGGCGCAGCCATGTGTGGGCCCCATAACGGAAAGCGATTGGATGAAGAAAACGACAAATATAAGTTGTTTAAAAATAACGGTGCAGTTGTTACCGTTAATACTATTAAAATACTCGGTGGTTAAAACACAGTAGCACACGGTATTGCACAAATTATTGATTCTTACGTAAGAAGGCACTACTTAATAATGGTTACAGTAATTACTGTTCAGTATTTTATTTTATTGATTTAATAATTGCTGCGTTGATATTTTATATTGCTGTTGTTTCGATAATTGTCACTACACAGTATTTTTCATTATCGAAGCAATAATTCATATTATCTGAATAATATTATTAGATAACATTATTGACAATGTCTAGAAAGTTCTATCTAAGGAGAGGTTTGGTCACCTAATTGCGCGCCAGTAAGGAGAAATTCTTATTGGAAAGCCCCCTCTTTCCTGGGAACTGCCTGGTTATCAATATTGCGATTCTGTAATATTATTTAAGAATAATTAATTATTGATTCATATGATGAGGAAAATATTGATTTTATGTGGATATAGATGGAGAAAATTTTTAATGTGATAATTGTTGAAAATTAATATTTTATCTTTTTCTAATAAAATAATTCATTTAAATATATTATTTTAATAATATATTAACGGAGATATTTTTATAATAAATGTGGGATATATGAGTATATGAGGAGGAAGAGTATTTTTGTGGCATTAAATGTTTAACACATATTTTGTGTGTTGGTGGACACAATTATTGACCGAAATTTGAATATAACCTGTAAAATCTCCCGTTTGTGGATTTCGGCAAATTTCTGTTTGGAATTTGGAAAAACTTTCTTCTGAAAAGTTGTAGAGAATTGAATTTTCTATAAAAAGTCGTGAGATTCGAATTTTCTGATAAAAGGACTATTTATTATGAATTATTGAAGTTCCGAAGCTCCGAAATAATTGATTTTTGGAAGTTTAAAATATTTTTAATATGAAAAACGTTTTTGGTGATTTGAGTGTGGGTCTTGCATGTGTTTTGATAGCTAAATTCAGATTCTTGGTACGTAGGAAGTTGTAGAAATAATAATAATATTATTATATTAAATTTTCTACTTTGGTATTCTAAGCATTTTCCTATAAATAGGGTGCTTAGGTTAGAATTGAAAATCATACCAGAAACTGAAGGTTTCTCTCTCTATATTATCGAGCGTATTCTTGTGAGTATTTTGAGTATACTTTGAGTATTGCTATACGGTGCAAGTTCAAGTCAGCTTATATCCGGTGTTTCAACTAGAAGTACTATCTTTCGAGGTAAGAGATATTATTTTTTAAAAAAATGATATTATTTCTTCTAATATCATTATGCCGAAGTATTGATCTGAACTTTTAATCAAATTTGAATTTTTTTGTGTCGAAGTTACTATTTATGTATACGGCACTATTCACGTATACGACACTATTCACGAATACGGCACTATTCATCGAAAAATAAAAATTTTCCTTTTCGTCTAAAATATCTATTGTGGATACTAGCTTTGATTGTATCCATGTTTTGATCATTCTTGAATTTTACACCACTATGATTATTTTTGAGGTATTTTTGGACATAATTAAAACAAAGTACGAATCCTTAATCCTTAATCCTTGTCATTTTGTTTCACTGGATTCGTTTCTTTAAAAATATTTTTCATCATCGTCAATCTTAAATGATGCTATTATTGAATATCTTTGGCCTGTAGTGCAAAGGTGAATGATTTCTGATGAATATCTTTGGCCCGTAGTGCAAAGATGAACATGTGTTTAGATGAACATGACCAACTGATGAATATCTTTGGCCTGTAGTGCAAAGATGAATATTTGATTCCAGATATATATTGATTGATGTTATAGGGATAAAAGATAGACGATGAACTTTTAAATTCATACATAGAAGATAGTAGTTTGCATTCTCTACTTAACTCTTTTAATGAATTATTATTTCCGCTGCAAATATTGATTTAAAACTTGTTGTCTATTGTATTCTATTAGATTTTTTTCCCTGTTGAAGACTAATGATAATTTGTTGTATATTATCTTAGTCATAATATTCTTTACTAGGCTAGTTGAGCTCACCCTTTTCCTTTTTGTTCCATTTTTCTTCTCAGGAGGCGAGAATATAGCGAGTACGAGTCGGGGTATGGAATCAAGGTTTTAGAGAGAGTTGTTTAGTAGTCCTCACCATTTTTGTAAAATAATGTATCAATAAATGTGATGAGGATTTATTTGAGTATAGATATTGTCTAGAAGATAATGTTTGTATTCAAACTCACAGTTTTACTGTTGTAATAATAAAGTTGTAGTTATTTCTGTACCATGTATTGACAACTCAGAATGGGTGATGTATACCTATTTTGGGGGCGTCACAGTTGGTATCAGAGCTTAGGGATATGATCTCTAGCGGTGATCGGGAAATAGAACTAGGAGGGTAGAGACGAGTAAATCCTTCGCTAGTGTGTCCTACCTAAGCTTATTTGTTAGTTGGTCAGTATATAGGGATATTATGTGATATATTGATTTCCTTAATTAACCCTTGTTTTATGACAGTATATGAGAATGTCAACTGAGAATATTAACAGTGGAGTAAATGAGACCGTGGAGATGCCTGTACTCACCAACGAGGAGAACGTGCAACAGGCTAACAACGTTCCTCCTGTGAACAACACCACTGAGCAGATGATGAACGAGGGGATGTTTAGAAGGTTTTTGCAGTTCATGCAAAATCAGACGAGGGAGACTCGTGTTCAAAATACAGGAGGAAATGATAGCAATTCACGGGTTGTTACAGCCAAGCAGTTCAAAGAGTTGGGACCACCAGAATTTAAGGGAAAGCCAGATCCGATCATGGCGGAAACATGGGTCAAATAAATTATCAAGATATTCGATGTCTTGGGATGCACGAAGGAACAAAAGGTTCCATTCGCTACCTTTATGTTCCGTGGCGAGGCAAACTACTGGTGGGAGTCTGTGAATCGTACCCATCCAGCCGCACTCAGCATGTCTTGGGGGACGTTTCAAAAACTATTTAATGACAAATACTTTCCTGAAAGTGTTCGTCATATGAAGGAAGTGGAGTTCATCAGATTAGAACAAAACAACATGACGGTGTCTTAGTACGAAGCAAAGTTTACAGAGTTATCCAGGTTTGCACCTCATTTGGTGGAGAATGAGGAACGTATGACGCGGATGTTTCTGAGAGGTTTGAAACCCGACATATGAAAATATCTCATTTCTCATAAATTTTCTCTCTATTCAGATTTTGTAAATAGGGCTCAATTATTAGAGCGAGATAATGAGTACGGTCAACCGAGGGACCACAATCAGGATCATACCGGAGATAGCAGTCAACAAAACAACGATAACCAGCGGAGAAAGAAAAAGACGGACAAAAATGGTAACCACTCTGGTGGTAATCATGGCCATGAAAATAGAAGAAACGAGTCCGGAGGAGATTTTAAAAAGAGGAGATTTAACAACGACCATGTGAAGACGACAGTGCCGGCAGCAACTGGTTCTAAAGGAGGAGAACGACCACCGGTCATATGCTATAAATGCGGGAAAGAGGGACATATCAGTCCAAATTGCCCACAACAGTTCAAGGTATGCTATAATTGTGGAAAGGAAGGACATATCACTCAAGATTGTACAGTAGCGAAACCTAGTTCAGCGGGGACGGTGACTCCAAAGACTGTCCCAGAAAAGTCAAAGTCAACGGTTCCTGGAAGAGCGTTTGTTGTGACTGGTCAAAATGTGAGGAACCCAAACGAGGTGATAACGGGTAAGCTATTTATAAATTTTTGCAAAGTTTATACCTTACTTGATACCGGTGCTACCCATTCATTTATCTCTCCTGCTTGTGCTCAACGTTTAAACTTGACTCCGGAGAAATTAGACTTTGACCTATCTGTGGAAACTCCATTAGGAGAAACTTTCATCACATCCACTGTTTATAAATATTGTTTGATTCAAGTTGGCATCATCACCTTACCTGTTGACCTTATCTCTTTAAAGATACCTGTTTTTGATGTGATTTTAGGGATTGATTGGTTAACTACTCATCATGCCAAAATTGATTGTTTTCGTAAGGTTGTTAGTTTTCATATTCATAACCAACCTGTTGTACGAATTCAAGCAACTAAACCATTAAAATCAATCACTGTCATATCTAATCATAAAGCTATTCGTTTTTTGAAAAACGGATGTCAAGCTTTTTTAGCCCATGTTATGGATTTGAATAAAGATACGTCAAATTTGAATAATATTCCTGTTGTTATTGACTTTCCTGACGTATTTCCTGAAGAACTTCCCGGTCTACCCCCAGAACGTGAAGTTGAATTCTTTATTGATCTTGAACCTGGTACAAAGCCCATTTCTAAAACCCCATATCGAATGGCTCCTATTGAACTTCAGGAGTTAAAGGTCCAACTACAGGAATTGTTGGACATCGGTTTCATTCGTCCTAGTACATCTCTTTGGGGTGCTCCTGTTTTATTCGTAAAGAAGAAAGACGGGAGTATGCGACTTTGTATTGACTATCGGGAATTGAACCATGTCACCATCAAGAATAGGTATCCCCTACCTCGTATTGATGACCTGTTTGACCAGTTGCAAGGAGCACAATTCTTTTCAAAGATCGATCTTCGTTCTGGATATCATCAGCTGAAGATTAGAACTGAGGATATTCCAAAGACTGCCTTCAGAACTCGGTACGGGCATTATGAATTCTTAGTCATATCTTTCGGATTGACTAATGCTCCTGCGGCTTTCATGGATATGATGAACCGAGTATTCAAGGAATATTTGGATCAGTTCGTTGTTATTTTTATTGATGACATCCTCATATATTCCAAAAATTGTGAAGATCATGAACACTATTTGAAGCTGGTACTCCAAAGGCTTCGTGAAAACAAACTATATGCCAAATTGAAGAAATGCTAGTTCTGGCTTGAGGAAGTAGCATTCCTTGGGCACGTGGTGTCGAAACATGGAGTATCTATTGATCCGGCGAAGATTGAAGCAATACAAAGTTGGGAGCAACCGAAGTCGGTGACTGAAGTACGTAGCTTTTTGGGCTTAGCTGGTTATTATCGGAGATTCGTGGAAGGTTTTTCTCGAATCGCTACTTCATTAACCCAGCTAACTCGGAAGGATACAAAATTCGTTTGGAGCGAAGAATGCGAGAAGAGTTTCCAAGAGCTCAAGAGGAGACTCATTTCAGCACCTGTTCTAATAATACCATCTGGTACGGATGGATTTGTTATCTACAACGATGCTTCAAGGAAAGGGTTAGGATGTGTTCTCATGCAACGTGGGAAAGTCATAGCCTATGCCTCGCGATAACTTAAAGAGTATGAGAGGAATTATCCTACTCGTGATCTAGAGTTGGCAGCTGTCGTTTTCGCGCTAAAGATCTGGAGGCACTATCTATATGGGGAGAAAGTGGAGATATATTCAGACCATAAAAGCCTTAAATATTTCTTCACTCAAAAAGAACTCAACATGCGGCAACGACGTTGGCTCGAGCTATTGAAAGACTACGACCACACTATTCAATACCATCCTGGAAAAGCGAACGTGGTAGCTGACGCGTTGAGTAGAAGATCATATGCAGGAACGAGTACGATGATGTCAAGTATACGCATAGAGCCAACTTTAATAGAAAAAGTTAAGGTTGCTCAAGCCACCGACCCGGAGTTGATGCGTATGAAGAAGAAAGTACAAGAAGGAGCTATTCCGGAAGCGAGAATTGATGAAGAAGGAATACTTCGAGTCCACTCTAGACTTTGTGTTCCTAACGACTCTGATTTAAAGTACAAGATTATGATGAAGGCACACAATACACCATTTTCAATCCATCCTGGAAGTACTAAAATGTATCGTGATCTTCGACATACATTTTGGTGGAACAATATGAAGAGAGAGATTGCAAAGTTTATATCGATGTGTTTAACTTGTCAACGTGTAAAGACGGAGCATGTAGTACCTAAGGGTCCGTTGCAACCACTTGAGATTCCGAAATGGAAGTGGGAACACATTACCATGGATTTCGTTACGGGTCTTCCTACGGTTTCTCAAGGCATCAATGCCATTTGGGTTATTGTTGATAGATTAACCAAGTATTCTCATTTCTTGCCGATACGGGAGACTTATTCCCTTGAACGTCTTGCTAGTATATATGTAAATGAGATTGTGAGGTTGCATGGCATGCCAGTATCCATAGTTTCGGATCGTGACCCAAGATTCACTTCAAGATTTTGAGTTAGCTTGCAAAAAGCTTTGGGCACGGATTTATGATTCAGTTCGGCATACCATCCTCAAACGGACGGACAATCAGAGAGGACTATTCAAACTCTTGAAGATTTATTAAGACTCTGTGTCCTAGACTTTAAGGGCAGTTGGGATAAGTATTTACCATTGGTGGAATTCTCCTACAACAATAGTTATCAGGCAAGTATAGGTGTGGCTCCATTTGAAGCATTATATGGACGAAAGTGTCGCTCTCCAATATGTTGGGATGAGGTGGGTGAAGCAACATTGTTGGGACCCGAGTTAGTACGTATGACTACCGAAAAGATCCAAATGATTCGACAACGTATACAAACGGCACAAGATCGACAAAAGAGTTATGCGGATCTTCATCGAAAGGACGTGGAATTTAGTATAGGGGATCATGTATTGTTGCGAGTTGCTCCATGGAAGGGTGTTACAAGATTTGGGAAGAGAGAAAAGCTCAATCCACGATTTATTGGTCCATTTCAAATTTTTGACCGAGTAGAAAATATAGCCTATAGACTCACGTTACCTCTGAGTATGTCTTGTGTTCATAATGTGTTTCACATATCTGTACTTCGTAAATATGTGAAAGACCGAAACCACGTTATAGAGTTAGAACCGGACGAGATAGCCGAAGACTTAACGTACGAAGAGGTACCTGTCAATATTTTGGATAGGAAGGAGCATGTCCTACGCACAAAGGTCATACCACAAGTTAAAGTTTTGTGGATGAATCATGCTATAGAGGAAATTTCCTGGGAATTGGAAACGGAAATGAAAGCGAGGTATCCTCACCTTTTCGAAACACCAGGTACGTACGTCAATTTCGAGGACGAAATTTCATAAGGAGGGGAGGTTGTAAGACCCCAACTTATTATTAATGAAATTTAATTTTCTCTATTTATTATTTTGAAATAGTAAGGGTTGATTTGATTAATGTGGATAGTTATGGGTAAAATACACAAATATTTCAAAATAAGCAAGTGGTTATAAAATATTCATTGTTGTCGGGGAATATTCGTTTGGTCGTGGAATATTCGTATTGTCGGGGAATATTCGTACGACGGCGCAACCATGTGTGGGCCCCATAACGGAAAGTGATTGGATGAAGAAAACGACAAATATAAGTTGTTTAAAAATAACGGCGTAGTTGTTACCGTTAATACTGTTAAAATACTTTGTGGTTAAAACACAGTAGCACACGGTATTGCACCAATTATTGATTCTTACGTAAGAAGGCACTACTCAATAATGATTACAGTAATTACTATTCAGTATTTTATTTTATTGATTTAATAATTGCTGCGTTGATATTTTATAATGCTGTTGTTTTAATAATTCTCACTACACATTATTTTTCATTATCGAAGCAATAATTCATATTATCTGAATAATATTATTAGATAACATTATTGGCAATGTCTAGAAAGTTCTGTCTAAGGAGAGGTTTGGTCACCTAATTGCGCGCCAGTTAGGAGAAATTCTTATTGGAAAGCCCCCTCTTTCCTGGGAACTACCTGGTTGTCAATATTGCGATTCTGTAATATTATTTGTGAATAATTAATTATTGATTCATATGATGAGAAAAATATTGATTTTATGTGGATATAGATGGAGAAAATTTTTAATGTGACAATTGTTGAAAATTAATATTTTATCTTTTTCTGATAAAATAATTCATTTAAATATATTTTTTTAATAATATATTAACGATGATATTTTTATAATGAGTGTGGGATATATGAGTATATGAGGAGGAAGAGTATTTTTGTGGCATTAAATGTTTAACACATATTTTGTGTGTTGGTGGACACAATTATTGACCGAAATTTTATTATAGCTTGTAAAATCTCCCATTTGTGGATTTCGGCCAATTTCTGTTTGGGATTTGAAAAAACTTTCTTCTGCAAAGTTGTAGAGAATTGAATTTCCTATAGACAGTCGATGGATTCAAATTTTCTGATAAAAGGGCTATTTATTATAAATTATTGAAGTTTCGAAGCTCCGAAATAATTGATTTTTGGAAGTTTAAAATATTTTTAATATGAAAAATGTTTTTGGTGATTTGAGTGTGGGTCTTGCATGTGTTTTGATAGCTGAATTCAGATTCTTGGTACGTAGGAAGTTATAGAAATAATAATAATATTATTATATTAAATTTTCTACTTTGGTGTTCTAATCATTTTCCTATAAATAGGGTGCTTAGGTTAGAATTGAATATCATACCAGAAACTGAAGGTTTCTCTCTCTATATTATCGAACGTATTCTTGTGAGTATTTTGAGTATACTTTGAGTATTGATATACGGTGCAAGTTCAAGTCATATCTTATATCCGGTGTTTCAACTAGAAGTACTGTCTTTCGAGGTAAGGGATATTATTTTTTAAAAAAATGATATTATTTCTTCTAATATCATTATGCCGAAGTATTGATCTGAACTTTTAATCAAATTTGGAACTTTTTGTGTCGAAGTTACTATTTACGTATACGGCACTATTCACGTATACGACACTATTCACGAATACGACACTATTCATCGAAAAATAAAAATTTTCCTTTTCGTCTAAAATATCTATTGTGGATACTAGCTTTGATTGTATCTATGTTTTGATCATTCTTGAATTTTACACCACTATGATTATTTTTGAGGTATTTTTGGACATGGTTAAAATAAAGTACGAATCCTTAATCCTTAATCCTTGTCATTTTGTTTCACTGGATTCGTTTCTTTAAAAATATTTTTCATCATCCTCAATCTTAAATGATGATATTATTGAATATCTTTAGCCTGTAGTGCAAAGATGAATGATTTCTGATGAATATCTTTGGCCCGTAGTGCAAAGATTAACAGATGTTTAGATGAACATGACCAACTGATGAATATCTTTGGCCTGTAGTGCAAAGATGAATATTTAATTCCAGATATATATTGATTGATGTTACAGGAATAAAAGATAGACGATGAACTTTTAAATTCATACATAGAAGATAGTAGTTTACATTCTCTACTTAACTCTTCTAATGAATTATTATTTCCGCTGCAAATATTGATTTAAAACTTGTTGTCTATTGTATTCTATTAGATTTTTTTCCCTGTTGAAGACTAATGATAATTTACTGTATATTATCTTAGTCATAATATTCTTTACTGGGCTAGTTGAGCTCACCCTTTTCCTTTTTGTTCCATTTTTCTTCTCAGGAGCGAGAATATAGCGAGTACGAGTCGGGATATGGAATGAAGGTTTTAGAGAGAGTTGTTTAGTAGTCCTCACCATTTTTGTAAAATAATGTATCAATAAATGTGATGAGGATTTATTTGAGTATAGATATTGTCTAGAAGATAATGTTTGTATTCAAACTCACAGTTTTACTGTTGTAATAATAAAATTGTAGTTATTTCTGTACCATGTATTGACAACTCAGAATGGGTGATGTATACCTATTTTGGGGGCGTCACAATATCCCTAAGCTCTGATACCAACTGTGACGCCCCCAAAATTGGTCCATTCCATCCAACCCATTTTGAGTCGTCAATAACATGGTACAGAAACAACTACAACTTTATTAATACAACCATAAAATTGTGAGTTTAAATACAAATATTATCTTCTAGACAATATCTATACCCAAATAAATCCTCATCACATTTATTGATGCATTATTTTATATAAATGGTGAGGACTACTAAACAACTTTCTCTAGAACCTTCATTCCATACCCCGACTCGTACTCGCTACATTCTCGCCTCTTGAGAAGAAAAATGGAACAAAAAGGAAAAGGGTGAGCTCAACTAGCCCAGTAAAGAATATTATGACTAAAATAATATTAAACAAATTATCGTTAGTCTTCAACAGGGAAAAATCTAATAGAATACAATAGACAACAAGTTTTAAATCAATATTCGCAGCGGAAATAATAATTCATTAGAAGAGTTAAGTTGAGAATGCAAACTACTATCTTCTATATATGAATTTAAAAGTTAATCGTCTATCTTTTATCCCTGTAACATCAATCAATATATATCTGGAATCAAATATTCATCTTTGCACTACAGGCCAAAGATATTCATTTGTTGGTCATGTTCATCTAAACACTTGTTCATCTTTGCACTACTGGCCAAAGATATCATCAGTTGGTCATGTTCATCTAAATACCTATTCATCTTTGCACTACGGGCCAAAGATATTCAACAGAAATCATTCATCTTTGCACTACAGGCCAAAGATATTCAGTTATATCATCATTTAAGACTGAGGATGATGAAAAATATTTTAAAGAAAATGAATCCAGTGAAACAAAAGAACAAATATTAAGGATTCATACTTTACACAATCCAAGTTCAAAAATACTTCATAAATAATCAAAGTGGAGTAAAATTCAAGAATAAAGACCAAAACATAGATCCAATCAAAGATAGGAAATATAACAGACAATCTTGGACATAGAAAAGAAAATTTAATTTTTCTATGAATAGTGTCGTATTCGTGAATAGTGCCATATACGTGAATAGTGCCGTATACGTGAATAGTAACTCTGACACCAAAAGATAGAAATTTCACAAAAAAACATCATCATGCTTTGTGAATAGTACTTGTGAATAGTAATGCGTGAATAGTAACTCATGAATAGTAACTCATAAATAGTAACCCCGACATGAAAAAGTTCTAAATTTGATAAAAAGTTCCAACCAATATTTCGGCATAATGATATTGAAGAAATAATATCATTTGAGAAGAAAATAACATCCCTTAACTCGAAAGACAGTACTTCTAGTTGAAACACCGGATATAGGCTATGACTTGAACTTGCACCGTATAGCAATACTCAAAGTATACTCAAAATACTCACAAGAATACGCTCGATATTATAGAGAGAGAAAACTTCAGTTTATGGTGTGATTTTCAATTCTAACCTAAGCACCCTATTTATAGGAAAATGCTTAGAACACCAAAGTAGAAAATTTAATAAATTAATATTATTTATTTTTTCTACATCTTCCTACGCATCAAGCATCTGAATTCAGCAACTTGACATGTGTTAAATATGCCCACCAAACACAAAAAGCATTTTTCTTATTTAAATTATTTTAAACTTCCAAAAATTAATTATTTCGGAGCTTCGGAACTTCAATAATTCATAATAAATAGCCCTTTTATCAGAAAAATTCAAAACTAGCCACTTTTCACAGGAAATTCCATTATCTACAACTTTACAGAAGGAAGTTTTTCCAAATTCCAAACAGAAATTGATCGAAATCAATAAACGGGCAATTTTACAGGTTATAATCAAATTTAAGTCAAGAAATGGGGTCCACCGACACACAAAACATGTGTTAAACAACTTTTGCAACAAAAATACTCTTCCTTCTCATATACTCATATATCCCACATTCATTGTAAAAAATATCATCATTATTATATTATAATAATATAATAAAATATTATTTTATGAGAAAAGATAAAATATCAATTTTCAACAATTGTCACTTTAAAAATTTTCTCCATCTATATCCACATAAAATCAATATTTTTCTCATCATATAAATCAATAATTAATTAATCACAAATAATATTACAGAATCACAGTACTGGCAACCAGGCCGTTCCCAGGAAAGAGGGGGCTTCCCAATAAAGATTTCTCCTTACTGGCGCGCAATTAGGTGACCAAACCTCTCCTTAGACAGAACTTTCTAGACATTGCCAATAATGTTATCTAATAATATTATTCAGATAATATGAATTATTGCTCCGATAATGAAAAATTCTGTGTAGTGACAATTATTGAAATAACAGTAATATAAAAAAATCAACGCATCAATTATTGAATCAATAAAATAAAATACTGAACAGTAATTACTGTAACAATTATTGAGTAGTGCCTTCTTACGTAAGAATCAATAATTGGTGCAATACCTTGTGCTACTGTTCAACAACGCGTATTACTGTGTTTTAACCACCGGGTATTCCAACAGTATTAGCGGTAACAACTGCGCTGTTATTTATAAACAACTTATACTTGTCGTTTTCTTCATCCAATTGCTTTCCGTTATGGGGCCCGCACAAGGCTACGCCGTCGTACTAATATTCCCTGACAGCAAGAATATTCCACGACCAAACGAATATTCCCCGACAACAATGAATATTTTATAACTACCTGCTTATTTAAAATATTTGCGCATTTTACTCATAACTAACCACATTAATCAAATCAACCCTTACTATTTCAAAATAATAAATAGAGAAAATTAAATTTCATTAATAATAAGTTGGGGTCTTAAATTTAGTTCGTATGTCAGGAGATTGCCATATAGCTGTTGAACTGTCATCTCATTAAGATTCTTTGACTCTCTTATTGCAGTGGTCTTGGCATCCCACCTGCTTGGTAGGGCTCTCATGAACTTTATGGTCAGATCTTTGTTAGGTTGTAAGACCCCAACTTATTATTAATGAAATTTAATTTTCTCTATTTATTATTTTAAAATAGTAAGGATTGATTTGATTAATGTGGATAGTTATGGGTAAAATACACAAATATTTCAAAATAAGCAAGTGGTTATAAAATATTCATTGTTGTCGGGGAATATTCGTTTGGTCGTGGAATATTCGTATTGTCGGGGAATATTCGTACGACGGCGCAACCATGTGTGGGCCCCATAACGGAATGTGATTGGATGAAGAAAACGACAAATATAAGTTGTTTAAAAATAACGGCGTAGTTGTTACCGTTAATACTGTTAAAATACTTTGTGGTTAAAACACAGTAGCACACGGTATTGCACCAATTATTGATTCTTACGTAAGAAGGCACTACTCAATAATGATTACAGTAATTACTATTCAGTATTTTATTTTATTGATTTAATAATTGCTGCGTTGATATTTTATAATGCTGTTGTTTTAATAATTCTCACTACACATTATTTTTCATTATCGAAGCAATAATTCATATTATCTGAATAATATTATTAGATAACATTATTGGCAATGTCTAGAAAGTTCTGTCTAAGGAGAGGTTTGGTCACCTAATTGCGCGCCAGTTAGGAGAAATTCTTATTGGAAAACCCCCTCTTTCCTGGGAACTACCTGGTTGTCAATATTGCGATTCTGTAATATTATTTGTGAATAATTAATTATTGATTCATATGATGAGAAAAATATTGATTTTATGTGGATATAGATGGAGAAAATTTTTAATGTGACAATTGTTGAAAATTAATATTTTATCTTTTTCTGATAAAATAATTCATTTAAATATATTTTTTTAATAATATATTAACGATGATATTTTTATAATGAGTGTGGGATATATGAGTATATGAGGAGGAAGAGTATTTTTGTGGCATTAAATGTTTAACACATATTTTGTGTGTTGGTGGACACAATTATTGACCGAAATTTTATTATAGCCTGTAAAATCTCCCATTTGTGGATTTCGGCCAATTTCTGTTTGGGATTTGGAAAAACTTTCTTCTGCAAAGTTGTAGAGAATTGAATTTCCTATAGACAGTCGATGGATTCAAATTTTCTGATAAAAGGGCTATTTATTATGAATTATTGAAGTTTCGAAGCTCCGAAATAATTGATTTTTGGAAGTTTAAAATATTTTTAATATGAAAAATGTTTTTGGTGATTTGAGTGTGGGTCTTGCATGTGTTTTGATAGCTGAATTCAGATTCTTGGTACGTAGGAAGTTATAGAAATAATAATAATATTATTATATTAAATTTTCTACTTTGGTGTTCTAAGCATTTTCCTATAAATAGGGTGCTTAGGTTAGAATTGAATATCATACCAGAAACTGAAGGTTTCTCTCTCTATATTATCGAACGTATTCTTGTGAGTATTTTGAGTATACTTTGAGTATTGCTATACGGTGCAAGTTCAAGTCATATCTTATATCCGGTGTTTCAACTAGAAGTACTGTCTTTCGAGGTAAGGGATATTATTTTTTAAAAAAATGATATTATTTCTTCTAATATCATTATGCCGAAGTATTGATCTGAACTTTTAATTAAATTTGGAACTTTTTGTGTCGAAGTTACTATTTACGTATACGGCACTATTCACGTATACGACACTATTCACGAATACGACACTATTCATCGAAAAATAAAAATTTTCCTTTTCGTCTAAAATATCTATTGTGGATACTAGCTTTGATTGTATCTATGTTTTGATCATTCTTGAATTTTACACCACTATGATTATTTTTGAGGTATTTTTGGACATGGTTAAAATAAAGTACGAATCCTTAATCCTTAATCCTTGTCATTTTGTTTCACTGGATTCGTTTCTTTAAAAATATTTTTCATCATCCTCAATCTTAAATGATGATATTATTGAATATCTTTAGCCTGTAGTGCAAAGATGAATGATTTCTGATGAATATCTTTGGCCCGTAGTGCAAAGATTAACAGATGTTTAGATGAACATGACCAACTGATGAATATCTTTGGCCTGTAGTGCAAAGATGAATATTTAATTCCAGATATATATTGATTGATGTTACAGGAATAAAAGATAGACGATGAACTTTTAAATTCATACATAGAAGATAGTAGTTTACATTCTCTACTTAACTCTTCTAATGAATTATTATTTCCGCTGCAAATATTGATTTAAAACTTGTTGTCTATTGTATTCTATTAGATTTTTTTCCCTGTTGAAGACTAATGATAATTTACTGTATATTATCTTAGTCATAATATTCTTTACTGGGCTAGTTGAGCTCACCCTTTTCCTTTTTGTTCCATTTTTCTTCTCAGGAGGCGAGAATATAGCGAGTACGAGTTGGGATATGGAATGAAGGTTTTAGAGAGAGTTGTTTAGTAGTCCTCACCATTTTTGTAAAATAATGTATCAATAAATGTGATGAGGATTTATTTGAGTATAGATATTGTCTAGAAGATAATGTTTGTATTCAAACTCACAGTTTTACTGTTGTAATAATAAAATTGTAGTTATTTCTGTACCATATATTGACAACTCAGAATGGGTGATGTATACCTATTTTGGGGGCGTCACAATATCCCTAAGCTCTGATACCAACTGTGACGCCCCCAAAATTGGTCCATTCCATCCAACCCATTTTGAGTCGTCAATAACATGGTACAGAAACAACTACAACTTTATTAATACAACCATAAAATTGTGAGTTTAAATACAAATATTATCTTCTAGACAATATCTATACCCAAATAAATCCTCATCACATTTATTGATGCATTATTTTATATAAATGGTGAGGACTACTAAACAACTTTCTCTAGAACCTTCATTCCATACTCCGACTCGTACTCGCTACATTCTCGCCTCTTGAGAAGAAAAATGGAACAAAAAGGAAAAGGGTGAGCTCAACTAGCCCAGTAAAGAATATTATGACTAAAATAATATTAAACAAATTATCGTTAGTCTTCAACAGGGAAAAATCTAATAGAATACAATAGACAACAAGTTTTAAATCAATATTCGCAGCGGAAATAATAATTCATTAGAAGAGTTAAGTTGAGAATGCAAACTACTATCTTCTATATATGAATTTAAAAGTTAATCGTCTATCTTTTATCCCTGTAACATCAATCAATATATATCTGGAATCAAATATTCATCTTTGCACTACAGGCCAAAGATATTCATTTGTTGGTCATGTTCATCTAAACACTTGTTCATCTTTACACTACTGGCCAAAGATATCATCAGTTGGTCATGTTCATCTAAATACCTATTCATCTTTGCACTACGGGCCAAAGATATTCAACAGAAATCATTCATCTTTGCACTACAGGCCAAAGATATTCAGTTATATCATCATTTAAGACTGAGGATGATGAAAAATATTTTAAAGAAAATGAATCCAGTGAAACAAAAGAACAAATATTAAGGATTCATACTTTACACAATCCAAGTTCAAAAATACTTCATAAATAATCAAAGTGGAGTAAAATTCAAGAATAAAGACCAAAACATAGATCCAATCAAAGATAGGAAATATAACAGACAATCTTGGACATAGAAAAGAAAATTTAATTTTTCTATGAATAGTGTCGTATTCGTGAATAGTGCCATATACGTGAATAGTGCCGTATACGTGAATAATAACTCCGACACCAAAAGATAGAAATTTCACAAAAACATCATCATGCTTCGTGAATAGTACTCGTGAATAATAACTCATGAATAGTAACTCATGAATAGTAACTCGTGAATAGTAACTCATAAATAGTAACCCCGACATGAAAAAGTTCTAAATTTGATAAAAAGCTCCAACCAATATTTCGGCATAATGATATTGAAGAAATAATATCATTTGAGAAGAAAATAACATCCCTTAACTCGAAAGACAGTACTTCTAGTTGAAACACCGGATATAGGCTATGACTTGAACTTGCACCGTATAGCAATACTCAAAGTATACTCAAAATACTCACAAGAATACGCTCGATATTATAGAGAGAGAAAACTTCAGTTTATGGTGTGATTTTCAATTCTAACCTAAGCACCCTATTTATAGGAAAATGCTTAGAACACCAAAGTAGAAAATTTAATAAATTAATATTATTTATTTTTTCTACATCTTCCTACGCATCAAGCATCTGAATTCAGCAACTTGACATGTGTTAAAGATGCCCACCAAACACAAAAAGCATTTTTCTTATTTAAATTATTTTAAACTTCCAAAAATTAATTATTTCGGAGCTTCGGAACTTCAATAATTCATAATAAATAGCCCTTTTATCAGAAAAATTCAAAACTGGCCACTTTTCACAGGAAATTCCATTATCTACAACTTTACAGAAGGAAGTTTTTCCAAATTCCAAACAGAAATTGATCGAAATCAATAAACGGGCAATTTTACAGGTTATAATCAAATTTCAGTCAAGAAATGGGGTCCACCGACACACAAAACATGTGTTAAACAACTTTTGCAACAAAAATACTCTTCCTTCTCATATACTCATATATCCCACATTCATTGTAAAAAATATCATCATTATTATATTATAATAATATAATAAAATATTATTTTATGAGAAAAGATAAAATATCAATTTTCAACAATTGTCACTTTAAAAATTTTCTCCATCTATATCCACATAAAATCAATATTTTTCTTATCATATAAATCAATAATTAATTAATCACAAATAATATTACAGAATCACAGTACTGGCAACCAGGCCGTTCCCAGGAAAGAGGGGGCTTCCCAATAAAGATTTCTCCTTACTGGCGCGCAATTAGGTGACCAAACCTCTCCTTAGACAGAACTTTCTAGACATTGCCAATAATGTTATCTAATAATATTATTCAGATAATATGAATTATTGCTCCGATAATGAAAAATTCTGTGTAGTGACAATTATTGAAATAACAGTAATATAAAAAAATCAACGCATCAATTATTGAATCAATAAAATAAAATACTGAACAGTAATTACTGTAACAATTATTGAGTAGTGCCTTCTTACGTAAGAATCAATAATTGGTGCAATACCGTGTGCTACTGTTCAACAACGCGTATTACTGTGTTTTAACCACCGGGTATTCCAACAGTATTAACGGTAACAACTGCGCTGTTATTTATAAACAACTTATACTTGTCGTTTTCTTCATCCAATTGCTTTCCGTTATGGGGCCCGCACAAGGCTACGCCGTCGTACTAATATTCCCCGACAGCAAGAATATTCCACGACCAAACGATTATTCCCCGACAATAATGAATATTTTATAACTACCTGCTTATTTAAAATATTTGCGCATTTTACCCATAACTAACCACATTAATCAAATCAACCCTTACTATTTCAAAATGATAAATAGAGGAAACTAAATTTCATTTATTAATAATTTGGGGTCTTACAGCTCGAGCCAACGTCGTTGCCACATGTTGAGTTCCTTTTGGTTGAAGAAATATTTGACACTGAATATATCTCCACTTTCTCCACATATAGATAGTGCCTCCAGATCTTTAGCGCGAAAACGACTGCTGCCAACTCTAGATCATGAGTAGGATAATTCCTCTCATATTCTTTAAGTTATCGCGAGGCATAGGCTATGACTTTCCCACGTTGCATGAGAACACATCCTAACCCTTTTCCTGAAGCATCGCTGTAGATAACAAATCCATCCGTACCAGATGGTATTGTCAGAACAGGTGCCGAAATGAGTCTCCTCTTGAGATCTTAGAAACTCTTCTCGCATTCCTCGCTCCATATGAATTTTGTATCTTTACGATTCAGTTGCGTTAATGGAATAACGATTCGAGAATATCCTTAAACGAATCTCCGATAATAACCAACTAAGCCTAGAAAGCTATGTATTTTGATTACCGACTTAGGTTGCTCTCAACTGTGACTCATATCCCAACCTTGGGTAGCACGTCACAATGACACCTATCAGTTTACTATCGCACGAATATGGCGTCCCCTACGGAGAGTCTGGCTTCGGTGCATTCCACAGAAGAAGTCACCAGATAGAGGCTCGGTTATCAACTTCTATAGTTGGGTTTTTAACTCCTAAAGTTCAATAGGAGCCATTCGGTATGAGATTTTAGAAATGGGTTTTGTACCGAGTTCAAAGTCGATATAAAATTCAATATCACGCTCTGGGAGTAGGCCAGGAAATTTTTCAGGAAATACGTCAGGAAATTTACTAACAACAGAAATATCATTCAAATTTAACGTATTTTTGTTCAAGTCCATAACATGTCTAAGAAAGCTTGACATCCGTTTTTCAATAAACGAATGACTTTACGGCTTGATATGAAAGAGTTTGACTTCAATGGTTTGGTTGCTTGAATTCGAATAACAGGTTGCTTAGGAATATGAAAACTAACAACCTTACGAAACAATCAATTTTGGCATGATGAGTAGTTAACCAATCAATCCCTAAAATCACATCAAAAGAAAGTATCTTTAAAGAGATAAGGTCAACAGGTAATGTGATGGTGCCAACTTGGATCAAACAAGATTTATAAACAGTGGATGTGATGAAAGTTTCTCCTAACGGAGTTTCCACAGATAGTTCAAAGTCTAATTTCTCTGGAGTCAAGTTTAAACGTTGAGAACAAGCAGGAGAAATAAATGAATGGGTAGAACCGGTATCTATTAAGGTATAAACTTCGCATGAATTTATGATTAACTTACCCGTGATCACCTCGTTTGGTTTCCTCGCATGTTAACCAGTCATGGCAAACGCTCTTCTAGGAATCGTTGACTTTGACTTTTCTGGGACAACCTTTTGAGTCACCATCCCCACTGGACTTGGTTTCGCTACAGTACAATCTCGAGCGACATGTCCTTCTTTTCCACAATTATAGAATACTTTGAACTGTTGTGGATAGTTTAGGCTGATATGTCCCTCTTTTTCACATTTATAGCATACGACCGGTGGTCGTTCTCCTCCCTTAAAACCAGTTGCTGCTGGTGCTGACGTCTTCACAGTGTCATTGTTGAATCTCCTCTTTTTAAAATCTCCCCCCAACTCGTTTCTTCTATTTTCATGGCCACGATTACCACCAAAGTGGATTCCGCTCTTGTCCGTATTTTTCTTTCTCCGCTGGTTATCGTTGTTCTGATGACTGCTGTCACCGGTATGGTCCTGGTTGTGGTCCCTCAGTAGACCGTACTCGTTATCTCGCTCTAATAATTGAGCCCTGTTGACAACATCTGAGTAGAGAGAAAATTTATGGGAAATGAGATATTAACGTATGCCGGGTTTCAAACCTCTCAGAAACATCCGTGTTACACGTTCCTCATTCTCCACCAAATGAGGTGCAAACCTAGACAACTCTGCAAACTTCGCCTCGTACTGGGACACCGTCATGTTATTCTGCTCCAGTCTAATAAACTCTACCTCCTTCATATGATGAATACTTTTAGGAAAGTACTTGTCATTGAACAATTTCTGAAATGTCTCCCAAGACATGCTGAGTGCGGCTGGATGGGTATGCTTCACGGACTCCCACCAGTAGTCTGCCTCGCCACGGAACATAAAGGTGGCGAATGGAACCTTCTGTTCCTTCGTGCATCCCAAGACATCTAATATCTTGGTAATTTGTTTAACCCACGTCTCTACCTTGATCGGATCCGGCTTTCCAATAAATTCTGGTGGTCCTAACTCTTTGAACTGCTTGGCTGTGACAAACCGTGAATTGCTATCATTTCCTCCTGTATTTTGAACATGAGTCTCCCTCGTCTGATTTTACATGAACTGCAAAAAGCTTCTAAACATCCCATCGTTCAACATCTTCTTAGTGGTATTGTTCACAGGAGGAACATTGCCAGCCTGTTGCACGTTCTCCTCGTTGGTGAGCACAGGTGTCTCCACGGTCTCATTTACTCCACTGTTAACATTCTTAGTCGACATTCTCAAATACTGCCATAAAACAAGGGTTAATTTAACAAATTAACATATCACATAATACCCATATATTATGACCGACCAACAAATAAGCTTAGGTAGGACACACTAGCGAAGGATTTACTCGTCTCTCCCCTCCTAGTTCTATTCCCTGATCTCCGCCAGAGATCATATCCCTAAGATCTGATACCAACTGTGACACCCCCAAAATAGGTCCAATCCACAACCCATTCTGAGTCGCCAAATACATGGTACAGAAACAACTACAACTTCATTAATACAATTGTCGTGCAAGATACGACAACACATAAACTGTGAGTTTAAATACAAATATTGTCTAATAAAGAGTATACAAACTCAAAAGGAGTCCTCATTAAAATTATTGATACACTATTTTATAAAATAGTGAGGACTACTAAAACAACTGTCTTGAACCATTACTCCACACCCCGACTAGTTCCCGCTATATTCTCGTCTCCTGAGAAGAAAAATGGAACAACAAGGAAAAGGGTGAGCTCAACTAGCCCAGTAAAGAATATTATGACTAAGATAATATAAAACAAATTATCGTTAGTCTTCAACAGGGAAAAATCTAATAGAATACAATAGACAACAAGTTTTAAATCAATATTCGCAGCGAAAATAATAATTCATTAGAAGAGTTAAGTAGAGAATGAAATCTACTATCTTCTATATATGAATTTAAAAGTTTATCGTCTATCTTTTATCCCTGTAACATCAATCAATATATAACTGAAATCAAATATTCATCTTTGCATTACAGGCCAAAGATATTCATCAGTTGGTCATGTTCATCTAAACATCTGCTCATCTTTGCACTACGGGCCAAAGATAGTCATTAGAAATCATTAATCATTGCACTACAGGCCAAAGATATTCAATTATATCATCATTTAGGATGGGGGATGATGAAAAATATTTTAAAGAAAATGAATCTAGTGAAACAAAAGAATAAATATTAGGGATTCGTATTTCAGCTATTCCATGTCCAAAAATACCTCATAAATAATCATAGTGGAGTAAAATTCAAGAATGATCAAAACATGGATACAATCAAAGCTAGTATCCATAATAGATATTTTGGACGAAAAACGAAAATTTAATTTTTCTATGAATAGTGTCGTATTCGTGAATAGTGCCGTATACGTGAATATTGTCATATATGTGAATAGTAACTCCGACACCAAAAGATAGAAATTCCAAGAGAAAATCATTATACTTTGTGAATAGTACTCGTGAATAGTAATTCGTGAATAGTAACTCATGAATAGTAACTCAAGAATAGTAACTCATGAATAGTAACCCCGACATAAAAAAGTTCTAAATTTGATAAAAAGTTCCAACCAATATTTCGGCATAATGATATTGAAGAAATAATATCACTTACGAAGAAAATAACATCCATTACCTCGAAAGAATAGTACTTCTAGTTGAAACATCGGATATAGGCTATGAATTGAACTTGCACCGTATAGCAACACTCAAAGTATTAAAATACTCACAAGAATACGCTCAATATATCGAGAGAAAAAGAGAGAGAAAACTTCAGTTTCTGGTCTGATTTTCAATTCTAACATAAGCACCCTATTTATAGGAAATTGCTTAGAACACCAAAGCAGAAAATTTAATAAAATAATAATATATTTAAATAATTTTCCTTAGCCCACCTCTAGACATCTGAATTCAACACATTGATAACATATATAAGCTCACTCAATTGAACAAAATGTTTTTCTTAAAAAATAACTAAAACTTCCAAAAATCAATTATTTCGGAACTTCGAAACGTCAATATTTCATAATAAATAGCCCCTTTATTAGAAAAATTCGAACCACATGTCTTTTCCATAGAAAATTTTATTCTCTACTATTTTGCAGAAGAAAGTTTTTCCAAATTTCAAACAGAAATTGACCGAAATCCACAAACATGCGATTTTACAGGCTATAATCAAATTTCGGTCAAGAATTGGGGTCCATCGACACACAAAACATATGTTAATCATTTAATGCCACAAAATACTCTTCCTCCTCATATTCATATATCCCACATTCATTGTAAAAAATATCACCATTAATATATTATTAAATGAATTATTTTATCAGAAAATGATAAAATATTAATTTTCAACAATTGTCACATTAAAAATTTTCTCCATCTATATCCACATAAAATTAATATTTTCCTCATCATATAAATCAACAATTAATTATTCACAAATAATATTACAGAATCACAATACCGACAACCAGGCAGTTCCCAGGAAAGAGGGGGCTTTCCAATAAGAATTTCTACTTACTGGAGCGCAATTAGGTGACCAAATCTCTCCTTTGACAGAACTTTCTAGACATTGCCAATAATGTTTTCTAATAATATTATTCAGATAATATGAATTATTGCTTCGATAATGGAAAATACTGTGTAGTGACAATTATTGAAACAACAGTAATTTAAAATATCAACGCAACAATTATTAAATCAATAAAATAAAATATTGAACAGTAAATACTGTAACAATTATTGAGTAATACCTTCTTACGTAAGAATCAATAATTGTTGCAATACCGTGTGCTACTGTGCAACAACGCATATTACTGTATTTTAACCACCGGGTATTCCAACAGTGTTAACAGTAACAACTACGCCGTTATTTATAAACAACTTATACTTGTCGTTTTCTTCATCCAATCGCTTTTCGTTATGGGCCCACACAAGTCTGCGCCGTCGTACGAATATTCTCCGACAACAAGAATATTCCACGACCAAACGAATATTCTCCAACAACAATGAGTATTTTATAACCACTTGCTTATTTGAAATATTTGCGCATTTTACCCATAACTAACCACATTAATCAAACCAGCCCTTACTATTCCAAAATAATAAATAGAGGAATTTAAATTTCATTTATTAATAATTTGGGGTCTTACACAATGCACTACGACCAATAATAACTTTTACCACATCATTTGTAACATTACGATCATGATTATACCGAATAATTCCTGGTCATAATCATACCAAGTCCATCTATGCACTACAGGCCACAAATGACTTTTAACATATTATAAACATGAGGATGATGACAATGATATAAGAATTTGTTGGGAGAATGCATATTATGATTTGATGTTTTAATGTATATGCTCATGATTATTTGTAAAGTCCTTCAAATAAGATATGTACGAGGACTTAGTGATAGATCAAATTTATTAGGTTGATCTAAGCTCTTAAAGTGTATCATTCTGTAATAGAATGTGTAGATAGAAATATCAAAGTTGTTAGGTTGATCTTGAGATGTAATAGATAGGCTTCAAGGAAATCGTAATGTATCATCTGATCAACATTGCAGAAGTCAAGGCAGAAACGTAGAGCTTTAAAGATCGTAGTGTGCCTGCCTTGAAGGGACTCTTCAGAAATCGTAAAGTGGTCCCAACGTTTGCCGAGCCATCTCAACGATCGTAGTGTGTTGAAGGAAACATGTAGTTTACAAATCAACGATCGTAGTGTGCTCTTGGAAACGTAGAGTAACAACACGAGCAAGTGAAGATCGTAGTGTGGAAGGGTTTAAGAGAAATCGTAGTGCTCTCAGCTGATAGCATCAGATCGAGCACCAAGGCGACAAGTCACTACGATCTGAATCGTAGAGCATCTGTCTTATGTCAAAAAACGTCGAGCCCCATGTTATGTGTAAAGACAGATTCCAATATATGAGGAATGGATTCTAGACGTTGTAGTACTCATCAGTCCCAAAGTAATATGAAATATCCTTAGTATGCAACAAAGAAGCGTATTGAAGAAGCTAAGGAAGTACCATAGGTAAGGGGGCAAAACACCTTTTTAGGTGTTAGGTGAGAAAGCAGTCTGCTGTGTCAGTGGGCCAGAATGCAATTTCAGAAGATGTACATAAATGTCTCCATCAAAGATAAAAAAAGTCAAATGCATTTAATGTCTCAACGGATGGATCCAACGGATAGTTTTCAAGATCACATATATGAAGTTCAGACAGATGAGAGAGAACCAAGCAAGCATTGAACAAACAACGTGAAAATCTCTCTCAAGCTTAACTTTACGATCTGAGATATTGCAAAGCTTGCTTAGCTACTCAGTTCTTTAGAACAAGTGCTTACACAGCAACTGAGTACCAACCATCAAGAACTCAACATTATCAACCCACTGAAAAAGAGTACCAAGTCTGCTGGACTTGTAGAGTTCGTAGTGAACTGTAAGAAAGCCAAGTCTGTTGGACTTGAAGAGTTCAAGAGTGAACTAAAAAGTTCCTAGACTGCTGGTCTAGAGGAATCTGTGTGATTTAGAAGTTGTAAAAGACATCCTTAGTGGATTACCTACTTGTCGAAGTAGAAGAGTGGACTAGGAGCTTTAAGTGCTCTGAACCACTTAAAACGATTGTGTCTTTTACATTCACACCATAACTGTTATATCTGTTATAACTGCCATAACTGTCTCACTCTCATAACTCCATTGCTTGGTAAAGCAGATTAAAACAAACATTTATTCCGCTAAGTTTTTATCATTTTCAAAGAACAAGTTTAAAACGAAAAGAATTTTAATTATCTATTCAACCCCCCTTCTAGATAACTATTGTGCCAACTAGGAACTAACAATTAGTATCAAAGCAGGTTCTATTTTACAGCTTACAAGCTTTAGTAGATCTAATGGCACTTGTACCAAACGAATCCAGGACCTGGGGAGGCAGCAAGTCACCAATGTGCAACAAGGATAAATTTGATAACTGGAAAGTCAGGATGCAAGCGTACATGGACTTAATAGATGAAGATCTATTTGAGACTGTTCAAAATGGGCCCTATATTCCAACAAAGCTTGCACCAACCACTGACGATCCAAACCGAAAGCAAATTAAGGTTAAAGAAGAATGGACAGACAACGAGAAGAGAGCTGTCCAACTTGACAAAAAGGCCAAGAACATCCTGTTCCAATCCTTAGAAGATGATCTGTTTGAAAACGTTGTCAACAGTAAAACAACCAAGGAAGTTTGGGAAGCACTGCTGATCATGTACGAAGGAACTGAAGAAGTTAGAGAGAACAAACAATCTCTTCTGACATAGCAATATGAAATGTTTGCTCATGTCCAAGAAGAAAATGTAACTGCCACCTATGAAAGATTTAACGTTCTACTCAACTCTCTACGAGCAAATGGAGAGGTCTATCCTAACAAAGATCTGACCATAAAGTTCATGAGAGCCCTACCAAGCAGGTGGGATGCCAAGACCACTACAATAAGAGAGTCAAAGAATCTTAATGAGATGACAGTTCAACAACTATATGGCAATCTCCTGACATACGAACTAGAGCTAACCTAACTGAAACCTTATTAGAAGGAAGAAGGAAGGATAAGGGTGTTGCTCTCAAGGCAAATGAAGGTGCATCAAAGGTTAACACTGAGATTGACTCTGATTATGATGAAGACGATGATGAAGACCTTGCTATGCTGGTAAAAAGACTGAGAAGATTCATGCGTCAAGGCAAAACCAGCAAGCCAAAGAAGGTCAGCAACTACAGCAGCCAGGAGCAAATAAATGATCTATGCTACAACTACAAGAAGCCTGACCACTTCATTGCCAACTGTAACAAACCTCTAAGAGAAGAACTAAAGAAGAAACAACATGCAAAGAAGGAATTCAAAGGAAACAAAAGGCCTCAAAAGAGAGACAAAGGCCTGGTAGCTGGAGGATTATGGAGTGATTCAGATAATGACTCAAATGCTGACTCCGGAGATGAAGAAGAACCATAAATGGCCAATCTGTGCCTAATGGCCAAACATGCAAAGGACAAACAAAACCTCAACATATATGATGTAAGTCTCGATGAGGTATTTGACTTCAACTCACCTGATGTAGATATAAATGACTTAAGAACTGCACTGCATGGCATAACCACTGATCTACATCAATATATGATGTGGTTCAGAGTTTTGTCTAAGGATCATTAACTTCTTCAAGAGGAGAAAAAGAAAGTACAAGAAGAGCTTGAAACAGTCCTTCTATGTACTAATCTTCTCTCCAAGCTTGAGGTTGAGAATGAAACCTTAAGATATATAAACACACTTAATGCACAAAGAGAGTCTAATTTAATCTCTAAAATTGAGGATCTAGAAAAGACTATCTCTACGTGGAAAAAATCCTCATCATCTATGGACTGCCTGCTCTCTAGTCAGAGAAGCACATTCGACAAGACAGACCTAGGCTTTGGGGAATCCATCTCAGAGCCTTGTGTGGAAAAGACAAAGGAAACTAGCACTAGTAATTCCTCAAGTTACAGTAGAAGCATTACCTTTGTGAAATCCTCACAGAAGGAAGAACAAGTTCAACCTTGTCCTACTGTCTCCATTCTTACTCTTAGGAGTAAAAGATCTCATACTGGTCTGGGTTTCATAAAAGAGAAGAGTAACCTAACCTCTACTCACCAACCTCGAAGAATCGTAGAGTCAATCAAGATCAACTCTACGAATCAACCAGGAAAGTATAGTAGAGGTAAGGCACACTCATCACTATTTATGAAATTCAAGGACACGTGGAAAAATGAGAATCAACTTAACAGAAGGATAATTAAAAAACCACACAAGTCCAAATGGAGGATGAATCATCATGCACACATTGGCATGCATCATACTAGGTGTTTTATATGCAATAAATATGGTCACAAGGCTGCCAAGTGTTATTATAATTCCATGCATGTAAGACCCAAGATTAAACAGATTTGGGTCCCCAAAGGCACTAACAAAGAAGGACCCATACAAACATGGGTACCGAAATGAAGGTTCAATATCTTGACAGGAAAAGAGCTCCACGATCACTACATGGTATCTGGACAGTGGATGCTCAAGGCACATGATCGGGAACAAAGCCCTCTTATCTAACTATATAGAAAATGAGGGCCTTTCAGTCATCTTTGGAGACAACTACTCGGGCAAGACAAGAGGTTTTGGCTCTGCTGGCAATGGTGCAGTATCTTTCAGCAAGGTAACATATGTAGAAGGTCTGCAACACAACCTTCTAAGCATCAGACAACTCTGTGACAATGGTCATCAAGTGACATTTCTCAACAACCAATGTCAAGTCAGAGATTTGAAGACATTTGCTGTAAAGCTAACCGGGACAAGAGAAGGAAATGTGTACATAGTGGATCTTGGTCAACTAAGCTTAGATGAGACAATATGTTTTCTGGCAAAAGCATCTGAAGAAATGAGCTGGCTATGGCATAGACGGTTGTCTCACTTAAACTTCAAGAGCATGTCTAAACTGGCATCAAAAGATCTCGGAACTGGCCTACCAAAGTTCAACTTCGTAAAAGAAAGGCCATGCAATGCCTGTCACCTTGGAAAGCAAACTAGAAGCTCATTCAAAAGCAAAACTGCCAACTCTATCGACAAGCCCCTGCAGTTGCTTCACATGGATCTATTTGGGCCAATTCTAACAACTAGTCTTGGAGGAAAAAGATACTCTCTAGTTATAGTCGACGACTACACCAGATTCAAATGAGTATTCTTCCTAACTTGAAAGGATGAAACGAGCTCTTAATTAATCAAGATGTTCAGACTGGTGATGAACGAGAAAGGGGAGAAAATCAAGGCCATAAGAAGTGATCACGATAGAGAATTCGACTTCTCAGAAATGGACCAGTTCTGCACAGACAATGGGATCAGTCATACCTTCTCAGCTCCACGAACTCCTCAATAAAATGGAGTGGCTGAAAGAAAGAACAGAACTTTGATAGAGGCTGAGAGAACTCTACTTGCAGCAGCACATCTGCCTGAATATTTCTGGGCAGAAGCTGTCAACACTGCATGTTACACGCAGAACAAATCATTAATTCACTCTACGATCAAGAAGACGCCCTACGAACTATGGAAAGGAAGGAAGCCAAGTGTCAGCTACTTCCATGTCTTTGGCTGTGCATGCTACATTCTCAACAATGGAAATCAGTATCTTACAAAGTTCCAACCCAAGTCAGACGAAGGGATCTTTCTTGGGTATGCCTCAGACATCAAAGCTTACAGAGTGTTCAACACAAAGACACTGAATATTGAAGTCTCGATACATATCATCTTTGATGAAACTGACTTAGACAAAACAGTGCCTCAAGACACTACGACCGATAGTGCAGACACTACGAATGAAGTCGTCGAGCTCAACACTACGAGTGTAGTACCCATAAGTGAAATCGTAGAGCATGAGAATGTAATCGTAGAGAGGTCAATGCCAGACAGCGAGCCTCTACTCCAAGAAGAAGAGATAGACCTTAAAGACTTAAGACAGGAAGGCATCAGGACAGATGTCCCAACTGGTAATAGATGGGCAAGGGATCACACTAAGGATCTAATCATTGGAGATCCGAGTGCTAGAGTCAAAACAAGAGCTGCTACACATAATGAATGC
This sequence comes from Panax japonicus, assembly GCA_020205505.1. Classification (NCBI taxonomy): domain Eukaryota; kingdom Viridiplantae; phylum Streptophyta; class Magnoliopsida; order Apiales; family Araliaceae; genus Panax; species Panax japonicus. The sequence continues at coordinate 74,695,704 of CM035096.1, read as the reverse complement.
TTTTATCTAAGCTTCCTGTCACAAATAGAGCCAAAGAAGATAGAAGATGCTATGGAAGACTCCAGTTGGATAGAAGCCATGCAGGAAGAACTCAACCAATTTGAACGAAGCAAAATATGGAGATTGGTACCAAGACCAAAGAGTCATCCTGTGATAGGAACTAAGTGGGTCTTCAGAAATAAAATGGATGAAGATGGGGTCATAACCAGAAACAAGGCAAGATTAGTGGCAAAGAACTATTCTCAAGAAGAACGTATCGACTACGATGAGACATTTTCACCTGTTGCCAAACTAGAAGCCATCAGAATCTTTCTTGCCTTTGCTGCCCAAATGAAGTTCAAAGTCTTTCAGATGGATGTCAAGAGTGCATTTCTAAATGGAGAACTCCAAGAAGAAGTCTATGTAGAGCAACCTCCAGGTTTCATCAATCCATCTCTTTTCAATTATGTCTATAGATTAGATAAAGCCTTATATGGTCTTAAACAAGCACCTAGAGCATGATATGAAACACTGACTAACTTCTTAATTGAAAATGGGTTCACTAGAGGTAGAGTATATACCACATTATTTCTTAGAAAACATAAAGATAAAGTCTTACTAGTTCAAATATATATTGATGATACTATCTTTGGTTCTACTGACGAAAAGTTATGCAAGAGATTCTCTAAGCTAATGCAGAGCAAGTTTGAAATGAGCATGATGGGTGAGCTGAATTTCTTCCTTGGACTGCAAGTGAAGCAGACTGATGACGGAATTTTCAAAAACCAAGCCAAGTACATCAAAGACTTACTGAAAAAGTATGGCATGGAATCAGCCTCTCCTATGAAAACACCAATTGCTCCTGCAACCAAGCTTGACAAGGATGAGAAAGGTAAAAGTATTGATATCATTCAATACAGAGATATTATAGGTTCTCTTTTATACCTAGATGCTAGTAGACCAGACATAATGTTTGCAACATGCATATGCGCTAGATTTTAGGCTAACCCTAAAGAGTCACATTTATCTGGTGTAAAGAGGATCTTCAGGTCTCTCAAGGGTACACCTTACTTGGGGCTTTGGTACCCCAAGGAATCCTCATTTGAACTAACAGGATACATAGATACTGATTTTACAGGATGCAAAATAGATAGAAAGAGTACCAGTGGCATTTGTCAACTGCTAGGAAACAGACTTGTGTCCTGGTTTAGCAAAAAACAAAACTCAGTGTCCACTTCAACTGCAGAAGCTGAATACATTGCTGTTGGCAGCTGCTGTGCTCAGATTCTATGGATGAAAAATTAGCTAGCTGACTATGGGTTTGATTTTAAATCTATTCCCATTCACTGTGATAACACAAGTGCCATAGTAATAACTCATAATCCTGTTATGCATTCTAGGACTAAGCATATAGAAATAAGGTATCACTTCATTAGGGATCATGTGCAAAATAGAACTATATCTTTACAATACATCCCTACTGAAAATCAACTTGTTGATGTTTTTACAAAACCACTAGATGAATCCAGATTTAATAAGTTAATAAGTGATCTAGGCATGCTAAATCTACAACCATGAGATATATACTATAGATTGTGCTAACCATGACAGATACAAAGGCTGAACTCAAAAAAAAATCGTAGACATGATCAAGGAAAGTTCACGATCATAGAGCTGAAAAGACATCCACCTCAACGATCGTAGCAAAGACTCAACCATCGTAGCGCAGACTCAACGATGACACAAGCCCCATCAATAAAGCAAAAATTACACCCTGTGATGATAAACTTCATAAACAAGGTAATCTCTCTAAGAGGTGCCTTAGGAACAAACCTAACCCTTGAATCTCTCCAAGAGGTTGGCCCTTCCTGAGCTGCCTTAAAAGAATGCTTTATCAAAAACTCATCACAAGGATTCAAACAGAGTCAACGAATAATTGATCAGACTCGACTATTATAGGACAGACTCAACGAATGCTGGAAAGACTCGACGATCGTAGTTCAGACTCTACGAATGATGGACAGACTCGACGATCGTAGATCAGACAGGACGGTTGATGAACAGACTCGATGATCGTAGCTCAGACTCGACAAAGGCAAAGCACTCAACGATCACTAAATTACCACAACGATCGTAGTCCTCCCTAAGGACACCTCAGCTCTTGGGAGCCAAGGGAAATTAGTACAATCCTTAACTGACAAAATCGTAGAGCCAAGCAAAAGTCAACACCTGTCCCACTAAGTGAAAAAGGAGAGAGGGAAGTTATAGTACAAATTAAAATCGTATTTTTGAAATATGAAGATTCAAAAGATTATCTCTCTCCCATCCTCTCTCAAAGAAAAAAAAACCCTAACTCAGAAGAAAGCTGAGTCGAATCTCACTTCTAGTTAGAAAATCAATGGGTTCATCCAGTGTTATCTCAGGCTACAGACTATGTTTTGACGAGTTCAAAACAGCTCCACCTAAATTTCACAAGATTCTGGCGCTACTGAAGAAGGCAGGTCTCGAAGAGGCTTTGGACGCAGACACTCTGATATATCCCAAACTAGTGAAAGATTTCTACAAAAATGGTGTGCTAGAAAAGGACACCATCACTACTAGAGCAAGGGAAGTAGAAATCAGACTGAAGGCAGAAGACATCAATCTTGCCCTAGGTCTCAAAAATGAAGGGCATCTAGTCATAGACATCGTAGATTTCTAAGAGGGACTAAGAAGAATGCATCACAAGAAAAACCCCTCTGTGAAAGGAAACAAGAAGAAGGAGTTCCCATAGAGGTACGAATTTTTGGCTGATATTATTGGGAAATGTATATGCTGCAAGAGCTCAGGACATGGCTCTATCAACAAAGTACAACTTAAGCTCATGACAGCCATGTATTATGGTATACAACTCAACTATGGAGCCCTATTGTTCGAATGGATTGGAAAGTGGTTAGTCAACTCTAAGAAATCAAAAAGCCCTCAGAAGATGCTATATGGGAGATTTATAAGCATCATTTTACAATCTACTCAGGGTGATAAAATTGGGGATGAAGAAGGAGAAGCCATAAACCCAAATTGAAGAATGACCCAACAGTTAATTGAAAACTAGAAAAGGAATCCAGCTGAGTATGTTCGAATGATGACAGAATCTAGTGGAAGAACCGGGGATCTGAAGAACTCAGGCTTTCCATTAAACATGTCTGTGGTCAGGGAGATCGAAGGAGAAGAAGAAATCAACAAAGAAGAACCCTCTGTCCTTAATAGAAAAAGCAAGGGCAAGAGGAAGCTAAGGGCTAGACAGATGGAAGAGCGTCAAGGATCTACTACTGATATACCAGTAGAGTCCTTTGATATAGAGACTCTGAGGATGCTAAGGAGAAAGTAGCAGCAAGATGAAGCAGATGAGGATCAGGCTACCATATCCCAGATCCTGAAGAAGAACAAGGTTGGTCATAAGTTCAAAAGGCCATCAGTCACCTCAATCGTAGAGTCTCTACTAGTTGTGGAGACCAGACCTAGCTTGGCAGACAAAGAGGCAGCTGTTTCAAGCATAGTGGCTGTTGACCAGGACAAAGCTGAGATTCAAGAGAGTCCTAAAGTTATGGCTAAACCCAGCAAAGCAAGGAGAAAGCTGGTCAAGAAGTACATTCTTGAAAATGAAAAGGTGCTGAAGAAGGAAGCAAATAGCATGGTTTCTAAGAAGGAACTATCCAAAGTAAGTCAAGAAGATAGTGCTCCAGCTGAGGGGGAGATCCCTGAAATTCTCATGATAGAATATACACCAGCTGAGGGGGAGATGGCTGAAGCTCAAGAAAATGCTCCAGTTGAGGGGGAGCCTCAAGATATCCCCATGGCAGAAGAAGATGTTCCTGCCAGAAATGAAGAAGAACTAATAAAAGATCATAAAGATCCCATTGAGATAATGGAGTCCTCCAACGAAGAAAGAAGAGAGGAAGAAGATGATGATGATCTTCAGATCACTGGTGTAGGCAGAGATGGGTATAGAAGCTACCTATACAATCAGATGTTCTCATACCTACCCATGATGCCATACCATCAAGCCCAAATTAACAACTCGTGGAATCACATGTTCTGGAGTTTCAAAGAATATCCATCCATCTCAGTGCTGGCTCATGGATTCCCAGGGAGATTCCACTTTGCAAAGAAGTTGATTACCAACACCTCTTCCTCAAAGGATAAACTTGAGGTATTATCTATCCCTACTCACTTCAGAGTTAATCACTTGCCATCATAATCATTTAGTCAATCCCATGAATTCCCTCGATGGTTGGAAGTGATTCTCAATCTAGTAAATCAATTCCCAGTTACAGAATCCCAAAATTCTGTAACTGAAGAACCAAATACAGCCAACCTTATTTTTCTTCCACAAACCACCATCTCCACGTTCCATGACTCTAGCTCAGTCGTAGAGTCCCAAATAGAAATCGTAAAGCCCCATATTCCAAACATAGAAACTCAGCCCCCTCCATTGGACATACCATCCTCCTCCTCAAATGACTATTTTAGTCTTGATCTTATTCTCTACTCCATGAAAGATCAGTCTCAGAAAGAATCCCCGCCATCCAACAATCCTTAAACCAATGATTCTCTCCCAAATCTGCCCACAAAGGATGACTTGAAGGAAGCAACCAAGGACATGGTCAAGAATATAGAAGAAAGCCTAGAATCTCACTCCGGCCTCATTCATATTCGGCTGAATCAAATGATCACAGCTACAAATAACTTTCCTGGTACTATGAATGCTGAGCTTATAAAGAAGCTGAGGGAAATTATCCAAGAAATTCTTAAGAGCATGAAGGACAGAGATGAGATTCACTTCCAGGTAGCCACCAAGCAAAGAGAGGCTGTTCTTAAAATACAAAAAAATCAAGAAGTTCAAAATAAACTTATGCTGGAGAACTTCATCAACTTGAAAGCCTCAGTCCAAGAATTCCAGAAATCCTATGTCAATCAGGAACGTCAGAATGACATTGTTCTCACTGCCCTCTGAAATAAAGAAGCAAGATCTGAAAAACAGCTCAAGGAAAGTAAAGAAGACATCGCTCAGACACAAAGTCAACTAAACGAGCTTGTCCAAGGAGTGAATCAACTTTCTACAGACATTCGAACCCTTGATGCTGACATAAAAGGGGAGAATAAAGGGAAAAGAGTTCAAGGAGCACATGGAGCTCAAGGAAGAGGCAGAGGAAACCAAGAAAGGGGAAGAGGACAATTTTCACAAAGCCCTCCTGCAAGACAGTTTCACCAACAGACTGCACGATCAAGCAATCAGACTCAACGATCTGATCAGTAGGAAATCTTGATGGCCCAGCCTTTAAGAAATCAAAGGCCAACTATCAGCTCACCAAATGTGACCACCACAGACCTAAGAATGCCAATTGGAGATCCAGTATTCATGAATAGGCATGATCACAACCCGATAGTAAGTCCGAGTGAGCTGGAAGAGTTAGCCAGAAGAGATGAAGCCAACAAGAAAAGAAGGGCTGAGGAGTATGCCAATACTCCAAGGAAAAGGTCAAAGAAATAGAGATAAGTTGAAACTTTAAATTCTTATTGATGTAAAGCTAAACTGCAATATTTCTTGAACATCAATAAATTCATGCTTATTCTCTAGAAATTTTAGCTGCTCACTGAAATACTAAGTCATGTTTAAATTTCCTGCAAATGCATCTAGACACTAACAATCATGACAACAAATCTCCTTGGTTATGTCAACATCAAATAAGGGGAGATTGTTGGGAGAATGAATATTATGATTTGATATTTTAATGTATATGCTCATGATTATTTGTAAAGCCCTTCAAGTAAGATATGTACGATGACTTAGTGATAAATCAAATTTGTTAGGTTGATCTAAGCTCTTAACGTGTATCATTCTGTAATAGAATGTATAGAAAGAAAGATGAAAGCTGTTAGGTTAATCTTGAGATGTAATAGATAGGCTTCGAGGAAATCGTAGTGTATCATCTTATCAACATTGCAGAAGTCAAGGCAGAAACGTAGAGCTTCAAAGATCGTAGTGTGCCTGCCTTGAAGGGACTCTTCAGAAATCGTAGAGTGGTCCCAACGTTTGCCGAGCCATCTCAACGATCGTAGTGTACTGAAGGAAACATATAGTTTACAAATCAACGATCGTAGTGTGCTCTTGGAAACGTAGAGTAACAACACGAGCAAGTGAAGATCGTAGTGTGGAAGGGTTTAAGAGAAATCGTAGTGCTCTCAGCTGATAGCATCAGATCGAGCACCAAGGCGACAAGTCACTACGATCTGAATCGTAGAGCATCTGTCTTATGTCAAAAAACGTCGAGCCCCATGTTATGTGTAAAGACAGATTCCAATATATGAGGAATGGATTCTAGACGTTGTAGTACTCATCAGTCCCAAAGTAATATGAAATATCCTTAGTATGCAACAAAGAAGCGTATTGAAGAAGCTAAGGAAGTACCATAGGTAAGGGGGCAAAACACCTTTTTAGGTGTTAGGTGAGAAAGCAGTCTGCTGTGTCAGTGGGCCAGAATGCAATTTCAGAAGATGTACATAAATGTCTCCATCAAAGATCAAAAAAGTCAAATGCATTTAATGTCTCAACGGATGGATCCAATGGATAGTTTTCAAGATCACATATATGCAGATCAGACAGATGAGAGAGAACCAAACAAGCATTGAACAAACAACGTGAACATCTCTCTCAAGCTCAACTCTACGATCTGAGATATTGCAAAGCTTGCTCAACTACTCAGCTCTTTAGAACAAGTGCTTACACAGCAACTGAGTAACAACTATCAAGAACTCAACATTATCAACCCACTGAAGAAGAGTACCAAGTCTGCTGGACTTGAAGAGTTCAAGAGTGAACTAAGAAGTTCCTAGACTACTGGTCTAGAAGGAATCTGTGTGATTCAGAAGTTGTAAAAGACATCCTTAGTGGATTACCTACTTGTCGAAGTAGAAGATTGGACTAAGAGCTTTAAGTGCTCTGAACCACTTAAAATGACTGTGTCTTTTACATTTATACCATAACTGTTATATCTGTTATAACTTCCATAACTGCCTCACTCTCATAAATCCATTGCTTGGTAAAGAAGATTAAAAAAAATATTTATTCCGCTAAGTTTTTATCATTTTCAAAGAACAAATTTAAAAAGAAAAGAATTTTAATTATCTATTCAACCCCCTCCTTCTAGATAACTATTGTGCCAACTAGGAACTAACAGAATTCAATAAAACAAGTTTAAGGATAAATTTGTAAAGATTTATAATTTAATTTATCCAGAAATCAAAAACGTCCAAATTGTCAACATGATACTACTTTGTGGAGTAAAATTCAAAAATGCTCAGAAGAATATTTCCATGAAAAGATACTGGATGAAGTACAAATATTAAGGATATTCCACTAATTTTATGGAGTATAGAAGCCAAAACTTTAATCAACTGAGTATATCAGAATATATGAAACCGCAAATGGATTTTTGTCGCCATACGGTAATCCACGTAGACAGATTATTCCAACAGAATAATAAAGAATGGGATAACAGAAGAATTCACCAGGCGTGCGTAATCCGCACAGACAGGTTATTCCAACAGAATAATAAAGAATGGAACCAGGTCATGCGTAATCCGCACAGAAAGGATGTTCCAACAGAATAATAAAGAATGGAACCAGGTCATACGTAATCCATACATACAGGATGTTCCAACATAATAATAAAGAATGGAACCAGGTCATGCGTAATTCACATAGACAGGATGTTCCAACAGAATAATAAAGAATGGAATAACAACATAATTCACCATGCATGCGATAGACTGCACAAACAGGTTATTTCAACAGAATAATAAAGAATGGAATAACAGAAGAATTTCACCATGTATGCGGTACTTCGCATAAACATGTTATTCTAACATAATAATAATGAATGGAAGAATAACCCTTACGAGTATTGAAAGAAAATAACTCTCTTCATGAATACGAAAGCATAATAGCCCTTACCTTAGGAAAACTGAATACTAGAATAGTGATGTAGCAGACTTCTCTTCTTCTTTCTCTCTATAATTTCTCTCTATAATAATTGCTCTAAAGCTTTTGTGAATTGGTGAGATATGAAGGAATAATGAGCTTCTATTTATAGGAAAATATAGTTTCGATAATTGCACGTTTTGGGGCTCGAAATATTACAGTATAATACCTTCCTCTTTTTCTTCATTTTATATTTAGTCCTGCAAGTATTATCAAACTTGCACCACCTCCCCTAATAGTAAATAATGTGAATTAATAGTTAATTCATGTGACTCAATAGTATAATCATGTGAAAAAACTAATTATAGTATAGTACCTTTAACTATACCTCTATTTTTAATTTAGTCATGCAAGTATTATCAATCTTGCACCACCTCCCGTAATAGTACATGAATGTGAATCAATAGTACACACATGTGAACAAATAGTTATAAGCATATGAAATAATAGCAATTAATTGCTCATTTATCCGATTAATTACCCGATTGGTCAATATAACCTTCAGATATCAATTGTTATCGAAATAAATATAGATTTCCACTAACACTAATTATCCCAACATAATGGAACTATCAACTTCATCTTTAATCAACACAACTTATTCATCATTAATATTATAACTCACAATATTTAACAACCATGTCGTTCCCAGGAAAGAGGGGGCTTTCCGATAAGAACTTCTCCTTATTGGCGCACAATTAGGTGACCAAACCTCTCATTGACAGAACTTCTAGACATTGTCAATATTGCAAATAATAATATGAATAACTTTGCTGTCTCAATTATTGATTTAATAATATATCATATTATGCAGATGATACTGTGACAATAATTGAATCAATAATATGAGAGATATGATGCAGCAATTACTGTAACAATAATTGAGTATAATTGAGTGACTTCTCACGTAAGCATCAATAATCAATACCGCGTGCTACTATGCAACCACGCGTATTACTGTACTTTTACTACCGGTTAGTTCAACAAATTTGACGGTAACACCTCCGCTGTTATTTTTATAAAAAGATAATTCTGTCGTTTTCTAATTACGACAATACTTCCGTTGTGGGGTTCACCAATGATTGTGCCATCGTACGAATATTCTCTGTTAAAAAGAATATTCTCTGACCAATCGAATATTATATAACCACTTGCATACTTTGCAAAATTTTCACATATCACCCTTAACTTTAATCATTTTGAATATTATGAGACCCCAGACTTTATGAATAAAGATTTAATTTTCTCGAAATATTTTTTTGAATATTATGGTGTGGATTTGATATAATGTTATAGTTATGGGTAGTATTTACAAATTTTGCAAAGTATACAAGTTGTCATATTATATTTGATTGGTCAGGGAATATTTGTTTTATCAGGGAATATTCGTGCAATGGCACAATCATTGGTGGACCCCGCAACAGAATTATTATCGGATTGAGAAAACGACAAAAATATTTTATGAAAATAACGGCATAAATTTTACCGTTAATACTGTTGAACTACTCGGTAGTAAAAGTAAAGTAATACGTGTGGTTGCATAGTAGCACACGGTATTGATTATTGATGCTTACGTGATAAGTCACTCAGTTTTGTTTTATTTGTATTATTAATGTAATAAAACAGAAAAACTTTTTTATATAAAACAGAATACTTTTATAAAGTTATTCTATAAATAGAATATATTATATTCTATTGTGCATAGTAAAATCTGTTTATATAAAATAGAATACTTTTATAAAGTTATTCTATATATAGAATATATTATATTTTATTATGCATAGTGTTGCATAGTGTCTGCATAGTGTTTTACATAGTAAAATCTTTTTATATAAAACAGAATACTTTTATAAAGTTATTCGTTTTATTAGATTATAAATAGAATATATTATATTTTATTTAAAAGATTTTACTTTAAATATGGACCGTCCGATTAAAAGTAAATCAATCTGGACCGTTCATGAATTAGTTACTATGCAGTCCATTCTTCTATAAATAGAAGCTCATTCATTCATAGAGAGAGTTCTTCTTCTATAATCTTGAGCGTATTTCTTTAGAGTTTAAGAAAGCTTTGAGCGTAGTACAAGTTTTCTTCGAGTATATCCTCGCCCTACCAGTCGGAATACTCTTCTTTCAAATATAGGGGATATTATTTGTAGTACTCATAAGGGGGTATTCTTTCTTTCTTATTCATGAAGAGAACTTCTGTTATTCCATTCTTTATTATTCTGTTGGAATAACCTGTATACGCGGGATACCCTATACTTGGTGTAATTCTTCTATTATTTCATTCTTATTATTCTGTTAGAATAACCTATTTATGCGAAGTACCACATACATGGTGAAATTCTTCTAATATTCTGTTCTTTATTATTCTGTCAGAATATCCTGTCTATGCATTTACGCCGGACCTAGTTCCATTATTTATTATTCTGTTAGAATATCCTGTCTGTGCGTTTACGCCGGACCTGGTTCCATTATTTATTATTCTGTCGGAATATACTGTTTGTGCGTTTACGCCAGACCTGGTTCCATTATTTATTATTCTGTTGGGAATAACCTGTCTGTGCATTCTATCGCACGCATGATGAATCCTTATGTTATTCCATTCTTTATTATTCTGTTGGAATAACCTGTCTATGTGGATTACCACATGCATGGTGAATGATCCTTCGTATTCATTCCTTATTAAATTGTGGAAATGACCAGTCTACGTGGATTACCGCATGACGGACGAAAATCCATTTGCAGTTTCATATATTCTATTATACTCAGTTGGTTAAAATTTTGACTTTTATACTTCATGAAATTAGTGGAATATCCTTGATATTTGCGCTTCATCCAGTATCTTTTAATGGAAATATTCTTCTAAGCATTCTTGAATTTTACTCTACAAAGAAGTATCATGTTGACAATTTGGACGTTATTAGTTCCTGGATAAATTAATTTTTGAACTTGTTTTATTGAATTATTATGTCATTGTCATCATCCTCATGTTTATATTATGTTGAAAGTCATCTGTGGCCTGTAGTGCATAGATGGACTTGGTATGATTATGACAAGGGATTATTCGTTATAATCATGACCGTAATATTACAAATGATGTGGAAAAAGTCCACATTGGCCCGTAGTGCATTGATGGACAGTTTTTGGTATGATTAAGGCTATGGATTCTCTTCGGCCAAGTGTGCAAAGATGAATTATTTTATGGCATGATCAGGACTGTTGATGAAAACATGATTATCTTTGGCCCGTGGTGCATGGATAATTCGTGGTCGTGATACTAAAGAATATCCTTGGCCTGTAGTGCAAGGATGATTTGATGATGTGGATTATTTATTAAGCTGAGTCTCAGCGATAAAAGTAATGAAAAACCTTTTAAATCATAGAAGATAGTAGAATTTATTCTCTACTTGACTTTTCTAATGGATTACTTATTCCGCTGCAGTTAAACTTGATGTTTGTTATATTGTATCAGTTTAACACTGTTGAAGGCTAACGATAATTTATTCTGCATTATCTTAGTCATAATATTTCTTACCGGGCTAGTTGAGCTCACCCTTTTGCTTTCTTTGTTCTCTTCAGAAAATGAGAACGTAGCAGGGACTAGTCGGGGAACAGAGTGATGGTCCTAGATGGTGTATTAGTAGTCCTCACTATTCTGTGAAATAGTGTGATAATAAATGTAATGAGGACCCCATTGAGTTTGTATATTGTCTAGATGACAATATTTATATTAAAACTCACAGCATATGTTTAGTCATATTTTATACGACTGTTGTATAATTAAGTTTGTATTTGAATTCTGTACCATGTATTTGGCGACTCAAGATGGGTGATGTATACCTATTTTGGGGGCGTCACACAAGTTACTATTAAAACTTTAAACCAACGATCCATATTGATTTACTATTATAATTTCAACCAACTGTCTGAAAAATTATCACATCTTCTCATGGAATAATATTGTACTCAAAAATAATTTGGACCAAAAAGAAATATATTTTTTGGGTGAATAGCTCCATGTGAATAGTACTTCGGGAATAGTACCCCATGAATAGTACCCTGACACGAAAAGTGTCCCAAATACCCGAGTGAACAATACTAGAGTAAATAGTAATCGGGTGAATAGTAACCCATAAATAGTACTCCGACACGAAAAGTGTCCCAAATACCCGAGTGAACAATACTAGAGTGTAAGACCCCAACTTATTATTAATGAAATTTAATTTTCTCTATTTATTATTTTGAAATAGTAAGGGTTGATTTGATTAATGTGGATAGTTATGGGTAAAATACGCAAATATTTCAAAATAAGCAAGTGGTTATAAAATATTCATTGTTGTCGGGGAATATTCGTACGATGACGCAGCCATGTGTGGGCCCCATAACGAAAAGCGATTGGATGAAAAAAACGACAAATATAAGTTGTTTAAAAATAACGGCGTAGTTGTTACTGTTAATACTGTTAAAATACTCGGTGGTTAAAACACAGTAGCACATGGTATTGCACCAATTATTGATTCTTACGTAAGAAGGCACTACTCAATAATGGCTACAGTAATTACTATTCAGTATTTTATTTTATTGATTCAATAATTGCTGCATTGATATTTTATATTACTGTTGTTTCAATAAATTGTCATTATACAGTATTTTCCATTATCGAAGCAATAATTCATATTATCTGAATAATATTATTAGAAAATATTATTGGCAATGTCTAGAAAGTTCTGTGTAAGGAGAGGTTTGGTCACCTAATTGCGCGCCAGTAAGAGAGATCCTTATTGGAAAGCCCCCTCTTTCTTGGGAACGACCTGGTTGCCAGTACTGTGATTTTGTAATATTATTTGTGAATAATTAATTATTGATTTATATGATGAGGAAAATATTAATTTTATGTGGATATAGATGGAGAAAATTTTTAATGTGACAATTGTTGAAAATTAATATTTTATCTTTTTCTGATAAAATAATTCATTTAAATATATTATTTTATTAATATATTAACGGTGATATTTTTATAATAAATGTGGGATATATGAGTATATGAGGAGGAAGAGTATTTTTGTGGCATTAAATGTTAACACATATTTTGTGTGTTGGTGGACATAATTATTGATCGAAATTTAATTATAGCATGTAAAATCTCCCGTTTGTGGATTTCGGTCAACTTCTGTTTAGAATTTGGAAAAACTTTCTTCTGCAAAGTTCTAGAGAATTGAATTTCCTATAAAAATTCGCGAGATTCGAATTTTCTGATAAAATGGCTGTTTATTATGAATTATTAAAGTTCCGAAGCTCCGAAATAATTGATTTTTGGAAGTTTAAAATATTTTTAATATGAAAAACGTTTTTTGGTGATTTGAGTGTGGATATTGCATGTGTTTTAATAGCTGAATTCAGATTTTTGGTACGTAAGAAGTTGTAGAAATAATAATAATATTATTATATTAAATTTTCTACTTTGGTGTTCTTAGCATTTTCCTATAAATAGGGTGCTTAGGTTAGAATTAAAAATTCCACCAGAAACTGAAGTTTTCTCTCTCTATATTATCGAGCATATTCTTGTGAGTATTTTGAGTATACTTTGAGTACTGTTGCTATACGGTGCAAGTTCAAGTCATAGCTTATATCTGGTGTTTCAATTAGAAGTACTGTCTTTTGAGGTGAGGGATATTATTTTTTTTAAATGATATTATTTCTTCTAATATCATTATGCCGAAGTATTGATCTGAACTTTTAATCAAATTTGAAACTTTTTGTATCGGAGTTACTAATAACGTATACGGCACTATTCACGTATACGATACTATTCACGAATACGACACTATTCATCGAAAAATGAAAATTTTCCTTTTCGTCTAAAATATCTATTGTGGATACTAGCTTTGATTGTATCCATATTTTGATCATTCTTGAATTTTACACCACTATGATTATTTTTGAGGTATTTTTGGACATGGTTAAAACAAAGTATGAATCCTTAATCCTTAATCCTTGTCATTTTGTTTCACTGGATTCGTTTCTTTAAAAATATTTTTCATCATCCTCAGTCTTAAATGATGATATTATTGAATATCTTTGGCCTATAGTACAAAGATGAATGATTTCTGATGAATATCTTTGGCCCGTAGTGCAAAGATGAACATGTGTTTAGATGAACATGACCAACTGATGAATATCTTTGGCCTATAGTGCAAAGATGAATATTTGATTCCAGATATATATTGATTGATGTTACAGGGATAAAAGATAGATGATGAACTTTTAAATTCATACATAGAAGATAGTAGTTTGCATTCTCTACTTAACTCTTCTAATGAATTATTATTTCCGCTGACAAATATTGATTTAAAACTTGTTGTCTATTGTATTCTATTAGATTTTTTCCCTGTTGAACACTAATGATAATTTGTTGTATATTATCTTAGTCATAATATTCTTTACTGGGCTAGTTGAGCTCACCCTTTTCCTTTTTGTTCCATATTTTTCTTCTTAGGAGGCGAGAATATAGCGAGTACGAGTCGGGGTATGGAAAGAAGGTTCTAGAGAGAGTTGTTTAGTAGTCCTCACCATTTTTGTAAAATAATGTAGCAATAAATGTGATGAGGATTTATTTGAGTATAGATATTATCTAGAAGATAATGTTTGTATTCAAACTCACAGTTTTACTGTTGTAATAATAAAGTTGTAGTTATTTCTGTACCATGTATTGACAACTCAGAATGGGTGATGTATACCTATTTTGGGGGCGTCACAGTTGGTATCAGAGCTTAGGGATATGATCTCTGGCGGAGATCGGGGAATAGAACTAGGAGGGGAGAGACGAGTAAATCCTTCGCTAGTGTGTCCTTCCTAAGCTTATTTGTTAGTTGGTCAGTATATAGGGATATTATGTGATATATTGATTTTCTTAATTAACCCTTGTTTTATGACAGTATTTGAGAATGTCGACTGAGAATATTAACAGTGGAAATGAGACCGTGGAGACGCCTGTTCTCACCAACGAAGAGAACGTGCAACAAGCTGGTAATGTTCCTCCTGTGAACAACACCACTGAGCAGATGATGAACGAGGGGATGTTTAGAAGCTTTTTGCAGTTTGTGCAAAATCAGACGAGGGAGACTCGTGTTCAAAATAAAGGAGGAAATGATAGCAATTCACGGGTTGTCACAGCCAAGAAGTTCAAAGAGTTGGGACCACCAGAATTTAAGGGAAAGTCAGATCCGATCATGGCGGAAACATGGGTCAAGCAAATTACCAAGATATTCGATGTCATGGGATGCACGGAGGAACAGAAAGTTCCATTCGCCACCTTTATGTTCCGTGGCGAAGCAGACTACTGGTGGGAGTCTGTGAAGCGTACCCATCCAGCCGCACTCAGCATGTCTTGGGAGACATTTCAGAAACTATTTAATGACAAATACTTTCCTAAAAGTGTTCGTCATATTAAGGAAGTGGAGTTCATCAGATTAGAACAAAACATCACGACGGTGTCTCAGTACGAGGCAAAGTTTGTAGAGTTATCCAGGTTTGCACCTCATTTGGTGGAGAATGAGGAACGTATGACGCGGATGTTTCTGAGAGGTTTGAAACCCGACATACGATAATATCTCATTTCTCATAAATTTTCTCTCTATTCAGATGTTGTAAACAGGGCTCAATTATTAGAGTGAGATATCGAGTACGGTCAACCGAGGGACCACAATCAGGATCATACATGAGATAGCAGTCAACAAAACAACGATAACCAGCGGAGAAAAAAAAAGACGGACAAAAATGGTAACCACTCTGGTGGTAATCATGGCCATGAAAATAGAAGAAGCGAGTCAGGAGGAGATTTTAAAAAGAGGAGATTTAACAACGGCCATGTGAAGACGATAGTGCCGGCAACAACTGGTTCTAAGGGAGGAGAACGACCACCGGTCATATGCTATAAATGAGGGAAAGAGGGACATATCAGTCCAAACTGCCCACAATAGTTCAAGGTATGCTATAATTATGGAAAGAAAGGACATATCGCTTGAGATTGTACGATAGCGAAACCTAGTTCAGCGGGGACGATGACTCAAAAGACTGTCCCAGAAAAGTCAAAGTCAACGGTTCCTGGAAGAACGTTTGTTGTGACTGGTCAAAATGCGAGGAACCCAAACGAGGTGATCACGGGTAAGCTATTTATAAATTTTTACGAAGTTTATACCTTACTTGATACCGGTGCTACCCATTCATTTATCTCTCCTGCTTGTGCTCAACGTTTAAACTTGACTCCGGAAAAATTAGACTTTGACCTATCTGTGGAAACTCCGTTAGGAGAAACTTTCATCACATCCACTGTTTATAAATCTTGTTTGATTCAAGTTGGCACCAACACCTTACCTATTGACCTTATCTCTTTAAAGATACTTGCTTTCGATGTAATTTTAGGGATTGATTGGTTAACTACTCATTATGCCAAAATTGATTATTTTCGTAAGGTTGTTAGTTTTAATATTCCTAACCAACCTGTTGTACGAATTCAAGCAACTAAACCATTAAAATCAATCACTGTCATATCTAATCATAAAGCTATTCGTTTATTGAAAAATGGATGTCAAGCTTTCTTAGCCCATGTTATGGATTTGAAAAAAGACACGTCAAATTTGAATAATATTCCTGTTGTTATTGACTTTCCTGACGTATTTCCTGAAGAACTTCCTGCTCTACACCCAGAACGTGAAGTTGAATACTTTATTGATCTTGAACCTGGTACAAAGCCCATTTCTAAAACCCCATATCGAATGGCTCCTATTGAACTTCAGGAGTTAAAGGTCCAACTACAGGAATTGTTGGACATCGGTTTCATTCGTCCTAGTACATCTCCTTGGGGTGCTCTTGTTTTATTCGTAAAGAAGAAAGACGGGAGTATGCGACTTTGTATTGACTATCGGGAATTGAACCATGTTACCATCAAGAATAGGTATCCTCTACCTCGTATTGATGACCTGTTTGACCAGTTGCAAGGAGCACAATTCTTTTCAAAGATCGATCTTCGTTCTGGATATCATCAGCTGAAGATTAGAACTGAGGATATTCCAAAGACTGCCTTAAGAACTCGGTACGTGCATTATGAATTCTTAGTCATGTCTTTCGGATTGACTAATGCTCCTGCGACTTTCATGGATATGATGAACCGAGTATTCAAGGAATATTTGGATCAGTTCGTTGTTGTTTTTATTGATGACATCCTCATATATTCCAAAAGTCGTGAAGATCATGAGCACCATTTGAAGCTAGTACTCCAAAGGCTTCGTGAAAACAAACTATATGCCAAATTGAAGAAATGCGAGTTCTGGCTTGAGGAAGTTGCATTCCTTGGGCACGTGGTGTCGAAACATGGAGTATCTATTGATCCGGCGAAGATTTAAGCAATACAAAGTTGGGAGCAACAGAAGTCGGTGACTGAAATACATAGCTTTTTGGGCTTAGCTGGTTATTTTCGGAGATTCATGGAAGGGTTTTCTCGAATCGCTACTCCATTAACCCAGCTAACTCGGAAGGATACAAAATTTGTTTGGAGCGAAAAATGCGAGAAGAGTTTCCAAGAGCTCAAGAGGAGACTCATTTCAGCACCTGTTCAAACAATACCATCTGGTACGGATGGATTTGTTATCTACAGTGATGCTTCAGGCAAAGGGTTAGGATGTGTTCTCATGCAACGTGGGAAAGTCATAGCCTATGCCTCGCGATAACTTAAAGAGTATGAGAGGAATTATCCTACTCATGATCTAGAGTTGGCAGCAGTCATTTTCGCGCTAAAGATCTGGAGGCACTATCTATATGGGGAGAAAGTGGAGATATATTCAGACCATAAAAGCCTTAAATATTTCTTCACTCAAAAAGAACTCAACATGCGGCAGCGACGTTGGCTTGAGCTATTGAAAGACTACGACCACACTATTCAATACCATTCTGGGAAAGCAAACGTGGTAGCTGACGCGTTGAGTAGAAGATCATATGCAGGAACGAGTGCGATGATGTCAAGTATACGCATAGTGCCAACTTTAATAGAAAAAGTTAAGGTTGCTCAAGCCACCGACCCGGAGCTGATGCGTATGAAGAAGAAAGTACAAGAAGGAGCTATTCCGGAAGCGAGAATTGATGAAGAAGGAATACTTCGAGTCCACTCTAGACTTTGTGTTCCTAACGACTATGATTTGAAGTAGAAGATTATGATGGAGGCACACAATACACCATTTGCAATCCATCCTGGAAGTACTAAAATGTAACGTGATCTTCGACATATATTTTGGTGGAACAATATGAAGAGAGAGATTGCAAAGTTTATCTCGATGTGTTTAACTTGTCAACGTGTAAAGGAGGAGCATTTAGTACCTAAGGGTCCGTTGCAACCACTTGAGATTCCGAAATGGAAGTGGGAACACATTACCATGGATTTCGTTACGGGTCTTCCTACGATTTCTCAAGGCATCAATGCCATTTGGGTTATTGTTAATAGATTAACCAAGTCTGCTCATTTCTTACCGATACGGGAGACTTATTTCCTTGAACGTCTTGCTAGTATATATGTAAATGAGATTGTGAGGTTGCATGGCATGCCAGCATCCATAGTTTCTGATCGTGACCCAAGATTTACTTCAAGATTTTGGGTTAGCTTGCAAAAAGCTATGGTCACGGATTTACGATTCAGTTCGGCATACCATCCTCAAACGGACAGACAATCAGAGAGGACTATTCAAACTCTTGAAGATTTATTAAGACTCTGTGTCCTAGACTTTAAGGGCAGTTGGGATAAGTATTTACCATTGGTGGAATTCTCCTACAACAATAGTTATCAGGCAAATATAGGTGTGGCACAATAGTTCTCAAGTATTAATTTAATAAAAAACATTTTATACAGATGATACTGACCATAATTGAATCCATAATATGATAGATATGATGCAACAATTACTGTAACAATAATTGAGTATAACTGAGTGACTTCTCACGTAATCATCAATAATCAATATCGTGTGCTACTATGCAACCACGCGTATTACTGTACTTTTACTACCGGATAGTTCAATAGTTTTAACGGTAACACCTCCGCCGTTATTTTTATAAAAAGATAATTCTTTTGTTTTCAAACTACGACAATACTTCCGTTGTGGGGTCCACCAATGATTGTACCGTCGTACGAATATTCTCTGTTAAAACAAATATTCCCCGACCAATCGAATATTATATAACCACTTGCTTACTTTAAAAAATTTGCATATATCACCCTTAACTTTAATCCTTTTATCAATTTAACCATTTACTAAATAACATAATAATTATAAGAAAATTACATACTTTCATTTCATAAAATTCGGGGTCTCACAAGGTGACTATAGTAGTCCTCACTATTATGTGAAATAGTGTGATAATAATTATAATGAGGACTTTATTTGAGTTTGTATACTATCTACGAGATATTATCCGTGTTGAAACTCTCAGCTACGTTTTGTAGTATTGTATCAAAGAAGTTTATATTTAAATTATGTACCATGTATTTGGCGACTTAAGATGGGTGATGTATACCTATTTTAGGGGTGTCACAGTTGGTATCAAAGCTTAGGGGTATGATCCCTGGCTGAGATGTGAGACTAGAACTAGGAAGGGAGAGACGAGTAATTCATTCCCTAGTATGACCTACCTAAGTTTATTTGTTATTTTATTGGTCGGTCAGAATATAGGGATAATATGTGACATGTCAATTAACCCTTGTTTTGTGGCAGTGTTTGAAAATGACATCCAAGAATGTTGAGATTAGCAATGGAGCACAGGAGACCGTTGAGTCACTACAGATTAATACCCAGGATAATGTGCATCAGGAAGGCAATAATCCTCAGGTAAACAACAACACCGACCAATTGATGAACGAATGAATGTTCAGAGACTTTCTACAGTTCATGCAATATCAGGCGAGAGAGACTCTTGTCGAAAATGCAGGTGGAAACACTGGCAACCCACGGATGGTCACCGCTAAGCAGTTTAAGGAACTGAGACCACCAGAGTTTTTGAGAGAGCCAAAACCACTTAAGGCGGAGGCGTGGATAAAGAAGATGACCAAGATATTTGATGTCTTGGGATGCTATGAGGAACAAACGGTTCCCTTTGCCACCTTCATGTTGCGATTAGAGGAAGATTACTAGTGGGAATCTGTAAAACGTACCCAGCCTGCTGTGACTCCCCCAAAATTAGGTATACATCACCCATCTTGAGTCGCCAGATACATGGTACAGAATTCAAATACAACTGTCGTGTTCAATACGACAAAACATAAACTGTGAGTTTGAATACAAATATTGTCTACTAGAGAGTATATAAACTCAAAAGGAGTTCTCATTACAATTATTATCACACTATTTCACAGAATAGTGAGGACTACTAATGCACCATCTAGGACCATCTCTCTGATCCCCGACTAGTCCCAGCTACGTTCTCATTTCCTGAAGAGAACAGTGAAAGAAATGGTGAGCTCAACTAGCCCAGTAAGAAATATTATGACTAAGATAATGCAGAATAATTTATCGTTAGCCTTCAACAGTGTTAAACTTATAAAATATAATAACTATCAAGTTTAACTGTAGCGGAACGAGCAATCCATTAGAAGAGTTAAGTAGGGAATAAAATCAACTATCTTTTATGATTTAAAAGGTTTTTCACCACTTTTATCGCTGGGACATAGCTTAATAAATAATACACATCATCGAATCACCCCTGCACTACGGCCAAAGATATTCTTTAGTATCACGACCACGAATTATCCATGCACTACGGCTTAAGATAATCATGTTTTCATCAACGGTCCTGATCATGCCATAAAACAATTCATCTTTGCACTACGGCTAAAGAGAATCCATAGCCATAATCATACCAAAAACTGTCCATCAATGCACTACGGGCAAATGAGGACTTTTTCCACATCATTTGTAACATTACGGTTATGATTATACCGAATAATCCCTGGTCATAATCATACCAAGTCCATCTATGCACTACAGGCCACAGATGACTTTCAGCATAATATAAACATGAGGATGATGACAATGATATAAGAATTCAATAAAACAAGTTCAAGAATTAATTTATCCAGGAATTGATAACGTTCAAATTGTCAACATGATACTGCTTTGTAGAGTAAATTTCAAGAATGCTCAGAAGAATATTTCCATGAAAAGATACTGAATGAAGTGAAAATATCAAGGATATTCCACTAATTTCATGGAGTATAAAAGTCAAAAATTTAACCAATTGAGTATAATAACGAATGGAATAACAAAAGAAATCACCATGCATGGATACTTCACATAGACAGGTTATTCCAACAGAATAATAAGTAACAGAACTAGGTCAGGCGAAATTCGCACCGATAGGATGTTCCAACAGAATAATAAAGACGGAACCAGGTCCGGCGTAAATGCACAGGCATGATATTCCAACAAAATAATAAAGAATGGAACCAAGTTCGGTGTAAAATGCACAGACAGGATATTCCGACAGAATAATAAATAATGGAACCAGGTCCACCATAAATGCATAGACAGGATATTCCGACAGAATAATAAAGAATGAAATAACAGAAGAATTTCACCAAGTATAGGGTAGCCCGCGTATACAGGTTATTCCAACAGAATAATAAATAATGGAATAACATAAGTTCTCTTCATGAATACAAAAGAAATAATACCCCTTACCATAAAAGAAACTGAATATAAGAGTAGGGAAGTAGCAGAATACTTTTCTATAGTTTCTCTATAATTTCTCTCTCTAGAGTTTCAGTGAATTCGTAAAAAATAATGAAGGAATGAACTTCTATTTATAGGAAAATGGACTTAATAGTAACTAATTCATGAACGGTCTAGATTGATTTACTTTTAAACAGACGGTACATATTGATTTACTATTAAAACTTAAAGCAACGGTCCATACTGATTTACTA
Organism: Panax japonicus; assembly: GCA_020205505.1. Classification (NCBI taxonomy): domain Eukaryota; kingdom Viridiplantae; phylum Streptophyta; class Magnoliopsida; order Apiales; family Araliaceae; genus Panax; species Panax japonicus. The sequence goes on along the minus strand of CM035096.1, from coordinate 74,673,736 downwards.
TTAAAACTTTAAACCAGCGATCCATATTGATTCACTATTATAACTTTCCACCAGCGGTCCATATTGATTTACTATTATATCTTCAACCAACGGTCTAAAAAATTAGCACATGTCCTCATTGAATAATATTGTACCCAAAAATGATTTGGAACCGAAAAGAAATATATTTTACTGGTGATCAATAGTACCCCGTGAATAGTAACTCGTGAATAGTAACTCGTGAATAGTAACTTGTGAATAGTAACTCATGAATAGTAACTCGTGAATAGTAACTCATAAATAATAACTCGTGAATAGTACTCTGACATGAATAGTGTCCTGAATACCCGATTGAACAATACTGAGTGACTTCTCACATAAGCATCAATAATGAATACCGTGTACTACTATGTAACCACGCGTATTACTGTACTTTTAACACCGGATGTTTCAACAGTTAATGGTAAAACTTCTGCCGTTATTTTCATAAAGTATTTTTGTCGTTTTCTCTATCCGACAATAATTCTATTGTGGGGTCCACCAATGATTGTACCGTCGTACGGATATTCCCCGACTAAAAGAATATTCTCCGACCAATCGAATATTATACAACCACTTGCTTACTTTACAAAATTTGTAAATATTATCCACAACTATAACATTACATCAAATCAACACCATAATATAAAAAAAATTATTTCGAGAAAATTAAATCTTTATTCATAAAATCTGGGGTCTCACAATCTCCCCTCCTTATGAAATTTTGCCCTCGAAATTTACATACGTACCTGGTATGTCGAATAGGTGAGGATACCTTGACTCCACTTCAAATTCTAACTCTTGAGGTATAACCTTTGAGTGTTGAATACGATCCTTCTTATCCAAGATTTTAACACGTAGCTCCTCATACGTTAAATCTTCTTCTAACTCGTCTAGTTTTAATTCAATAATGTGGTTCGGGTCGTAACATCGATACGTGAAAAAAACGTTATGAACACGCGATATACTTGGCGGTAAAACGAGTCTATAAGCCACAATTCCTACTTGATTGAGGATTTAAAATGGGTCAATAAAATCGAGGGTTGAGATTTCCTCTCTTCATCGATTCTTGCTTCTAGAATAACGCCCTCTTGACCTTCTTCTTCTTCACATTCATCAGCTCTGAGTATGTATCTTGAGCAGTTTTAACTTTATCGATTCAAGTCGTTTCTAATCGTATATTCGTTATCTTCACGTGGGTCCCTAGAGTCTTTAACTCTATCTCCATCATTTGTAAGTTATACGAAATGGGTCTTTGTGTTAACAACATCACACTCATAAACGCATACGTTCTTCTACTCAACGCGTCAGCTACCACGTTCATTTTTTCCGCGATGATATTGAATGGTACGATTGTAATCTTCAACAGCTCGAGCCAATTTCTTTGGCACATTACACGTTCGTTTTAGGTGAAGAAAATATTTGAGGGTTTTAGAAATGTGTTTTGTACTAGGGTCAATACAAAATTCGATTTCACGCTCTAGGGGTAGGCTAAGAAGTCTTCAAGAATACGTCAGGAAATTTATTAATAATAGAAATATCATTCAAAACCGTGACCCTCATCCAAGACTTGGATAGTACGTCACATTGATACCCATTAACTTGTCACCGTCATTCACGACGTTGTCTACAGAATGTCTGGCTTCGGTGCATTCCATACAAGAAAGTTAACAACGAAAGGATCGGGGCTCTTTATTTATGGCTTGATATGACAATGATTGACTTTAGTGGTTTGGTTACTTTGAATTCGCATAACAGGTTGGTTAGGAGTATGAAAGCTAACAACCTTACGAAAATCATGATGAGTAGTTAACCAATCGTTTCCAAAAATCACATCAAAGGCAAGTATTTTCAAAGAGATAAGATCGACAGGTAACGTGAAAATGTTGATTTGAACAAGATTTATAAATAGTGGAGGTAACGAATGTTTCTACTAACGAAGTTTCAACCAATAAGTCAAAGTCTAATTTCTCTGAAGTCAAATTTAAACGTTGAGCGCAAGCAAAAGAGATAAAAGAATGGGTAGAACCGGTATCTAATAAGGTATAGACTTTGCAAGAATTTATAATTAACTAACCCATGATAACTTCATTCGTGTTCCTTGTCTCAAAAAATGCTATCTTTTAAACTATCGATTTTGACTTGTCTGGACATTCTTTGGCGTCACCATCCTATCTAGACTTGACTTTGCTATAGAGGACATTCCACGATTAATTGCTTCATCGCATTCTTGATCCATGATTTGAATTATTACTCTCCGATCCATATCGAATTGGGGTTGACCGCTCTGCCCAGGGTAATTCTGAACTCGATGTTGGATTCTACCAATTGCTGTCCAAAAAGCGAAATCTATTTCATCTATTATGGATTTATTGGATCTAACGTCTTTTTCTACAATATCAACGCGTCGTGCGACTTTTACCCATGCATCCTCTATTCTCATTCGTTTAGTTGTTTCTTCTTTCATCAGAACTTTGATCATAGCATTATTAGATTCTAGCTCTAATATCTTATACTCTGACAAAGAGTGCTTCTGTTCAAGTATCGCGCATCGGGTAACACAATTTTGAATTGTTACATCTCTTTGCTCCACGTCCGCCTGTCGTTCTTCAGCCTGCTTTTCTAACTCATGAATACGATTTTACAATTCTACATTTTTATCATAAAGTTCTTCTAATAAATTCTCCTCAGGTTCTTCTTCTTCCTCTTCTTCCCCACTCTCAGCTGCTACCTCTGCGACTATCTCGGGTGCAACTATCAATTCTTCACTCACCACATGGATATCTCTAATCCCTTCTTTGCCTGACATCACATTATCCTGGTTGGTGATTAGAGGTTTCTCCACGATCTCATGTGCTTCATTGCTTATCTCAACATTTTTGGATGCCATTTTCAAATACTGCCACAAAACCAGGGTTAATTAATATATTACATATTATCTCTATACTCTGACCGACCAATTAAATAACTAATAAACTTAGGTAGGTCATACTAGTGAAGGAATTCCCCGTCTCTCCTCTCCTATTTCTATTCTCACATCCTTGCCAGGGATCATATCCCTAAGCTTTGATACCAACTGTGACGCCGCCAAAATTAGGTATACATCACCCATCTTGAGTCGCCAGATACATGGTACAGAATTCAAATACAACTGTCATGTACAATACGACAAAACATAAACTGTGAGTTTGAATACAAATATTGTCTACTAGAGAGTATATAAACTCAAAAGGAGTCCTCATTACAATTATTATCACACTATGTCACAGAATAGTGAGGACTACTAATGCACCATCTAGGACCATCACTCTGTTCCCCGACTAGTCCCATCTACGTTCTCATTTCCTGAAGAGAACAGTGAAAGAAAGGGTGAGCTCAACTAGCCCAGTAATAAATATTATGACTAAGATAATGTAGCATAATTTATCGTTAGCCTTCAACAGTGTTAAACTTATAAAATATAATAACTATCAAGTTTAACTGCAGCGGAACAAGCATTCCATCAGAAGAGTCAAGTAGGGAATAAAATCTACTATCTGCTATGATTTAAAAGGTTTTTCACCACTTTTATCGCTGGGACTCAGCTTAATAAATAATCCACATCATCGAATCATCTCTGCACTACAACCAAGGATATTCTTTAGTATCACGACCACGAATTATCCATGCGCTACGGCTTAAGATAATCATGTTTTCATCAATGGTCCTGATCATGCCATAAAACAATCCATCTTTGCACTACGGCCAAAGAGAATCCATAGCCATAATCATACCAAAAACTGTCCATCAATGCAATACGGGCCAATGAGGACTTTTTCCACATCATTTGTAACATTACGGTTATGATTATACCGAATAATCCCTGGTCATAATCATACCAAGTCCATCTATGCACTACAGGCCACAGATGACTTTCAACATAATATAAACATGAGGATGATGACAATGATATAAGAATTCAATAAAACAAGTTCAAGAATTAATTTATCCAGGAACTGATAACTTTAAAATTGTCAACATGATACTGCTTTGTAGAGTAAATTTTAAGAATGCTCAGAAGAATATTTCCATGAAAAGATACTGAATGAAGTGAAAATATCAAGGATATTCCACTAATTTCATGGAGTATAAAAGTCAAAAATTTAACCAATTGAGTATAATAACGAATGGAATAACAAAAGAAATCACCATGCATGGGTACTTCACATAGACAGGTTATTCCAACAGAATAATAAGTAACAGAACTAGGTCAGGCGAAATTCGCACCGACAGGATGTTCCAACAAAATAATAAAGACGGAACCAGGTCCGGCGTAAACGCACAGACAGGATATTCCAACAGAATAATAAAGAATGGAACCAGGTCCGACATAAAACGCACAGACATGATATTCCGACAGAATAATAAAGAATGAAATAACAGAAGAATTTCACCAAGTATAGGGTTGCCCGCGTATACAGGTTATTCCAACAGAATAATAAATAATGGAATAACAGAAGTTCTTTTCATGAATACAAAAGAAATAATACCCCTTACCGTAAAAGAAACTGAATATAAGATTAGGGAAGTAGCAGAATACTTTTCTATAGTTTCTCTATAATTTCTCTCTCTAGAGTTTTAGTGAATTCGTAAGAAATAATGAAGGAATGAGCTTTTATTTATAGAAAAATGGACTGAATAGTAACTAATTTATGAACGGTCTAGATTGATTTACTTTTAAACGGACGGTCCATATTGATTTACTATTAAAACTTAAAGCAACGGCCCATACTGATTTACTATTAAAACTTTAAACCAGCGATCCATATTGATTCACTATTATAACTTTCCACCAGCGGTCCATATTGATTTACTATTATATCTTCAACCAACGATCTGAAAAATTAGCACATCTCCTCATTGAATAATATTGTACCCAAAAATGATTTGGACCGAAAAGAAATATATTTTACGGGTGATCAATAGTACCCTGTGAATAGTAACTCATGAATAGTAACTCATGAATAGTAACTCGTGAATAGTAACTCATAAATAGTAACTCGTGAATAGTACTCTGACACGAAAAGTGTCCTGAATACCCGATTGAACAATACTGAGTGACTTCTCACATAAGCATCAATAATTAATACCGTGTACTACTATGTAACCACGCGTATTACTGTACTTTTAACACCGGGTGTTTCAACAGTTAACGGTAAAACTTCCGCCGTTATTTTCATAAAGTATTTTTGTCGTTTTCTCTATCCGACAATAATTCTATTGTGTAGTCCACCAATGATTGTACCGTCATACGGATATTCCCCGACTAAAAGAATATTCCCCGACCAATCGAATATTGTACAACCACTTGCTTACTTTGCAAAATTTGTAAATATTACCCACAACTATATCATTACATCAAATCAACACCATAATATAAAAAAATAATTTATTTTGAGAAAATTAAATCTTTATTCATAAAATCTGGGGTCTCACACCTGCCTTACTGAAGATGTCTTAGGAGAAGTTCCAAGAACTTTTCAACGACAAGTACTTTCCTGAAAGTATTCGTCACATGAAGGAGGTGGAGTTTATAAAGCTGGAGCAAAAAAATATGACCGTGTCACAGTACGAAGTTAAGTTTGCCTAGTTGTCCCAGTTTGCGTTCCACTTGGTTGATAATGAGGAGATAGTGACGCGGATGTTTCTAAGAGGTTTGAAACCTGAGATACGTCAATACCTAATTTCTCACAAACTGTGTTTTTATTCAGATGTTGTAAATAGGGCTCAGTTATTGGATCACGATAACGAGTTAACCTAACCAATAGAGAGCAGCCAGCAAATCGATATTACCAATGGTAGCAGTCATCGAAGCGGTGATAACAAACGAGGATGGAATCAACATGCCAAAAATGGTAACCACTTCGGTGGTAATCATGGTCAAGATAATAGAAGTGGAAATTTCAAAAAGAGGACATTCAATAATGATGGAAAGACATTAATACCAGCACCTGTTGTTAAGGAATGAGAACAATCGCCGGTCGTATGTTACAAATGAGGAGGGGAGGGACACATCAGTCCAAACTGTACGCAGCAGTCCAAAGCATGTTACAATTGTGGAAGAAAAGGTTACTTAGTCCAATTTTGTCGTGCACCAAAGTCAAGTCCAGCTGGGATGGAGGCATCAAAGATTGTCCCAGACAAGATAAAATCGGTAGTTCAAGGGAAAGCGTTTGTCGTAACCTCCCAGAAAGTAAGGAACCCGAATGAGGTCATCACAGGTAAGCTTATCATAAACTCTAGCGAAGTATATACCTTATTTGATACCAGTTCTACCCATTCTTTTATTTTTCCTACTTGCGCTCAACGTTTAAATTTGACTCCGGAGAAATTAGACTTTGACTTATCTGTTGAAACTTCGTTGGGAGAAACCTTCATTACATCCACTGTTTATAAGTCTTATTTGGCTCAAATCGGTACTCTCACATTACCTGTCGATTCTAGGGATTGATTGGTTAACTACTCATCATGCAAAAATTAATTATTTTCGTAAGGTTGTTAGCTTTCATATTCCTAACCAACCTATTATGAGAATTCAAGCAACCAAACCATTAAAATCAATCATTGTCATCTCAAGACATAAAGCTATTCATTTATTATAAAACGAATGTCAAACTTTCTTAGCTCATGTCACAGATTTAAAAAAATACGTCAGTTTTGAATGATATTTCTATTGTTAATAAATTTCCTGACGTATTCCCTGAAGAACTGTAAGACCCCGACTTATTATAAATAAAATTAAATTTCCTCTATTCATTATTTTGAAATATTAAGGGTTGATTTGGTTAATGTGGTTAGTTATGGGTAAAATGCGCAAATATTTCAAATAAGCAAGTGGTTATAAAATATTCATTTTTATCGAAGAATATTCATTTGGTCGTGGAATATTATTACTGTCGGGGAATATTCGTACGACGTCGCAGCCTTGTGTGGGCCCCATAACGAAAAGCAATGATGAAGATCATTCATCTTTTCACTACATGCCAAAGATATTCAGTAATATCATCATTTAGGACTGATGATGATGAAAAATATTTTAAAGAAAACGAATCCAGTGAAACAAAAGAATAAATATTAAGGATTCGTATTTCAGCTATTCCATGTCCAAAAATATCTCATAAATAATCATAGTGGAGTAAAATTCAAGAATGACCAAAACATGGATACAATCAAAGCTAGTATCCATAATAGATATTTTGGACAAAAAGAAGAAAATTTTATTCTTCGGTGAATAATGTCGTACTCGTGAATAGTGCCGTATACGTGAATAGTAACTCCGACACAAAAGGTTCCAAATTTGATAAAAAGTTCAAACCAATATTTCGACATAATGATATTGAAGAAAATAATATCATTTAAGAAGAAAATAACATCCCTTACCTCGTAAAGACAAAACTTCTAGTTGAAACACCAGATATAAGCTATGATTTGAACTTGCACCGTATAGCAACAATCAAAGTATTAAAATACTCACAAGAATACGCTTAATATATCGAGAGAGAAAGGGAGAGAAAACTTCAGTTTCTGGTGTGATTTTCAATTCTAACCTAAGCACCCTATTTATAAGAAAATGTTTAGAACACCAAAGCAGAAAATTTAATATAATATTATTATTTATTTTATAAATTCCTATGCCCACTTTTATCAACTGATCTCAGCCACCAAGCACATGTTAATGATGCCCACAAAATGAACAAAAAACATTTTTCTTAAAAAAATTATTTAAAACTTCAAAAATCAATTATTTCAGAATTTCGGAACTTAAATAATTCATAACAAATACCCCTTTTATCAAAAAAATTCAAACCTCAGTCATTTGCATAGGAAATTTCATTATCTACAATTTTACAGAAGAAAATTTTTCCAAATTCCAAACAGAAATTGACCGAAATCCATAAACGGACGATTTTACAGGCTATAATTAAATTTCAGTCAAGAAATGGGCCCACAAACATGTTTAACATGTTTTAAACAACTTTTTCAATAAAAATACTCTTCTTCCTCATATACTCATATATCCCACATTCATTATAAAAATATCATCATTATTATATTATAATAATATAATAAAATATTATTTTATCAGAAAAAATAAAATATCAATTTTCAACAATTGTCACTTTAAAAATTTTCTCCATCTATATCTATATAAAATGAATATTTTCTTCATCATATAAATCAATAATTAATTATTCACAAATAATATTACAGAATCACAATACTGACAACCATGCAGTTTTTAGGAAAGAGGGGGCTTTCCAATAAGAATATCTCCTTACTGGCGCGCAATTAGGTGACCAAACCTCTCCTTAGACAGAACTTTCTAGACATTGCCAATAATGTTATCTAATAATATTATTCAGGAAGTTCCTGGGGTAGACCGGGAAGTTCTTCAGGAAATATGTCAGGAAAGTCAATAATAACAGGAATATTATTCAAATATGACGTGTCTTTTTTCAAATCCATAACATGGGCTAAGAAAGCTTGACTTCCATTTTTTTAATAAATGAATGGCTTTATAGCTTGATATAACAGTGATTGATTTTAATGGCTTAGTTACTTGAATTCGCACAACAGGTTGGTTAGGAATATGAAAACTAACAACCTTACGAAAACAATCAATTTTGGCATGATGAGTAGTTAACTAATCAATCCCTAAAATCACATTAAAAGTAAGTATCTTTAAAGAGATAAGGTCAACAGGTAATGTGATGGTGCCAACTTGGATCAAACAAGATTTATAAACAAGGAATGTGATGAAAGTTTCTCCTAACGGAGTTTCCACAAATAAATCAAAGTCTAATTTCTCCCGAGTCAAGTTTAAACGTTGAGCACAAGCAGGAGAAATAAATGAATGGGTAGCACCGATATCTAGTAAGGTATAAACTTCGCATGAATTTATGATTAGCTTGTGATCACCTCGTTTGAGTTCCTCTCATGTTGACCAGTCACGACAAACGCTATTCCAGGAACAATTGACTTTGACTTTTCTGGGACAGCGTTTTGAGTCACCATCCCCACTGGACTTGGTTTCGCTACAGTACAATCTCGAGTGATATGTCCTTCCTTTCCATAATTATAGCATACTTTGAACTATTGTGGACAGTTTGAGCTGATATTTCCCTCTTTTCCACATTTATAGCATACGACCGGTGGTCGTTCTCCTCCCTTAAAACTAGTTGCTGCTGGTGCTGACGTCTTCACAGTGTCATTGTTGAATCTCCTCTTTTTAAAATCTCCCCCCAACTCGCTTTTTCTATTTTCATAGCCACGATTACCACCAGAGTGGTTGCCGCTCTTGTCCGTATTTTTCTTTCTCCGCTGGTTATCGTTGTTCTGATGACTGCTGTCACCGGTATGATCCTGGTTGTGGTCCCTCGGTTGACCGTACTCGTTATCTCGCTCTAATAATTGAGCCCTGTTGACAACATCTGAATAGAGAGAAAATTTATGAGAAATGAGATATTGATGTATGCCGGGTTTTAAACCTCTCAAAAACATCCGCGTCATACGTTCCTCATTCTCCACCAAATGAGGTGCAAATCTGGACAACTCTACAAACTTTGCCTCATACTGGGACACCGTCATGTTATTCTTCTCCAGTCTAATAAACTCTACCTCCTTCATATGACGAATACTTTCAGGAAAATACTTGTTATTGAACGGTTTCTGAAATATCTCCCAAGACATGCTGAGTGCGGTTGGATGGGTACAATTCACAGACTCCCACCAGTAGTCTGCCTCGCCATGAAACATAAAGGTGGCGAATGGAACCTTCTGTTCATTCGTGCATCCCAAGACATCGAATATCTTGGTAATTTGTTTAACCCACGTCTCTGCCTTGATCGAATCCGGCTTTCCAATAAATTCTGGTGGTCCCAACTCTTTGAACTGCTTGGCTGTGACAAACCATGAATTGCTATCATTTCCTCCTGTATTTTAAACACGAGTCTCACTCGTCTGATTTTGCATGAACTGCAAAAAGCTTCTAAACATCCCATCGTTCATCATCTACTCAGTGGTGTTGTTCACAGGAGGAACATTGCCAGCCTGTTGCACGTTCTCCTCGTTGGTGAGCACAGGTGTCTCCACGGTCTCATTTACTCCACTGTTAACATTCTCAGTCGACATTCTCAAATACTGCCATAAAACAAGGGTTAATTTAAAAAATTAACATATCACATAATATCCCTATATTATGACCGACCAACAAATAAGCTTAGGTAGGACACACTAGCGAAGGATTTACTCGTCTCTCCCCTCCTAGTTCTATTCCTCGATCTCCACCAGAAATCATATCCCTAAGCTCTGATACAACATGTGACGCCCTCAAAATAGGTATACAACACCCATTATTCTAAGTCGTCAAAATACATGGTACAGAAACAACTACAACTTTATTAATACAACATAAAAACTGTGAGTTTAAATACAAATATTGTCATCTAGACAATATCCACACTCAAATAAGTCCTCACTACAATTATTGATACATTATTCTACAAAAATGGTGAAGACTACTAAAACGACTTTCTAGAACCTTCATTCCATACCCCGACTTGTACTCGCTATATTCTAGCCTCCTGAGAAGAAAAATGGAACAAAAAGGAAAAGGGTGAGCTCAACTAGCCCAGTAAAGAATATTATGACTAAGATAACATATAACAAATTATCGTTAGTCTTCAACAGGGAAAAATCTAATAGAATACAATAGACAACCAGTTTTAAATCAATCTTCGTAGCGGAAATAATAATTCATTAGAAGAGTTAAGTAGAGAATGCAAACTACTATCTTCTATATAAGAATTTAAAAGTTCATCGTCGATATTTTATCCCTGTAACATCAATTAATATATATCTGGAATTAAATATTCTTCTTTGCACTACAGGCCAAAGATATTCATCAGTTGGTCATGTTCATCTAAACACCTGTTCATCTTTACAATACGGGCCAAAGATATTCATCAAAAAATCATTCATCTTTGCACTACATGCCAAAGATATTCAGTAATATCATCATTTAGGACTGAGGATGATGAAAAATATTTTAAAGAAAACGAATCCAGTGAAACAAAAGAATAACTATTAAGGATTCGTATTTCAGCTATTTCATGTCCAAAAATACCTCATAAATAATTATAGTGGAGTAAAATTCAAGAATGATCAAAACATGGATACAATCAAAACTAGTATCCATAATAGATATTTTAGACAAAAAGAAGAAAATTTTATTTTTTGATGAATAATATCGTATTCATGAATAGTGCCGTATACGTGAATAGTAACTCCGACACAAAAAGTTTGAAATTTGATAAAAAGTTCAAACCAATATTTCGACATAATGATATTGAAGAAAATAATAACATTTAAGAAGAAAATAACATCCCTTACCTCGTAAAGACATTACTTCTAGTTGAAACACGGGATATAAGCCATGACTTGAATTTGTACCGTATAGCAACGCTCAAAGTAATAAAATACTGACAAGAATACACTCAATATATCGAGAGCGAAAGAGAGAGAAAACTTCAGTTTCTGGTGTGATTTTTAATTCTAACCTAAGCACCCTATTTATAGGAAAATGCTTAGAACACTAAAACAGAAAATTTAATATAATATTATTATTTATTTTACAAATTCCTACGCCCACTTTTATCAACTGATCTCAGCCACCATGCACATGTTAATGATGCCCACAAAATGAACAAAAAACGTTTTTCTTAAAAAAATTATTTAAAACTTCAAAAATCAATTATTTCAGAATTTCGGAACTTCAATAATTCATAACAAATAGCCCTTTTATCAGAAAAATTCAAACCTCATGTCTTTTCCATAGAAAATTTCATTATCTACAACTTTACAGAAGAAAAGTTTTCCAAATTCAAAACAGAAATTGACCGAAATTCACAAACGGGCGATTTTACAGGCTATAATTAAATTTTAGTCAAGAAATGGGCCCACAAACATGTTAACATGTTTAAAATAATTTTTGCAATAAAAATACTCTTCCTCCTCATATACTCATATATCCCACATTTATTATAAAAATATCATCATTATTTTATTATAATAATATAATAAAATATTATTTTATCAGAAAAAATAAAATATCGATTTTCAACAATTGGCACTTTTAAAATTTTCTCCATCTATATCCACATAAAATGAATATTTTCCTCATCATATAAATCAATAATTAATTATTCACAAATAATATTACAGAATCACAATACTGACAACTAGGCAGTTTCCAGGAAAGAGGGGGCTTTCTAATAAGAATATCTCCTTACTAGCGCGCAATTAGGTGACCAAACCTCTCCTTAGACAGAACTTTCTAGACATTGCCAATAATGTTATCTAATAATGTAAAACCCCAACTTTTTGAATAAAGATGAATTTTCTATAAATATTATTTTTGAATATTATGGAGTGAAATTGATATAATAGTTGTGGGTAATATTTATAAATTTTGCAAAGTACGCAAGTTGTTATATAATATTCGATTGGTCGGGGAATATTTGTTTTAACAGGGAATATTAGTACAACGGCACAATCATTGGTGGACCCCACAACGGAATTATTATCGGATTGAGAAAACGACAAAAATACTTTATGAAAATAACGGCGGAAGTTTTACCGTTAACTGTTGAAACACCCGGTGTTAAAAGTACAGTAATACGCGTGATTTCATAGTAGCACACGGTATTAATTATTGATGCTTAAGTGATAAGTCACTCAGTTTTGTTGGTATTATTAATGTAATAATACAGAAAATCTTTTTATATAAAACATAATACTTCTATAAAGTTATTCTATAAATAGAATATATTATATTCTATTATGCATAGTGTTGCATAGTGTCTGCATAGTAAAATCTTTTTATATAAAACAGAATAATTTTATAAAGTTATCTGTTTTATTAGACAATAATTAGAATATATTATATTTTATTATGCATAGTGTTTGCATAGTAAAATCTTTTATAAAGTTATTCGTTTTATTAAATTATAAATAGAATATATTATATTTTATTTAAAAGATTTTACTTTAAATATGGACCGTCAGATTAAAATAAATCAATCTGGACCGTTCATAGATTAGTTACTATGCATTCCATTTTCCTATAAATAGAAGCTCATTCCTTCATTATTTTCTTACGAATTCACTGAAACTCTAGAGAGATAAACTATAGAGAGAAAGAAGAAAGTGTTCTGCTACTTCACTACTTATATATCCAGTACTCTTCTTCTTAAGGTGGGGAATATTATTTTTTGTACTCGTAAGGAGTGTTATTCTTTCTTATTCATGAAGAGAACTGTTGTTATTCCAATTCTTTATTATTCTATTGGAATAACCTGTATACGCGGGCTACCCTATACTTGGTGAAATTCTTCTATTATTCCATTCTTTATTATTATGTTGGAATAACCTGTCTATGCAAAGTACTGCATACATGGTGAAATTCTTTTAATATTCCATTCTTTATTATTCTGTTGGAATATCCTGTTTGTACATTTTACGCCAGACCTGGTTCCGTTATTTATTATTCTATTGGAATATCCTGTTTGTCCGTTTTACGCCGGACCTGATTTCGTTATTTATTATTCTGTTGGAATATCTTGTCGGTGCGAATTTTGCCCGACCTGGTTCCGTTATTATTATTCTGTTGGAATAACCTGTCTATGCGAAATACCGCATGCATGGTGATTTCTTTTGTTATTCCATTCTTTATTATACTCAGTTGGTTAAAGTTTTGACTTCTATACTCCATGAAATTAGTGGAATATCCTTGATATTTGCGCTTCATCAAGTATCTTTTTATAGAAATATTCTTCTGAGCATTCTTGAATTTTATTCTACAAAGAAGTATCATGTTGACAATTTGGACGTTATCAGTTCCTAGATTAATTAATTCTTGAACTTGTTTTATTGAATTCTTATATCATTGTCATCATCCTCATGTTTATATTTTATTGAAAGTCATCTATGGCCTCTAGTGCATAGATGGACTTGGTATGATTATGACCAGGGATTATTCAGTGTAATCATGACCGTAATGTTACAAATGATGTGGTAAAAGTTCTCATTGGCCTGTAGTGTATTGATGGACAATTGTTGGCATGATCATGACCATTAATGAATACACAAATATTCTTGGACCGTAGTGCATGGATAATTGTGGTCGTGATACTAAAGAATATCCTTGGCCGTAGTGCAGGGGTGATTCGATGATGTGGAATATTTATTATGCCGAGTCTCAGCGATAACAGTGATGAAAAACCTTTTAAATCATAAAAGATAGTAGATTTTATTTTCTACTTGACTCTTTTAATGGATTGCTTGTTCCGCTGCAGTTAAACTTGATGTCTATTATATTTTATCAGTTTAACATTGTTGGAGACTAATGATAATTTATTTTACATTATCTTAGTCATAATATTTTTTACTGGGCTAGTTGAGCTCACCCTTTCTTTCACTGTTCTCTTCAGGAAATGAGAATATAGCTAGGACGAGTCGGGGAACGGAGTGATGGTCCAGAGGATAGCATTAATAGTCCTCACTATTCTGTGAAATAGTGTGATAATAATTGTAATGAGGACTCATTTTGATTTTGTATAATCTCTAGTAGATAATATTTGTATTCAAACTCACAGTTTATGTTTGTCGTATTGTACACAACAGTTGTATTAGTAAGTTGTATTTGAATTTTGTACCATGTATCTGACGACCCAAGATGGGTGATGTATACCTAATTTTGGGGGCGTCACAGTTGGTATCAAAGCTTAGGGATATGATCCATGGCTAAGATGTGAGACTAGAACTAGGAGGGGAGAGACGGGGAATTCCTTCGCTAGTATGACCTACTTAAATTTATTTTGTATTTAAATTAGTTGGTCAGTGTTTAGAGATATTATGTTACATGTCAATTAACCTTTGTTTTGTGGCAGTATCTAAAAATGACATCCGAAAATGTTGAGAATAGAAATGGAGCACAAGAGATCGTTGAGTCTCCACATATCAATAATCAGGAGAATGTGCATCAGGAAGGCGACAATCCTCATGCAAACAACAACACTGACCAAATGATGAATAATGGATTGTTCAGAGGCTTTATGCAATTCATGCAACAGCAGGCGAGAGCGACTCCTGTCCAAAATGTAGGTTGAAACACTGGAAACTCTCGGGCGGTCACCGCTAAACAGTTCAAGGAGGTGGGACCACCGGAGTTTATAGGAGAGCCAAAACCACTTATGGCGAAAGCATGGATAAAGCAGATCACCAAGATATTTGATGTCTTGGGATGCTCCGAGGAGCAAAAGGTTCCCTTTGCCGCCTTTATGTTGCGCGGAGAGGCAGATTACTGGTGGGAATCAGTAAAACGTATTCAACCTACTGTACTGAAGATGTCTTGGGAGAAGTTGCAAGAGCTGTTCAACGACAAATACTTTCTCGAAAGTATTCGTCACATGAAGGAGGCAGAGTTTATCAAATTGGAGCAAAACAACATGTCTGTGTCGCAATACGAGGCAAAATTTGCGGAGTTATCCCAGTTTGCGTCGCACTTGGTGGATAATGAAGAGAGAATGACGCGAATGTTTTTAAGAGGTTTGAAGATAGAGATACGTCAACATCTTATTTCTCATAAACTGTGTTTGTATTCAGATGTTGTAAATAGGGCTCAGTTGGTGGAGCGCAATAACGAGTCAATTCAACCAAAAGAGAGCAGCCGACAAAATGATAATACCAGTGAAAGCAGTCATCGAAGCGGTGATAACAAGCGTGGAGGGAATCAACATGCCAGAAATGGTAACCACTTTGGTGGTAATCAGGGCCATAATAATAAGAATGTACATTTCAAGAAGAGGAGATTCAACAATGATGGAAAGACGTCAGCACCAACACCCGTTGTTAAGGAAGGAGAAAGACCACCTATCATATGCTTCAAATGCGGAGGGGAGGGACACATCAGTCCAAATTGCACGATGCCGTCTAAAGCATGTTATAATTGTGGAAGAGAAGGTCACTTAGCCCGATTTTGTCGTTCACCGAAGACAAATTCAGCTAGGATGGAGGCACCAAAGGCTGTCCCAGAAAGGTCAAAGCCGATAATGCAAGGGAGAGCGTTTGTTGTGACCCCCAGAGAGCAAGGAACCCGAATGAGGTCATCATAGGTAATCTTATCATAAACTCTAGCGAAGTCTACACTTTATTTGATACCGCTTCTACCCATTCTTTTATTTCTCCTACTTATGCTCAACGATTAAATTTGACTCCGGAGAAATTAGACTTTGACTTACCTGTGGAAACTCCGTTAGGAGAAACCTTCATTACATCCATGGTTTATAAGTTTTGTTTGGTTCAAGTTGGTACCCATACATTACCTGTCGATCTTATTGCATTAAAAATACTTGCATTTGATGTAATTCTAGGGATTGATTGGTTAACTACTCATCATGAAAAAATTGATTGTTTTCGTAAGGTTGTTCGCTTTCATATTTCTAATCGACCTATTATTGCAAATTCAAGCAACCGAACAATTAAAATCAATCACTGTCATCTCAAGCTATAAAGCTATTCAATTATTGAAAAACGGATGTCAAGCTTTCTTAGCTCATGTCACAGATCTAAACAAAAATACGTCAGTTTTGAATAATATTTCTATTGTTAATGAATTTTCTGACGTATTCCCTGAAGAACTTCCTGGCCTACCCCCAGAGCGTGAAATTGAATTTTGTATCGACCTTTAACCCGGTATAAAACCCATTTCCAAAGCCCCATATCGAATGGCTTCTATTGAACTTCAGGAGTTAAAGACTCAACTGCAGGAATTGTTAGACATTGGCTTTATTCGTCCTAGTACTTCTCCTTGGGGTGCTCCTGTTCTATTCGTGAAGAAGAAAGATGGGAGTATGCGACTTTGTATTGATTATCGGGAGTTGAATCATGTCACCATCAAAAATAGGTACCCATTCCCACGTATTGATACCTGTTTGACCAGTTTCAAGGAGCCAAATTCTTTTCAAAGATTGATCTTCGTTCCAGATATCACCAATTGAAGATTAGAACCGATGATATTCCAAAGACGGCTTTCAGAACTCGGTACGGGCATTATGAATTCCTAGTCGTGTCCTTTGGATTGACTAATGCTCCTGCTGCCTTCATGGATATGATGAACCGAGTATTCAAGGAATATTTGGATCATTTTGTGGTCGTCTTTTTTGATGACATCCTCATATATTCCAAAAGCCGTGAAGATCATGAGAAACACTTGAGGCTGATACTCCAAAAGCTTCGTGAATACAAGCTTTATGCCAAGTTGAAGAAATACGAGTTCTGGCTTGAGGAAGTAGCATTCCTTGGGCATGTGGTATTAAGTCATGGAATATCTGTTGACCCAACAAATATTGAAGCTATTCAAAGCTGGGAGCAACCTAAATCAGTGACCGAAGTACGTAGCTTTCTCGGCTTAGCTGGTTATTATCGGAGATAATGAAATTTCCTTTGAAAAAGACATGTGGTTCGAATTTTTCTGACAAAAGGGCTATTTATTATGAATTATTGAAGTTCCGAAGTTCCAGAATAATTGATTTTTGAAGTTTTAAATTTTTTTTAAAAGAAAAATATTTTTTTTCATTTGGTTGGCTCCACTTGCACATATTAGTTGCTGATTTCAAATATCTAGAGGTGGGTATAGGGATTTGGTTAATAAATATTATTAATTTATTAAGTTTTATGCTTTGGTGTTCTAAGCATTTTCCTATAAATATGGTGCTTATGTTAGAATTGAAAATCACACAAGAAACTGAAGTTTTCTCTCTCTTTCTCTCTCGATATATTGAGCATATTCTTGTGAGTATTTTAATACTTTGAGTGTTGCTATACGGTGCAAGTTCAAGTCATAGCCTATATCCGGTGTTTCAACTAGAAGTACTGTCTTTACGAGGTAAGTGATATTTTTTTTAAAAATGATATTAATTCTTTCAATATCATTATACCGGAATATTGTGAGTATTTTTCTTGTGAAATTCTTGTCTTTTAGTGTCGGGGTTACTATTCACGTATACGACACTATTCACGTATACGACACTATTCACGAATACGACACTATTCACAGAAAAATTAAAATTTTGTTTTTCGTCCAAAATATCTATTATGGATACTAGCTTTGATTGTATCCATGTTTTTATCATTCTTGAATTTTACTCCACTATGATTATTTATGAGGTATTTTTGGACATGGAATAGCTGAAATACGAATCCTTAATATTTATTCTTTTGTTTCACTAGATTCTTTTTTTTTAAAATATTTTTCATCATCCTCAGTCCTAAATGATAATATAATTGAATATCTTTGGCCTGTAGTGCAAAGATTAATGACTTCTGATGAATATCTTTGGCCCGTAGTGCAAAGATGAACAGATGTTTAAATAAACATGACCAACTGGTGAATATCTTTGGCATGTAGTGCAAAGATGAATATTTGATTCCAGATATATATTGATTTATGTTACAGGGATAAAATATTGATGATGGACTTTTAAATTCATAGATAATGGTAGATTTCATTATCTACGTAACTCTTCTATGAATTATTGTTTCCGCTGCGAATATTGATTTAAAACTGGTTGTCTATTGTATTCTATTAGATTTTTCCCTGTTGAGGACTAACGATAATTTGTTCTATGTTATCTTAGTCATAATATTCTTTACTGGGCTAGTTGAGCTCACCCTTTTTCTTTTTGTTCCATTTTTCTTCTCAGGAGACGAGAATGTAGCGAGTACTAGTCGGGGTATGGAATGAAGGTTCTAGAAAGTCATTTTAGTAGTCCTCACCATTTTTGTAAAATAATGTATCAATAATTATAATGAGGACTTATTTGAGTGTGGATATTGTCTAGATGACAATATTTGTATTTAAACTCACAGTTTTTATGTTGTATTAATAAAGTTGTAGTTATTTCTATACCATGTATTTTGACGACTTAGAATGGGTGTTGTATACCTATTTTGGGGGCGTCACAGTTGGTATCAGAGCTTAGGGATATGATCTATGGCGGAGATCAGGGAATAGAACTAAGAGGGGAGAGACGAGTAAATCCTTCGCTAGTGTGTCCTACCTAAGCTTATTTGTTGGTTTGTCATAATATAGGGATATTATGTGATATGTTAATTTGTTAAATTAACCCTTGTTTTATGACAGTATTTGAGAATGTCGACTGAGAATATTAACAGTGGTGTAAATGAGACCGTGGAGACACCTTTGCTCACCAATGAGGAGAACGTGCAACAGGCTGACAATGTTCCTCCTGTAAACAACACCACTGAGCAGACGATGAACGATGAGATGTTTAGAAGCTTTTTGCGATTCATGCAAAACCAGACGAAGGAGATTCCTGTTCAAAATATAGGAAGAAACAATGGCAACGCACAACTAGGTCACAACCAAACAGTTCATAGAGTTGGGACCACCAGAATTCTGGGGAAAGCTGGATCCGATTAAGGCGGAGACGTGGGTCACGCAAATTACCAAGATATTCGATGTCTTGGGATGCACGGAGGAACAGAAAGTTCCATTCGCCACTTTTATGTTCCGTAATGCGGCAGATTACTAGTGGGAATCTGTGAAGCGTACCCATCCAGCCGCACTCAGCATGTCTTGGGAGACATTTCAGAAACTGTTCAATGAAAAATACTTTCCTGAAAGTGTTCGTCATATGAAGGAGGTAGAGTTTATTAGATTGGAACAAAACAACATGACGGTGTCCCGGTACGAGGCGAAGTTCGCGGAGTTATCCAGGTTTGTACCTCATTTGGTGGAGAATGAGGAACGTATAACGCGGATGTTTCTGAGAGGTTTGAAACCCGGCATACGTCAATATCTCATTTCTCATAAATTTTATCTCTATTCAGATGTTGTCTACAGGGGTCAATAATTAGAGCGAGATAACAAGTACGGTCAACCGAGGGACCACAACCAGGATCATACCGGTGACAGCAATCATCAGAACAACGATAATAGCGGAGAAAGAAGTATACGGACAAAAGCGGTAAACACTCTGGTGGTAATCGTGGCCATGAAAATATAAGAAGCGAGTTGGGGGAGATTTAAAAAATAGGATATTCAACAATGACACTATGAAGACAACAGCACCAGCATCAACTGGTTTTAAGGGAGGAGAACGACCACCGATCGTATGCTATAAATGTGGAAAAGAGGGACACATCAGCCCAAACGGTCCGCAACAGTTCAAGGTATGCTATAATTGTGGAAAGGAAGGACATATCGCTCGAGATTGTACGGTAGCGAAACCAAGTCCAGTGGGGATGGTGACTCAAAAGGCTGTCCTAGAAAAGTCAAAGTCAACGGTTCCTGGAAAAGCGTTTGTTATGACTGGTCAACATGTGAGGAACCCAAATGAGGTGATCACGGGTAAGCTAATCATAAGTTCATGCGAAGTTTATACCTTACTAGATACCGGTGCTTCCCATTCATTTATTTCTCCTACTTGTGCTCAACGTTTAAACTTGACTCCAGAGAAATTAGACTTTGATTTATCTGTGGAGACTCCGTTAGGAGAAACTTTCATCACATCCATTGTTTATAAATCTTGTTTGATCCAAGTTGGAACCATCACCTTATTTGTTGACCCGGTGAAGATTGAATCAATTCAAAGTTGGGAGCAACCGAAGTCGATGACTGAAGTACGTAGCTTTCTGGGCTTAACTGGTTATTATCGGAGATTCGTAGAAGGATTTTCTCAAATTGCTACTCCATTAACTTAGCTGATTCGGAAAGATATAAAATTCGTATGGAGCGAGGAATGCGAGGAGAGTTTCCAAGAGCTTAAGAGGAGACTCATTTTGGCACCTGTTCTGACAATACCATCTGGTTCGGATGGATTTGTTATCTACATAATGCTTCAGACAAAGGGTTAGGATGTGTTTTCATGCAACGTGGGAAAGTCATAGACTATTCCTCACGACAACTTAAAGAATATGAGAGGAATTATCCTACTCATGATCTAGGGTTGGCAGCAGTCGTTTTCGCGCTAAAGATCTGGAGGCACTATCTATATGGGGAGAAAGTGGAGATATATTCAGACCATAAAAGCCTCAAATATTTCTTCACCCAAAAGGAACTTAACATGCGGTAACAACATTGGCTCGAGCTGTTGAAAGACTACGACCACACCATTCAATACAATCTTGGAAAAGCAAACGTGGTAGCTGACGCGTTGAGAAGAAGATTATATGCGGGAACGAGAACGATGTTGTAAACACAAAGGCCTATTTTCTGTGATTTACAAAAGATGAAGGTAGAATTCAAGACTCTGGGGACCCATGCAATGATGTCAAGTATACGTATAGAACCAACTTTAATCGAAAAAGTTAAAGTTTCTCAAGCCACAGACCCGGAGCTGATGCGTATGAAGAAGAAAGTACAAGAAGGTGTTATTCCAGAGGTAAGAATCGATGAAGAAGGAATACTTTGAGTCTACTCCAGACTTTGTATTCCTAACAATTCTGATTTGAAGTACAAGATAATGATGGAGGCACACAATACACCATTTGCAATCCATCCTGGAAGTACCAAAATGTATCGTGATCTTTGACATACATTTTGGTGGAACAATATGAAGAGAGAGATTTCAAAGTTTATCTCGAGGTGTTTAACTTGTCAACGTGTAAAGGCAGAGTATCAAGTGCAAAAGAGTCCATTGCAACCACTTGAGATTCCGAAATGGAAGTGGGAACACATTACCATGGATTTCGTTTTGGGTCTTCCCACAGTTTCTCAAGGCATAAATGCTATTTGGGTTATTGTTGATAGATTAACCAAGTCTACTCATTTCTTGCCGATACAGGAGACTTATTCCCTTGAACGTATTGCTCATATATACGTAGATGAGATTGTGAGATTGCATGGCATGCCAGTATCCATAGTTTCGGATCGTGACCCAAGATTCACTTCAAGATTTTGGGTTAGCTTGCAAAAAGCTATGGGCACGGATTTACGATTTAGTTCGGCATACCATCCTCAAACAAATGGACAATCAGAGAGGACTATTCAAACTCTTGAAGATCTATTAAGACTCGGTGTCCTAGACTTCAAAGGGAGTTTGGATAAGTATTTACCATTGGTGGAATTTTCCTACAACAACAGTTATCAGACAAGTATAGGTGTGGCTCCATTTGAAGCATTATATGGACGGAAGTGTCGCTCTCCAGTATGTTGGGATGAGGTAGGTGAAACAACATTATTGGGACCAGAGTTGGTACGTATTACTACAGAAAGATCCAAATGATTCGACAACGTATACAAACGGCACATGATTGACAAAAGAGTTATGCGGATCTTCATCGAAAGGACGTAGAATTTAGTATTGGGGATCATGTATTGTTGCGTGTGGCTCCATGGAAGGGAGTTATAAGATTCGAGAAGAGAGGAAAGCTCAATCCACGATTTATTGGTCCATTTCAGATTCTTGATCGAGTAGGAAATGTGGCCTATAGACTCGCGTTACCTCTAAGTATGTTTCATGTTCATAATGTTTTTCACGTATCCGGGCTTTGTAAATATGTGAAAGGCCTGAACCACGTTATTGAGTTAGAACTGGACGAGATAGCCGAAGACTTAACGTACGAAGAGGTACCGGTCAAGATCTTGGAAAGAAAAGAGCATGTCCTACACATGAAGGTCATACCATAAGTTAAGGTTTTGTAGAGGAACCATGCTATAGAGGAAATGACCTAGGAGTTGGAAACAAAAATGAAAGCGAGGTACCCTCACCTTTTCGAAGCACTAGGTATGTATGTCAATTTCGAGGACGAAATGTCATAAGAAGGGGAGGTTGTAAGACCCCAACTTATTATAAATAAAATTAAATTTCCTCTATTCATTATTTTGAAATAGTAATGGTTGATTTGATTAATGTGGTTAGTTATGCATAAAATGCGCTAATATTTCAAATAAGCAAGTGGTTATAAAATATTCATTTTTATCGGAGAATATTCGTTTGGTCGTGGAATATTCTTACTGTCGGGGAATGTTCATACGACGACGCAGCCTTATGTGGGCCCCATAACGGAAAGCGATTGGATGAAGAAAACGACAAGTATAAGTTGTTTATAAATAACGACGTAGTTATTACCGTTAATACTGTTGGAATACCCGGTGGTTAAAACATAGTAATACGCGCTGTTGCACAGTAGCACACGGTATTGCACCAATTATTGATTCTTACATAAGAAGGCACTACTCAATAATTGTTACAGTAATTACTGTTCAGTATTTTATTTTATTGATTCAATAATTGCTGCGTTGATATTTTATATTACTGTTGTTTCAATAATTGTCACTACATAGTATTTTCTATTATCGGAGCAATAATTCATATTATCTGAATAATATTATTAGATAAAATTATTGGCAATGTCTTGAAAGTTCTGTCTAAGGAGAGGTTTGGTCACCTAATTGCACGCCAGTAAGGAGAAATCTTTATTGGAAAGCCCCCTCTTTCCTAGGAACTGCCTGGTTGTCAGTATTGTGATTCTATAATATTATTTATGAATAATTAATTATTGATTTATATGATGAGAAAAATATTCATTTTATGTGGATATAGATGGAGAAAATTGTTAAAGTGACAATTGTTGAAAATCGATATTTTATCTTTTCTAATAAAATAATATTTTATTATATTATTATAATATAATAATGATGATATTTTTTATAATGAATGTGAGATATATGAGTATATGAGGAGAAAGAGTATTTTTGTTGAAAAAGTTGTTTAAAACATGTTAAACATGTCTGTGGGCCCATTTCTTGATTGAAATTTGATTATAGCCTGTAGAATCGTCCGTTTATGGATTTCGATCAATTTCTGTTTGGAATTTGGAAAAATTTTCTTCTGAAAAGTTGTAGATAATGAAATTTCCTATGGAAAAGACATATGTTTCGAATTTTTCTGATAAAAGGGCTATTTATTATGAATTATTGAAGTTCGATCTTCGTTCCAGAATAATTGATTTTTGAAGTTTTAAATATTTTTTAAAAGAAAAACTTTTTTTTTTCATTTGGTTGGCTCCACTTGCATATGTTAGTTGCTGATTTCAAATGTCTAGAGGTGGGCGTAGGAATTTGGTTAATAAATATTATTAATTTATTAAATTTTTTGCTTTGGTTTTCTAAGCATTTTTCTATAAATAGGGTGCTTATGTTAGAATTGAAAATCACACCAGAAGCTGAAGTTTTCTCTCTCTTTCTCTCTCTCTCTCTCTCTCGATATATTGAGCGTATTCTTGTGAGTATTTTAATACTTTGAATGTTGCTATACGGTGCAAGTTCAAGTCATAGCCTATATCCGGTGTTTCAACTAGAAGTACTGTCTTTACGAGGTAAGGGATATTATTTTTTTTAAAATGATATTAATTCTTTCAATATCATTATACCGGAATATTGTGAGTATTTTTCTTGTGAAATTCTTATCTTTTAGTGTCGGGGTTACTATTCACGTATACGGCACTATTCACGTATACGACACTATTCACGAATACGGCACTATTCACAGAAAAATTAAATTTTTGTTTTTCGTCCAAAATATCTATTATGGATACTAGCTTTGATTATATCCATATTTTGATCATTCTTGAATTTTACTCCACTCTGATTATTTGTGAGGTATTTTTGGACATGGAATAGATGAAATACGAATCCTTAATATTTATTCTTTTATTTCACTAGATTCGTTTTCTTTAAAATATTTTTCATCATCCTTAATCCTAAATGATGATATAATTGAATATCTTTGGCCTGTAGTGCAAAGATTAATGACTTCTGATGAATATCTTTGGCCCGTAGTGCAAAGATGAACATGACCAACTAGTGAATATCTTTGGCCTGTAGTGCAAAGATGAATATTTGATTTCAGATATATATTGATTTATGTTACAGGGATAAAATATTGATGATGGACTTTTAAATTCATAGATAATAGTAGATTTTATTCTCTACGTAACTCTTCTATGAATTATTGTTTCCGCTGCGAATATTGATTTAAAAATGGTTGTCTATTGTATTCTATTAGATTTTTTCCCGTTGAGGACTAACGATAATTTGTTCTATGTTATCTTAGTCATAATATTCTTTACTGGGCTAGTTGAGATCACCCTTTTTCTTTTTGTTCCATTTTTCTTCTCAAGAGGTGAGAATGTAGCGAGTACTAGTCGGGGTATGGAATGAAGGTTCTAGAAAGTCGTTTTAGTAGTCCTCACCATTTTTATAAAATAATATATCAATAATTGTAATGAGGACTTATTTGAGTGTGGATATTGTGTAGATGACAATATTTGTATTTAAACTCACCGTTTTTATGTTGTATTAATAAAGTTGTAGTTGTTTCTGTACCATGTATTTTGACGACTCAGAATGGGTGTTGTATACCTATTTTGGGGGTGTCACAAGAACTCCCTGGCCTACCTTAGAGCGTAAAATTGAATTTTGTATCGACCTTGAACTCGGTACAAAACCCATTTCCAAAGCCCCATATCGAATGGCTCCTATTGAACTTCAGGAGTTAAAAATCCAACTGCAAGAATTATTAGACATCAGTTTCATTTGTCCTAGTACGTCTCCTTGGGGTGCTCCTGTTCTATTCGTAAAGAAGAAAGATGGAAATATGTGACTTTGTATTGACTATCGGGAGTTGAATCATGTGACCGTCAAAAATAGGTATCCATTACCTCGAATTGATGACCTGTTTGATCAGTTGCAAGGTGCTAAATTCTTTTCAAAGATTGATCTTTGTTCCGAATATCATCAGTTAAAAGTTAAAACTGATGACATTCCAAAGACTGCTTTCAGAACTCGGTACGGGCATTACGAATTCCTAGTCATGTCTTTTGGATTGACTAATGCTCCTGCGGCCTTCATGGATATGATGAACCGAGTATTCAAGGAATATTTGGATCATTTTGTTGTTGTCTTTATTGATGACATCCTCATATACTCCAAAAGTCGTGAAGATCATGAACAACACTTGAGGCTAATACTCCAAAAGCTTCGTGAAAACAAGCTATATGCCAAGTTGAAGAAATACGAGTTCTGGCTTGAGGAAGTAGCATTCCTTGGGCACGTGATATCAAATCATAGAATATCTGTTGACCCGACAAAGATTGAAGCAATTCAAAGCTGGGAGCAATCTAAGTCAATTACCGAAGTACGTAGCTTTCTGGGCTTAGCTGGTTATTATCGGAGATTCGTGGAAGGATTTTCTCGAATTGCTACTCCATTAACTCAGCTGACTCGAAAAGATACCAAATTTGGTTGGAGCGAGGAATGTGAGAAGAGTTTTCAAGAACTCAAGAGGAGACTCATTTCAGCACCTGTTCTGACAATACCATCTGGTTCGGAGGGATATATCATCTACAGTGACGCTTCAGGCAAGGGTTTAGGATGTGTTCTCATGTAACATGGGAAAGTCATAGCCTATGCCTCGTGACAACTAAAAGAATATTAGAAGAATTATCCTACTCATGATCTAGAGTTGGCAGATGTCATGTTCGCACTTAAAATATTGAGGCATTACTTGTATGGGGAGAAAGTGGAGATCTTTACGGATCATAAAAGCCTCAAATATTTCTTCACTCAAAAAGAACTCAACATGCGGCAACGACATTTGCTTGAACTGTTGAAATATTATGATCATATTATTCAATACTATCTTTGAAAAGCGAACGAGGTAGCTGACGCATTGAGTAGAAGATCATATGCGAGTACGAGTACGATATTGCAAAGGATGGAGATAGAGATAAAGAATCTAGGGACCCACGTGATGATGGAAAATATACGAGTAGAACCGACTTTAATCGATAAAGTTAAAGTTGCTTAAGCTACGGACCTGGAGCTGATGTGTATGAAGAAGAAAGTGCAAGAAGGTGCTATTGCAGAAGTAAGAATTGATGAAGAAGGAATACTTCGAGTCAACTCCAGACTTTGTGTTCCTAATGACCCTGATTTAAAGTATAAAATCATGATGGAGGCATATAACACACCATTTGCAATCCATCCTAGGAGTACCAAAATGTATCATGATATTCGACATACATTTTGGTGGAGCAATATGAAGAGAGAAAGATAGCAGAGTTTATCTTAAGGTGTCTAACGTGTCAACGTGTCAAGGAGGAGCATCAAGTGCAAAAGGTCCATTGCAACCACTTAAAATTCCATAATGGAAGTGGGAGTACATTACCATGGATTTTGTTACCGGTCTTCCAAAGGTTTTTCAAGGCATAGATGCAATTTGGGTCATTGTTGATAGATTGACCAAGTTTGCTCATTTCTTACCTATACGAGAAACTTATACACTTGAATGTCTTGCTCGTACATATATAAATGAGATTGTAAGACTGCATGATATGCCAGTATCCATAGTTTCTGATCGAGACCCAAGATTCACTACATGGTTTTGGGTCAGTTTGCAAAAAGCTATGGACACAGATTTACGATTTAGTTTGGCATATCATCCTCAAATGGACGGGCAGTCGAAGAAGACTATTCAAACTCTGAAAGATCTATTAAGACTCTGTGTCCTTAACTTGAAAGGAATTTGGGACAAGTTCTTGCCATTGGTGGAATTCTCCTACAACAACAGTTATCAAACAAGTATCGGCATGGCTCCGTTCGAGGCCTTGTACATAAGAAAGTGTCGTTCTCCAGTATGCTGGGATGAGGTGGGTGAAGCAATGTTGTTGGGACCGGAATTGGTACGTATGACTACGGAAAAGTTTTGATGATCATCGAAAGAGTTATGATGATATTCATCGAAAGGACGTAGAATTCAATGTTGGAGAACATGTGTTGTTACGTGTTGTTCCATGGAAAGGAGTTACATGATTTGGAAAGAGAGGAAAGCTCAATCCTCGATTCATTGTCCTATTTGAAATTCTTGATCGAGTAGGAATTGTGGCTTATAGACTCGCCTTACCGCCAAGTATGTCTCGTGTTCATAACTTTTTTCACATATCCATGTTACGTAAATATGTGGAAGACCCGAACCACATTATTGAGTTAGAATCAGACGAGATAGCAGAAGATTTAACGTACGAAGAGGTACCTGTTAAAATCTTGGATAAGAAGGAACATATTCTACACTCCAAGGTTATACCTCAAGTTAAAGTTTTGTGGAGAAACCATGATGTTGAAGAAATGACATGGGAGTTAGAATCTGAAATGAAGTCAAGGTATCCTCACCTCTTCGACATACCAGGTATGTACCCTAATTTCGAGGACGAAATTTCATAAGAAGGGGAGGTTGTAAGACCCCAACTTTCATAAATAAAGATTATTTTTCTCTAAATATCATTTTGAATATTATGGTGTAGATTTGATATAATGTTATAATTATGAGTAATATTTATAGATTTTGCAAAGTAAGCAAGTTGTTATAAAATATTCGTTTGGTCGGGAAATATTCTCTTTGTCGGAGAATATTCGTACAATGGCATAATCATTGGTGGACCCCATAATAGAATTATTGTCAGAGTTAGAAAACGACAAGAATATCTTTTTATAAAAATAAAGGAAAAAGTTTTACCGTTAACTGTTGAAATACCCGGTGGTAAAAATACAGTAATAAGCGTGGTTGCATAGTAGCGCACAGTATTGATTATTGATGTTTAAGTAAGAAGCCACTCAATTATACTCAATTATTGCTACAGTAATTGCTGCATAGTATCTCATATTATTGATTCAATTATTATCATAGTATCATCTGCATAATATTTTATATTATTAAATCAATAATTGAGACTACAAAGTTATTCATATTATTATTTGCAATATTGACAATGTCTAGAAAGTTCTATCGAGGAGAGGTTTGGTCACCTAATTGCGCGCTAATAGGGATAAATCTTTATCGGAAAGCCCCCTCTTTACTGGGAATGATCTGGTTATTAAATATTATGAGTTATAATATTAATGATGAATAATTGTTGAAAGATTAAATATGTGTTGATTGAAGATAAAATGATTTGTGGTAATATTTATTCAATCCTTGTTATAAATAAGAAGTCTGTTATGAGACGTATGTGGTAAGTTTGGTTTATTTTATGGGGGCCCATATGTCATCATCTAAGAGTCACTTTCGTCAATAGTAAATGCCTTTACCAAATGTCAAACCAATTGTCGTTTCATATTGCATGCGCCGAACCAATTGTCGTTTCACATTACACGTGTCGAACAAATTGTCATTTCACGTTACAAGTGTCGAACCAATTGTCTTTTCACATTACAGGCGTCAAACAACTTTTCTTTTTCACATCACGAGTCGTCAAGCCACTTGCCTTTTCACATTGCAAGGGCTAAGATAGAAATCTTCTATAAATAGAAGCTTAATTCTTCTTTCATTCTCACCAATTCACTACGACTCACAAGAGAATTCTATAGAGAGAGAATAAGAGAGAAAGAAAAAGATTATTCTGTTACTACACTATTTCAGTAGTCAATCTCCTACTAAGGTAAGTGGTATTATTTCTTTCGTATTCGTAAGTGATATTCTTCTTGTTCAATATTTGTAAGAAATAATATTTTCTTCCATACTCCGTAGTATGTAAGTAATATTATTTAGTTTCATATTTCTAATTCTACACTTGTGTTGATAAATATTGTTTCTATTCTCCATAAAATTAGTAGAATATCCTTGATGTGACGCCTCCAAAATAGATATACAACACCCATTCTGAGTCGTCAAAATACATGGTACAGAAACAACTACAACTTTATTAATACAACATAAAAACTATGAGTTTAAATACAAATATTGTCATCTACACAATATCCACACTCAAATAAGTCCTCATTATAATTATTGATACATTATTTTAAAAAAATGGTGAGGACTACTAAAACGACTTTCTAGAACCTTCATTCCATACCCCGACTAGTACTCGCTACATTCTCGCCTCTTGAGAAGAAAAATAAAACAAAAAGGAAAAGGGTGAGCTCAATTAGCCCAGTAAAGAATATTATGACCAAGATAATATAGAACAAGTTATCGCTAGTCTTCAACAGAGAAAAATCTAATAGAATACAATAGACAACAAGTTTTAAATCAATATTCGTAGAGGAAATAATAATTCATTAGAAGAGTTATATAGAGAATAAAATCTACTATCTTCTATATATGAATTTAAAAGTCCATCGTCAATATTTTATCCCTGTAACATAAATCAACACATATCTGGAATCAAATATTCATCTTTGCACTACAGGCCATAGATAATCATCAGTTGGTCATGTTCATCTAAACACATGTTCATCTTTTGCACTACGAGCCAAAGATATTCATCAGAAATCATTCATCTTTGCACTACATGCCAAAGATATTCAGTAATATCATCATTTAGGACTGAGGATGATGAAAAATATTTTAAAGAAAAAGAAACCAGTAAAACAAAATAACAAATATTAAAGATTCGTATTTCGGTTTATCCATGTTCAAAAATACCCCATAAATAATAATAGTGGAGTAAAATTCAAGAATGACCAAAACATGGATACAATCAAAGCTAGTATCCATAATAGATATTTTGGATGAAAAATGAAAATTTAATTTTTCTGTGAATAGTGTCGTATTCGTGAATAGTGCCGTATACTTGAATAGTAATCCCGACACTTAAAGATAAGAATTTTATAAGAAAAATCTTACCAATACTCCGACATAATGATATTGGAAGAAATAATTTCATTTAAAAAAATAATATCACTTACCTCGAAAAGACAGTACTTCTGAATGGAATACTGAATTTAGTGCTGAAGGGAACTCGCACCGTATAGCAATACTCAAGGTATCAAAATACTCACAAGAATACGCTTGATAATATAGAGAGAGAAAGAGAGAGAAAACTTTAGTGTCTGGTGTGATTTTCAATTCTAACCTAAGCACCCACCTTATTTATAGAAAAATGCTTAGAACACCAAAGCAGGAAATTTAATAAAATAATATATTTATGAAAATTATTCACGGCCACCTCTTTGACAAATGAATTCAGCATGTTTGCAACACCATTGGAGCCCACCAAATGACAAAAACGTTTTTCTTTTAAAAAATAATTAAAACTTCAAAAATCAATTATTTCGGAACTTCAAAACTACAATAATTCATAATAAATAGCCCTTTTATCAGAAAAATTCAAATCGTATTTCTTTTCCATAGGAAATTTCATTCTCTACAACTTTGCTGAAGAAAGTTTTTCCAAATTCCAAACAGAAATTGACCGAAATCCACAAACGGACGATTTTACAGGCTATAATCAAATTTCAGTCAAGAAATGGGCCCACAGACATGTTTAACATCTTTTGCAACAAAAATACTCTTCCTCCTTATATACTCATATATCCCACATTTATTATAAAAAAATATCATCATTATTATATTATAATAATATAATAAAATATTATTTTATCAGAAAAGATAAAATATCGATTTTCAACAATTGTCACTTTAAAAATTTTCTCCATCTATATCCACATAAAATGCATATTTTCCTTATCATATAAATCAATAATTAATTATTCACAAATAATATTACCGAATCACAATACTGACAACCAGGTAGTTCCTAGGAAAGATGGGGCTTTCCAATAAGAATTTCTCCTTACTGGCGCGCAATTAAGTGACCAAACCTCTCCTTAGACAGAACTTTCTAGACATTGCCAATAATGTTATCTAATAATATTATTCAGATAATATGAATTATTGCTTTGATAATGAAAAATACTGTGTAGTGACAATTATTGAAACAACAGTAATATAAAATATCAACGCAATAATTATTGAATCAATAAAATAAAATACTGAACAGTAATTACTGTAACAATTATTGAGTTGTGCCTTCTTACGTAAGAATCAATAATTGGTGCAATACCGTGTGCTACTGTGCAACAACGCGTATTACTGTGTTTTAACCACCGGGTATTTCAACAGTATTAACGGTAACAACTACGCCGTTATTTATAAACAACTTATACTTGTCATTTTCTTCATCCAATCGCTTTTCGTTATGGGGCCCACACATGACTGCGCTGTCGTACGAATATTCTCCGATAGTAAGAATATTCCACGACCAAACGAATATTCTCTGATAAAAATGAATAGTTTATAAACACTTGCTTATTTAAAAAATTTGCGCATTTTACCCATAACTAACCACATTAATCAAATCAACCCGTACTATTTCAAAATAATAAATAGAGGAAATTAAATTTCATTTATTAATAATTTGGTGTCTTACAACCTCCCCTCCTTATGAAATTTCGTCCTCGAAATTGACGTACGTACTTGGTGTTTCAAAAAGATGAGGATACCTCGCTTTCATTTCTGTTTCCCACTCCCAGGTCATTTCCTCAATAGCATGGTTCCTCCACAAAACTTTAACTTGTGGTATGACCTTTGTGCGTAGGACATGCTCTTTCTTATCCAAGATCTTGACAGGTACCTCTTCGTACGTTAAGTCTTCGGCTATCTCGTCCGGTTCTAACTCAATAACATGGTTTGGGTCTTTCATATATTTACGTAGCACAGATATATGAAAAACATTATGAATACGAGACATACTTGGAGGTAACGCGAGTCTATAGGCCACATTTCCTACTCGATCAAGAATCTGAAATGGACCAATAAATCATGGATTGAGCTTTCCTCTCTTCCCAAATCTTGTAACTCCTTTCCATGGAGCAACACGCAATAATACATGATCCCCAATACTAAATTCCACGTCTTTCCGATGAAGATCCGCATAACTCTTTTATCGATCCTGTGCCGTTTGTATACATTACCGAATCATTTGGTTCATTTCTGCACTCATACGTACCAACTCGGGTCCCAAAAATGTTACTTCACCCACCTCATCCTAATATATTGGAGAGCGACACTTTCGTCCATACAATACTTCGAATGGAGCCACACCTATACTTGTCTGATAACTGTTGTTGTAGGAGAATTCCACCAATGGTAAATACTTATCCCACTTGAAGTCTAGGACACAGAGTCTTAATAGATCTTCAAGAGTTTGAATAGTCCTCTCTGATTTCCCGTCCGTTTGAGGATGGTATGCCGAACTGAATCATAAATCCATGCCCATAGCTTTTTGCAAGCTAACCCAAAATCTTGAAGTGAATCTTGGGTCACGATCCGAAACTATGGATACTAGCATGCCATTCAACCTCACAATCTCATTCACGTACATACTAGCAAGACGTTCAAGGGAATAAGTCTCCCGTATCGGCAAGAAATGAGCAGACTTGGTTAATCTATCAACAATAACCCAAATGGCATTTATGCCTTGAGAAACTGTGGGAAGACCCGTAACGAAATCCATGGTAATGTGTTCCCACTTCCATTCTGGAATCTCAAGTGGTTCCAATGGACCCTTTGGCACTTGATGCTCCGCCTTTACACGTTAACAAGTTAAACACCTCGAGATAAAAGTTTGCAATCTCTGTCTTCATATTGTTCCACCAAAATGTATGTCGAAGATCACGATACATTTTGGTACTTCCAGGATGGATTGCAAATGGTGTATTGTATGCCTCCATCACGATCTTGTACCTCAAATCAGAATCGTTAGGAACACAAAGTCTGGAGTGGACTCGAAGTATTCCTTCTTCATCGATTCTTGATTCTGGAATAGCACCTTCTTGCATTTTCTTCTTCATACGCATCAGCTCCGGGTCTATGGCTTGAGCAACTTTAACTTTATCGATTAAAGTTGGTTCTATACGTATACATGACATCATTGGATGGGTCCCCAGAGTCTTGAATTCTATCTTCATCTTTTATAAATCACACAAAATAGGCCTTTATGTTAACAACATCGCACTCATTCCCGCATATGATCTTCTACTCAACGCGTCAGCTACCACGTTCGCTTTTCCAGGATGGTATTGAATGGTATGGTCGTAATCTTTCAACAGCTCGAGCCAACGCCGTTGTCACATGTTGAGTTCCTTTTGGGTGAAGAAATATTTGAGGCTTTTATGGTATGAATATATCTCCACTTTCTCCCCATATAGATAGTGCCTCCAGATCTTTAGGGCGAAAACGATTGATGCCAACTCTAGATAATGAGTAGGATAATTTCTCTCATATTCTTTAAGTTGTCATGAGGCATAGGCTATAAATTTCCCACGTTGTATGAGAACACATCCTATCCCTTTGCTTGAAGCATCGCTGTAGATAACAAATCCATCTGAACCAGATGGTATGGTCAAAACAGGTGCCGAAATGAGTCTCCTCTTAAGCTCTTGGAAACTCGTCTCCCATTCCTCGCTCCATACGAATTTGATATCTTTCTGAGTCAGCTGAGTTAATGGAGTAGCGATTCGAGAAAATTCTTCCACGAATCTCCGATAATAACCAGGTAAGCCCAGAAAGCTATGTACTTCGGTCACCGACTTCGGTTTTTCCCAACTTTGTATTGCTTCAATCTTCGCCGGGTTAACAGATACTCCATGTTTTTACACCACATGCCCAAGGAATGCTACTTCCTCAAACCAGAACTCGCATTTCTTCAACTTGGCATATAACTTATTTTCACGAAGCCTTTGGAGTACCAGCTTCAAATGGTGCTCATGATCTTCACGACTTTTGGAATATATGAGGATGTCATCAATAAAGACAGCAACGAACTGATCCAAATATTTCTTGAATACTCAGTTCATCATATCCATGAAAGCCGCAGGAGCATTAGTCAATCCAAAAGACATGACTAAGAATTTATAATGCCCATACCGAGTTCTAAAGGCAGTCTTTGGAATATCCTCAGTTCTAATCTTTAGCTGATGATATCCAGAATGAAGATCAATTTTTGAAAATAATTGTGTTCTTTGTAACTGGTCAAACAAGTCATCAATACGAGGTAGCGGATACCTATTCTTGATAGTGACATGGTTTAATTCCCGGTAATCGATACAAAGCCGCATACTCCCGTCTTTCTTCTTTACAAATAAAATAGGAGCACCCCAAGGAGATGTACTAGGATAAATGAAACCGATGTCCAACAACTCCTGTAGTTGAACCTTTAACTCCTGAAGTTCAATAGGAGCCATTCGATATGGGGTTTTAAAAATGGGCTTTGTACCAGGTTCAAGATTAATAAAGATTTCAACTTCTTGTTCAGGGGGTAGATCGTGAAGTTCTTCAGGAAATACGTTAGGAAAGTCAATAACAACAGGAATATTATTCAAATCTGACGTGTCTTTATTCAAATCCATAACATGGGCTAATAAAGCTTGACATCCGTTTTTCAATAAACGAATAGCTTTTCTTAATATGACAGTGATTGATTTTAATGGTTTAGTTGCTTGATTTCGAACAACAGGTTGATTAGGAATATGAAAACTAACAACCTTATGAAAACAATCAATTTTGGCATGATGAGTAGTTAGCCAATCAATCCCTAAAATCACGTCAAATGGAAGTATCTTTAAAGAGATAAGGTCAACGGGTAAGGTGATGGTGCCAACTTGGATCAAACAAAATTTATAAACAGCGGATGTGATGAAAGTTTCTCCTAACGGAGTCTCCACAGATAAATTAAAGTCTAATTTCACCGAAGTCGAGTTTAAACGTTAAGTACAAGCAAGAGAAATAAATGAATGGGTAGCACCGGTATCTAGTAAGGTATAAACTTTGCATGAATTTATGATTAGCTTACCCATGATCACCTCATTTAGGTTCCTCGCATGTTGACCAGTCACGACAAACCCTCTTCCAGGAACCGTTGACTTTGACTTTTCTGGGATAGTCTTTTGAGTCACCATCCCTACTGGACTTGATTTTGATACAGTGCAATCTCGAGCGATATGTCCTTCCTTTCCACAATTATAACATACCTTAAACTGTTGTGAGCAGTTTGGGCTGATATGTCCTTCTTTTTCGTACTTATAGCATATGACCGGTGGTCGTTCTCCTCCATTGGAACCAGTTGCTGCTGGTGTTGACGTCTTCGTATTGTCATTGTTGAATCTCCTCTTTTTAAAATCTCCTCCCGACTCGCTTCTTCTATTCTCATGGCCACGATTACCACCAGAGTGGTTGCCGCTCTTGTCTGTATTTTTCTTTCTCCGCTGGTTATCGTTATTCTGATGACTGCTATCACTGGTATGATCCTGGTTGTGGTCCCTCGGTTGACCGTACTCGATATCTCGCTCTAATAATTGAGCCCTGTTGACAACATCTGAATAGAGAGAAATTTATGAGAAATGAGATATTGACGTATGCCGGGTTTCAAACCTCTAAAAAACATCCGCGTCATACGTTCCTCATTCTCCACCAAATGAGGTGCAAACCTGGATAACTCCGCGAACTTTGCCTTGTAATGGGACACCGTCATGTTATTTTGTTCCAATCTAATAAACTCTACCTCTTTTATATGACGAACACTTTTAGGAAAGTACTTGTCATTGAACAGTTTCTGAATCGTTTCCCAAGACATGCTAAGTGCTGCTGGATGGGTACGCTTCACAGATTCCCACCAGTAATCTGTCTCATTACGGAACATAAAGGTGGCGAATGGAACCTTCTGTTCCTCAATGCATCCCAAGACATCGAATATCTTGGTAATTTGTTTGACCCACGTCTCCACCTTAATCGGATCTGACTTTCCCCAGAATTCTAGGAGTCCCAACTCTTTGAACTGCTTGGCTGTGATCAGCTGTGCGTTGCCATTGTTTCTTCTTATATTTTGAACAGGAGTCTTCTTCATCTGGTTTTGCATGAATCGCAAAAAGCTTCTAAACATCTCATCGTTCATCGTCTGCTCAGTGGTGTTGTTTACAGGAGGAACATTGCCAACCTGTTACACGTTCTCCCCATTGGTGAGAAAATGTATCTCCACGGTCTCATTTACTCCACTGCTAAAATTCTCAGTCGACATTCTTAAATACTGCCATAAAACAAGGGTTAATGTAACAAATTAACATATAACATAATATCCCAATATTATGACCGACCAAAAAATAAGTTTATGTAGGACGCACTAGCGAAGGATTTACTCGTCTCTCCCCTCCTAGTTCTATTCCCCGATCTCCGTCAGAGATCATATCCCTAAGCTCTGATACCAACTGTGACGATCCCAAAATAGGTATACAACACCCATTCTGAGTCGTCAAAATACATGGTACAGAAATAACTACAACTTTATTAATACAACATAAAAACTGTGAGTTTAAATACAAATATTGTTATCTAGATAATATCCACACTCAAATAAGAATTCATTACAATTATTGATACATTATTTTACAAAAATGGTGAGGACTACTAAAACGACTTTCTAGAACCTTCATTTCATACCCCGACTAGTACTCGCTACATTCTCGCCTCCTGAGAAGAAAAATGGAACAAAAAGGAAAAGGGTGAGCTCAACTAGCCCAATAAAGAATATTATAACCAAGATAATATAGAACAAGTTATCATTAGTCTTCAACATGGAAAAATCTAATAGAATACAATAAACAACAAGTTTTAAATCAATATTCGCAGCGAAAATAATAACTCATTAGAAGAGTTATATAGAGAATAAAATCTACTATCTTCTATATATGAATTTAAAAATTCATCGTCAATATTTTATTCCTGTAACATCAATCAACACATATCTGGAATCAAATCTGCATCTTTGCACTACAGGCCAAAGATATTCATCAGTTGGTCATGTTCATCTAAACACCCGTTCATCTTTGCACTACGGGCCAAAGATATTCATCAGAAATTATTCATCTTTGCACTACATGCCAAAGATATTCAGTAATACCATCATTTAGGACTGAGGATGATGAAAAATATTTTAAAAAAAATGAAACCAGTAAAACAAAATAACAAATATTAAAGATTCGTATTTCGGTTTATCCATGTCCAAAAATACCTCATAAATAATCATAGTGGAGTAAAATTCAAGAATGATCAAAACATGGATACAATCAAAGCTAGTATACATAATAGATATTTTGGACGAAAAACAAAAATTTAATTTTTCTGTGAATAGTTTCGTATTCGTGAATAGTGTCGTATACGTAAATAGTAACCCCGACACTAAAAGACAATAATTTCACAAGAAAAATCTTACCAATACTCCGACATAATGATATTGGAAGAAATAATTTCATTTAAAAAATAATATCCCTTACCTCGAAAAGACAGTACTTCTGACTAGAATACTGACTATAGTGCTGAAGGGAACTTGCACCGTATAGCAATACTCAAGGCATCAAAATACTCACAAGAATATGCTCGATAATATAGAGAGAGAAAAAACTTTAGTTTATGGTGTGATTTTCAATTCTAACCTAAGCACCCTATTTATAGGAAAATGCTTAGAACACCAAAGCAAACAATTTAATAAAATAATATATTTATAAAAATTATTCACGCCCACTGTGACGCCCTCAAAATTAGGTATACGTCACCCATCTTGGGTCGCCACTTACATGGTACAAAATTCAAATACAACTTTATAATACAATTGTCGTGTATAATTCGACAAAACATAAACTGTGAGTTTGAATACAAATATTGTATACTAGAGATTATACAAACTCAAAAGGAGTCCTTATTACAATTATTATTACACTATTTAACAGAATAGTGAGGACTACTAATGCTATCATTTGGTCCGTTACTCCGTTCCCCGACTAGTCCCTGTACGTTCTCATTTCCTGAAGAGAACAATAACAGTAAAAGGGTGAGCTCAATTAGCCCAGTAGGAAATATTATGACTAAGATAATACATAATATATTATCGTTAACCTTCAACAGTGTTAAACTGATACAATATAACAACCATCAAGTTTAACTGCAGCGGAACAAGAAATCCATTAAAAGAGTGAAGTAGAGAATAAAATCTGCTATCTTTTATGATTTAGATGGTTTTTCATCACTTTTATCGCTGAGACTTAGCTTAATAAATAATCCACATCATCGAATCACCCCTGCACTACGTCCAAGGATATTCTTTAGTATCACGACCATAATTATCCATGCACTACGAGCCAAGAATATTTGTGTATTCATTAATGGTCATGATCATGCCAACAACTGTTCATCAATGCACTACGGGCCAATGAGAACTTTTACCACATCATTTGTAACATTACGGTCATGATTACACCGAATAATCCCTGGTCA
This sequence comes from Panax japonicus, assembly GCA_020205505.1. NCBI lineage: Eukaryota > Viridiplantae > Streptophyta > Magnoliopsida > Apiales > Araliaceae > Panax > Panax japonicus. Next base: position 74,634,491 of record CM035096.1, on the reverse strand, counting down.
TAATCATACTAAGTCCATCTATGCACTATAGGCCACATATGACTTTCAACAAAATATAAACATGAGGATGATGACAATAATATAAGAATTAAATAAAATAAGTTCAATAATTATTTTATCCAGAAACTAATAACATCCAAATTGTCAACATGATACTACTTTGTAGAGTAAAATTCAAGAATGCTCAGAAGAATATTTCCACAAAAAGATACTGGATGAAGAGCAAATATCAAGGATATTCCACTAATTTCATGGAGTATAGAAGTCAAAACTTTAACCAACTGAGGATAATAAGGAATGGAATAACAAAAGAAATCATCAAGCATGCGATAGACTGCACAGGCAGGTTATTCCAACAGAATAATAAATAACGAAATCAGGTCTGGCGTAAAATGCATAGACAGGATATTCCAACAGAATAATAAAGACGGAATCAGGTCCGGCGTAAAACGCACAGACATAATATACCAACAAAATAATAAAGACGAAACCAGGTCCGACGTAGAACGCACAGACATGATGATCCAATAGAATAATAAAGACGAAATTAGGTCCGGCGTAGAACGCACAGACAGGATATTCCAACAGAATAATAAAGACGGATTCAGGTCCGGCGTAGAACGCACAGACAGGATGTTCCAATAGAATGATAAAGAATGGAACAACAGAAGAATTTCACCAAATATAGGGTAGCCCGCGTATACAGGTTATTCCAACAGAATAATAAGAATGGAATAATAGAAGTTCTCTTCATAGATAAGAAAGAAATAATACTCCCTACCTTGGAAAAACTGGATACTGGAATAGTGAGTAGCAGATTTCTCTTCTTCTTTCTCTCTATAATTTTTCTCTATAATAATCGCTCTAAAGCTTTTGGGAATTAGTGAGAAATGAAGGAAGAATGAGATTCTATTTATAGGAAAATATAGTTTCGATAATTGCACGTTTTGGGGCTCGAAAATTACAGTACAATACCCCCAACTTTTCTTTCATTTTTAATTTAGTCCTGCAAGTATTATCAATCTTGCACCAACTCCCCTAATAGTAAACAATGTGAATCAATAGTTCAATCATGTGAATCAATAGTATAAACATGTGAAAAAATACGAATTACAGTATAGTACCTCCATCTATACCTCAATTTTTAACTTAGTCATGCAAGTATTGTCAATCTTGCACCAACTCCCCTGATAGTAAATAATGTGATTCAATAGTACACATATGTGAACAAATAGTTATATAAGTATGTGAATTAGTAGAAATTAATTACTCATTTATCCGATAAATTACCCGATTTATCAATATAACCCCTAGACATCAATTATCATCGGAATAAATGTCGATTTTCACTAACACAAACAATTCTAACATAATGAAACTATCTTTATCAAAAATATAAAATTTGAAATTTCGAAGTTTGACTTTTCCTAAAAAGTCAATTGTTGACTTTTTGACCAAATAGTGAATCCCGAAAATTTTTGTGTTTATAGACTATTTTTACCAATTTCGTCGTTTCGGACTCAAATATCACGTCCGCGTCTCCAAATTCAACTCCGAACAATATTCATCATTAATATTATAACTCATAATATTTATCAACCAGATCGTTACCAGGAAAGAGGGGGCTTTCCAATAATGATTTCTCCCTATTGGCGCGCAATTAGGTGACCAAACCTCTCCTTGACAGAACTTTTAGACATTGTAAATATTGCAATTTATAATATGAATAACTTTGTCATCTCAAGTATTAATTTAATAAAAAACATTTTATATAGATGATACTGACCATAATTGAATCCATAATATGATAGATATGATGCAACAATTATTGTAGCAATAATTGAGTATAACTGAGTGACTTCTCACGTAAGCATCAATAATCAATACCGTGTGCTACTATGCAACCACGCGTATTACTGTACTTTTAACACCGGGTGTTTCAACAGTTAACGGTAAAACTTCTGCCGTTATTTTCATAAAGTATTTTTGTCATTTTCTCAATCCGACAATAATTCCGTTGTAGGGGTCCACCAATGATTGTGTCATTGTACGAATATTCCCCGACCAATCGAATATTATATAACAACTTACGTTTTGCAAAATTTGTAAATATTACCCACAACTATAACATTATATCAAATCTACACCATAATATTCAAAAATATATTTCGAGAAAATTTAATCTTTATTCAAAAAGTTGGGGTCTTACCACCTCCACTTCTTATGAAATTTCGTCCTCAAAATTAGGGTGTGTACCTGGTATTTCGAAGAGGTGAGGATACCTTGATTTCATTTCAGATTCTAATTCCCAAGTCATTTCCTCAACATCGTGGTTTCTCCACAAAACTTTGACTTGAGGTATAACCTTGGAGCGTGGAATATGTTCCTTCTTATCCAAGATTTTAAAAGGAACCTCTTCATACGTTAAATCTTCCTCTATTTCGTCAGGTTCTAACTCAATAATGTGGTTCGGGTCTTTCACATATTTACGTAACATGGATATGTGAAAAACGTTATGAACAAGAGACATACTTGGCGATAACGCTAGTCTATAGGCCACAGTTCTTACTCGATCGAGGATTAAAAATGGGCCAATGAATCAAGGATTGAGCTTTCCTCTTTTTCCAAATCTTGTAACTCCTTTCTATGGAGTAACACGTAACAACACATGATCTCTAGTATCGAATTCTACGTCCTTTCGATGAAGATCAGCATAACTCTTTTGTCGATCTTGTGAGGTTTTATACGTTGTCGGATCATTTGAACCTTTTCTATAGTCATACGTACCAACTCTGGTCCCAACAACGTTGCTTCACCCACCTCATCCCAGCATACTGGAGAACGACACTTTCTTCCACACAACGCCTCAAATAGAGCCATGCCAATACTTGCTTGATAACTATTGTTGTAGGAAAACTCCACCAATGGTAAGAACTTATCCCAACTTCCCTTGAAGTCAAGGACACAGAGTCTTAATAGATCTTCAAGAGTTTAAATCGTCCTCTCCAGCTGCCCGTCCATTTGAGGATGATATGCTGAGCTAAATCGTAAATCCGTGCCCATAGCTTTTTGCAAACTAACCTAAAATCTTGAAGTAAATCTTGGGTCTCGATCAGAAACTATGGATACTGGCATACCATGCAGTCTTACAACCTCGTTTATGTACATACGAGCAAGACGTTCAAGTGTATAAGTTTCTTGTATCGGTAAGAAATGAGCAAACTTGGTCAATCTATCAACAATGACCCAAATCGTATATATGCCTTGAGAAACTTTGGGAAGACCGGTAACGAAATCCATGGTAATGTGCTCCCACTTCCATTCTAGAATTTCAAGTGGTTGCAATGGACCTTTTGGTACTTGGTGCTCCTCCTTGACTCGTTGACAAGTTAAACACCTTGAGATAAACTCTACTATCTCTCTCTTCATATTGCACCACCAAAATGTATGTCGAAGATCACGATACATTTTGGTACTCTCAGGATGGATTGCAAACGGTGTGTTGTGCGCCTCCATCATGATTTTATACTTTAAATTAGGGTCGTTAGGAACACAAAGTCTAGAGTTAACTCGAAGTATTTCTTTCTCATCGATTCTTGCTTCCGGCATAGCACCTTCTTGCACTTTCTTCTTCATACTTATTAGCTCCAGGTCTGTAGCTTGAGTAGCTTTAACTTTATCGATTAAAGTTAGTTCTACTCGTATATTCGCCATCATCATATGGGTTACTGGAGTCTTTAACTCTATCTCCATCCTTTGCAAGTCACACAAAATGGGCTTTTGTGTTGTGAATATTGCACTCGTACCCGCATATGATCTTCTACTCAATGCGTCAGCTACCACGCTCGCTTTTCTAGGATGGTATTGGATGGTATGATCATAATCTTTCAACAGTTCAAGCCAATGTCGTTGTCGCATGTTGAGTTCCTTTTGAGTGAAGAAATATTTGAGGCTTTTATGATCCGTAAAGATCTCCACTTTCTCTCCATACAAGTAATGCCTCCAAATTTGAAGTGCAAAGACAACAGCTGCCAACTCTAGACATGAGTAGGATAATTCCTCTCATATTCTTTGAGTTGTCTTGAGGCATAGGCTATGACTTTCCCATGTTGCATGAGAACACATCCTAACCCTTTGCCCGAAGCATCACTGTAGATGACAAATCCCTCCGAACCAGATGGTATTGTCAGAACAGGTGCTGAAATGAGTCTCCTTTTGAGTTCTTGAAAACTTTTCTCACATTCCTCGCTCCAACCGAACTTTGTATCTTTCCGAGTCAGCTGAGTTAATAGAGTAGCGATTCGAGAAAATCCTTCCACGAATCTCCGATAATAACCAGCTAAACCGAGAAAGGTACGTACTTCGGTTACTAATTTGGGTTGCTCCCAGCTTTGAATAGCTTCAATTTTTGCCGGGTCAACGGATATTCCATGACTTAATACTACGTACCCAAGGAATGTTACTTCCTTAAGCCAGAACTCGCATTTCTTTAACTTGGCATAAAGCTTATATTCACAAAGCTTTTGGAGTATCAGCCTCAAGTGTTCCTCATGTCCCTCCCCTCTACATTTGAAGCATATGATAGGTGGTCGTTCTCCTTCCTTAACCACGGTTGCTGGTGCTGACGTCTTTCCATCATTGTTGAATCTCCTTTTCTTGAAATGTCCATTTTTACTGTCTTGGCCATGATTACCACCGAAGTGGTTACCATTTCTGGCATGTTGATTCCCTCCACGCTTGTTGTCACCGTTTCGATGACTGTTACCACTGGTATTTTCATGCTGTCGGCTGCTTTCCCTTGGTTTCGTTGACTCATTATCGCGCTCCAATAACTGAGCCCTATTTACAACATCTGAGTACAAACACAGCTTATGAGAAATAAGATATTGACGTATCTCCAGTTTCAAACCTCTTAAAAACATTCATGTCATTCGCTCCTCATTATCGACCAAATGGGATGCAAACCGGGATAACTCTGTAAATTTAGCCTCGTATTGCGACACAGTCATATTATTTTGTTCCAACTTGATAAACTCCACCTCTTTTATGTGACGAATACTTACAGGAAAGTACTTATCATTAAATAGCTCTTGGAATTTCTCCCAAGACATCTTGAGTGCGTCAGGCTGGGTACGTTTTACAGATTCCCACCAGTAATCTGCCTCTTCACGCAACATGAATGTAAGACCCCAACTTATTATTAATGAAATTTAATTTTCTCTATTTATTATTTTGAAATAGTAAGGGTTGATTTGATTAATGTGGATAGTTATGGGTAAAATACGTAAATATTTCAAAATAAGCAAGTGGTTATAAAATATTCATTGTTGTCGGGGAATATTCGTTTGGTCGTGGAATATTCGTACTATTGGGGAATATTCGTAAGACGGCGCAGCCATGTGTGGGCCCCATAACAGAAAGCGATTGAATGAAGAAAACGACAAATATAAGTTATTAAAAAATAACGGCGTAGTTGTTGCCGTTAATACTGTTAAAATACTCGGTGGTTAAAACACAGTAGCACACGGTATTGCACCAATTATTGATTCTTACGTAAGAAGGCACTACTCAATAATGGTTACAGTAATTACTATTCAGTATTTTATTTTATTGATTCAATAATTTCTGCATTGATATTTTATATTACTGTTGTTTCAATAAATTATCATTATACAGTATTTTCCATTATCGAAGCAATAATTCATATTATCTGAATAATATTATTAGAAAACATTATTGGCAATGTCTAGAAAGTTCTGTCTAAGGAGAGATTTGGTCACCTAATTGCGCGCCAGTAAGGAGAGATCCTTATTGGAAAGCCCCCTCTTTCCTGGGAACGGCCTGGTTGCCAGTACTGTAATTCTGTAATATTATTTATGAATAATTAATTATTGATTTATATGATGAAGAAAATATTGATTTTATGTGGATATAGATGGAGAAAATTTTTAATGTGACAATTGTTGAAAATTAATATTTTATCTTTTTCTAATAAAATAATTCATTTAAATATATTATTTTATTAATATATTAACGGTGATATTTTTATAATAAATGTGAGATATATAAGTATATGAGGAGGAAGAGTATTTTTGTGGCATTAAATGTTAACACATATTTTGTGTGTTGGTGGACACAATTATTGATCGAAATTTTATTATAGCCTGTAAAATCTCCCGTTTGTGGATTTCAGTCAATTTCTGTTTAGAATTTAGAAAAACTTTCTTCTGCAAAATTCTAGAAAATTGAATTTCCTATAAAAAGTCACGAGATTAGAATTTTCTGATAAAAGGGCTATTTATTATGAATTATTGAAGTTCCGAAATAATTGATTTTTGGAAGTTTAAAATATTTTTAATATGAAAAAACGTTTTTGGTGATTTGAGTGTGGGTCTTGCATGTGTTTTAATAGATGAATTCAGATTGTTGGTACGTAGGAAGTTGTAGAAATAATAATAATATTATATTAAATTTTCTACTTTGGTTTTCTAAGCATTTTCCTATAAATAGGGTGCTTAGGTTAGAATTGAAAATCACACCAAAAACTGAAGTTTTCTCTCTCTATATTATCGAGCGTATTCTTGTGAGTATTTTGAGTATACTTTGAGTATTGCTATACGGTGCAAGTTCAAGTCATAGCCTATATCCAGTGTTTCAACTAGAAGTACTGTCTTTCGAGGTAAGGGATATTATTTTTAAAAAAATGATATTATTTCTAATAATATCATTATGCCGAAGTATTGATCTGAACTTTTAATCAAATTTGGAACTTTTTGTGTCGAAGGCACTATTCACGTATACGACACTATTCACGAATACGACACTATTTATCGAAAAATGAAAATTTTCCTTTTCGTCTAAAATATCTATTGTGGATACTAGCTTTGAATGTATCCATATTTTGATCATTCTTGAATTTTACACCACTATGATTATTTTTGAGGTATTTTTGGACATGGTTAAAACAAAGTACGAATCCTTAATCCTTAATCCTTGTCATTTTGTTTCACTGGATTCGTTTCTTTAAAAATATTTTTCATCATCCTCAGTCTTAAATGATGATATTATTGAATATCTTTGGCATGTAGTACAAAGATGAATGATTTCTGATGAATATCTTTGGCCCGTAGTGCAAAGATGAACATGTGTTTAGATGAACATGACCAACTGATGAATATCTTTGGCCTGTAGTGCAAAGATGAATATTTGATTCCAGATATATATTGATTGATGTTACAGGGATAAAAGATAGACGATGAACTTTTAAATTCATACATAGAAGATAGTAGTTTGCATTCTCTACTTAACTCTTCTAATGAATTATTATTCTGCTGCAAATATTGATTTAAAACTTGTTGTCTATTGTATTCTATTAGATTTTTTCCCTGTTGAAGACTAATGATAATTTGTTGTATATTATCTTAGTTATAATATTCTTTATTGGGCTAATTGAGCTGACTTTTTTCCTTTTTGTTCCATTTTTCTTCTTAGGAGGTGAGAATATAGCGAGTACGAGTCGGGGTATGGAATGAAGGTTCTAGAGACAGTTATTTAGTATTCCTCACCATTTTTGTAAAATAATGTATCAATAAATGTGATGAGGATTTATTTGAGTATAGATATTGTCTAGAAGATAATGTTTGTATTCAAACTCACAGTTTTACTGTTGTAAAAATAAAGTTGTAGTTATTTCTGTACCATGTATTAACAACTCAGAATGGGTGATGTATTCCTATTTTGGGGGCGTCACAGTTGGTATCAGAGCTTAGGGATATGATCTCTGGCGGAGATCGAGGAATAGAACTAGGAGGGGAGAGATGAGTAAATTCTTCGCTAGTGTGTCCTTCCTAAGCTTATTTGTTAGTTGGTCAGTATATAGGGATATTATGTGATATATTGATTTCCTTAATTAATCCTTGTTTTATGACAGTATTTGAGAATGTCGACTGAGAATATTAACAGTGGAGTAAATGAGACCGTGGAGACGCCTGTACTCACCAGCGAGGAGAACATGCAACAAGCTGGCAACGTTCCTCCTGTGAACAACACCACTGAGCAGATGATGAACAAGGGGATGTTTAGAAGCTTTTTGCAGTTCATACAAAATCAGACGAGGGAGACTCGTGTTTAAAATACAGGAGGAAATGATAGCAATTCACGGGTTGTCACAGCCAAGCAGTTCAAAGAGTTGGGACCACCAGAATTTAAGGGAAAACCAGATCCGATCATGGGGGAAACATGGGTCAAACAAATTACCAAGATATTCGATGTCTTGGGATGCACAGAGGAATAAAAGGTTTCATTCGCCACCTTTATGTTCCGTGGCGAGGCAGACTACTAGTGGGAGTTTGTGAAGCGTACCCATCCAGCCGCACTCAGCATGTCTTGGGAGACATTTCAGAAACTATTTAATGAAAAATACTTTCCTGAAAGTGTTCGTCATATGAAGGAAGTGGAGTTCATCAGATTAGAACAAAACAACATGACAGTGTCTCAGTACGAGGCAAAGTTTGCAGAGTTATCCATGTTTGCACCTCATTTTGTGGAGAATGAGGAACGTATGACTCGGATGTTTCTGAGAGGTTTGAAACCCGGCATACGAAAATATCTCATTTCTCATTTCCCTCTATTCAGATTTTGTAAATAGGGCTCAATTATTAGAGCGAGATAACGAGTACGGTCAACCGAGGGACCACAATCAGGATCATACCAGAGATAGCAGACAACAAAACAATGATAACCAACGGAGAAAGAAAAAGACGGACAAAAATGGTAACCACTCTGGTGGTAATCATGGCCATGAAAATAGAAGAAGCGAGTCAGGAGGAGATTTTAAAAAGAGGAGATTTAACAACGACCATGTGAAGACGACAGTGCCGGCAGCAACTGGTTCTAAGGGAGGAGAATGACCACCGGTCATATGCTATAAATGCGGGAAAGAGGGACATATCAGTCCAAACTGCCCACAACAGTTCAAGGTATGCTATAATTGTGGAAAGGAAGGACATATCGCTCGAGATTTTACGGTAGCGAAACCTATTTCAGCGGTGACGGTGACTCAAAAGACTGTCCCAGAAAAGTTAAAGTCAACAGTTCCCGGAAGAGCGTTTGTTGTGACTGGTCAAAATGTGAGGAACCCAAACGAGGTGATCACGGGTAAGCTATTTATAAATTCTTGCGAAGTTTATACCTTACTTGATACCGGTGCTACCCATTCATTTATCTCTCCTGCTTGTGCTCAACGTTTAAACATGACTCCGGAGAAATTAGACTTTGACCTATCTGTGGAAACTCCATTAGGAGAAACTTTCATCACATCCACTATTTATAAATCTTGTTTGAGTCAAGTTGGCACCATCACCTTACCTGTTAACCTTATCTCTTTAAAGATACTTGCTTTTGATGTGATTTTATGGATTGATTGGTTAACTACTCATCATGCCAAAATTGATTGTTTTCGTAAGGTTGTTAGTTTTAATATTCTTAACGAACCTGTTGTACGAATTCAAGCAACTAAAGCAGTAAAATCAATCACTTTCATATCTAATCATAAAGCTATTCGTTTATTAAAAAATGGATGTCAAGCTTTCTTAGCCCATGTTATGGATTTGAATAAAGACACGTCAAATTTGAATAATATTCCTGTTGTTATTGACTTTCCTGACGTATTTCCTGAAGAACTTCCCGATCTACCCCCAGAACGTGAACTTGAATTCTTTATTGATCTTGAACCTGGTACAAAGCCCATTTCTAAAACCCCATATCGAATGGCTCCTATTGAACTTCAGGAGTTAAAGGTCTAACTACAGGAATTGTTGGACATCGGTTTCATTCATCCTAGTACATCTCCTTGGGGTGCTCCTATTTTATTTGTAAAGAAGAAAGATGGGAGTATGCGACTTTGTATTGACTATCGGGAATTGAACCATGTCACCATCAAGAATAGGTATTCTCTACCTCGTATTGATGACCTGTTTGACCAGTTGCAAGGAGCACAATTCTTTTCAAAGATCGATCTTAGTTCTGGATATCATCAGCTGAAGATTAGAATTGAGGATATTCCAAAGAATGCCTTCAGAACTCGGTACGTGCATTATGAATTCTTAGTCATGTCTTCCGGATTGACTAATGCTCCTGCGGCTTTCATGGATATGATGAACCGAATATTCAAGTAATATTTGGATCAGTTTGTTATTGTTTTTATTGATGACATCCTCATATATTCCAAAAGTCATGAAGATCATGAGCACCATTTGAAGCTGGTACTCCAAAGGCTTCGTTAAAACAAACTATATGCCAAATTGAAGAAATGTGAGTTCTGGCTTGAGGAAGTAGCATTCCTTGGGCACGTGGTGTTGAAACATGGAGTATCTGTTGATCCGGCGAAGATTGAAGCAATACAAAGTTGGGAGCAACCGAAGTCGATGACTGAAGTACGTAGCTTTTTGGGCTTAGCTGGTTATTATCGGAGATTCGTGGAAGGGATTTCTCGAATCGCTACTCCATTAACCCAGCTAACTCGGAAGGATATAAAATTCGCTTGGAGCGAAGAATGCGAGAAGAGTTTCCAAGAGCTCAATAGGAGACTTATTTCAGCACATGTTCTAACAATACCATCTGGTACAGATGGATTTGTTATCTACAGCGATACTTCAAGTAAAGGGTTAGGATGTGTTCTCATGCAACGTAGGAAAGTCATAGCCTATGCCTCGCGACAACTTAAAGAGTATGAGAGGAATTATCATACTCATAATCTAGAGTTGGCAGCAGTCGTTTTCGCGCTAAAGATCTGGAGGCACTATCTATATGGGGAGAAAGTGGAGATATATTCAGACCATAAAAGCCTTAAATATTTCTTCACTCAAAAAGAACTCAACATGCGGAAGCGACATTGGCTCGAGGTATTGAAAGACTACGACCACACTATTCAATACCATCCTGGAAAAGCGAATGTGGTAGCTGACGCATTGAGTAGAAGATCATATGCAGGAACGAGTGCGATGATGTCAAGTATACGCATAGAGCCAACTTTAATAGAAAAAGTTAAGGTTTCTTAAGCCACCGACCCGGAGCTGATGCGTATGAAGAAGAAAGTACAAGAAGGAGCTATTCCGGAAGCGAGAATTGATGAAGAAGGAATACTTCGAGTCCACTCTAGACTTTGTGTTCCTAACGACTCTGATTTGAAGTACAAGATTATGATGGAGGCACACAATACACCATTTGCAATCCATCCTGGAAGTACTAAAATGTATCGTGATCTTCGACATACATTTTGGTGGAACAATATGAAGAGAGAGATTGCAAAGTTTATCTCGATGTGTTTAACTTGTCAACGTGTAAAGGCGGAGCATTTAGTACCTAAGGGTCCGTTGCAACCACTTGAGATTCTGAAATGGAAGTGGGAACACATTACTATGGATTTCGTTACGGGTCTTCCTACGGTTTCTCAAGGCATCAATGCCATTTGGGTTATTGTTGATAGATTAACCAAGTCTGCTCATTTCTTGCCAATACGGGAGACTTATTCCCTTTAACGTCTTGCTAGTATATATGTAAATGAGATTGTGAGGTTGCATGGCATGCAAGTATCCATAGTTTCGGATCGTGACCAAAGATTCACTTCAAGATTTTTGGTTAGCTTGCAAAAAGCTATGGCCACGGATTTACAATTCAGTTCGGCATACCATCCTCAAACGGACGGACAATCAGAGAGGACTATTCAAACTCTTGAAGATTTATGAAGACTCTATGTCCTAGACTTCAAGGGCAGTTGGGATAAGTATTTACCATTGGTGGAATTCTCTTACAACAACAGTTATCAGGCAAGTATAGGTGTGGCTTCATTTGAAGCATTATATGGACGAAAGTGTCGCTCTCCAATATGTTGGGATGGGGTGGGTGAAGCAATATTGTTGGGACCCGAGTTAGTACGTATGACTACCGAAAAGATTCAAATGATTCGACAACATATACAAACGGCACAAGATCGACAAAAGAGTTATGCGGATCTTCATCGAAAGGACGTGGAATTTAGTATAGGGGATCATGTATTGTTGCGAGTTGCTCCATGGAAGGGATTTACAAGATTTGGGAAGAGAGGAAAGCTCAATCCACGATTTATTGGTCCATTTCAAATTCTTGACCGAGTAGGAAATGTAGCCTATAGACTCGCGTTACCTCCGAGTATGTCTCGTGTTCATAATGTGTTTCACATATCTATACTTCGTAAATATGTGAAAGACCCGAACCACGTTATTGAGTTAAAACCGGACGAGATAGCCGAAGACTTAACGTACGAAGAGGTACCTGTCAAGATTTTGGATAGGAAGGAGCATGTCCTACGCACAAAGGTCATACCACAAGTTAAAGTTCTGTGGAGGAATCATACTATAGAGGAAATGACCTGGGAATTGAAAACGGAAATAAAAATGAGGTATCCTCACCTTTTCGAAACACCAGGTACGTACGTCAATTCCGAGGACGAAATTTCATAAGGAGGGGAGGTTGTAAGACCCCAACTTATTATTAATGAAATTAAATTTTATCTATTTATTATTTTGAAATAGTAAGGGTTGATTTGATTAATGTGGATAGTTATGGGTAAAATACGCAAATATTTCAAAATAAGCAAGTGGTTATAAAATATTTATTGTTGTCGGGGAATATTCGTTTGGTCGTGGAATATTCGTACTGTCAGGGAATATTCGTATGACGACGCAGCCATGTGTGGGCCCCATAACGAAAAGCGATTGGATGAAGAAAACGACAAATATAAGTTGTTTAAAAATAACGACGTAGTTGTTACCGTTAATACTGTTAAAATACTCGGTGGTTAAAACACAGTAGCACACAGTATTGCACCAATTATTGATTCTTACGTAAGAAGACACTACTCAATAATGGTTACAGTAATTACTATTCAGTATTTTATTTTATTGATTCAATAATTGCTGCATTGATATTTTATATTACTGTTGTTTTAATAAATTGTCATTATACATTATTTTCTATTATCGAAGCAATAATTCATATTATCTGAATAATATTATTAGAAAACATTATTGGTAATGTCTAGAAAGTTCTGTCTAATGAGAGGTTTGGTCACCTAATTGTGCGCCAGTAAGGAGAGATCCTTATTGGAAAGCCCCCTCTTTCCTGGGAACGGCCTGGTTGTCAGTACTGTGATTCTGTAATATTATTTGTGAATAATTAATTATTGATTTATATGATGAAGAAAATATTGATTTTATGTGGATATAGATGGAGAAAATTTTTAATGTGACAATTGTTGAAAATTAATATTTTATCTTTTTTTGATAAAATAATTCATTTAAATATATTATTTTAATAATATATTAACGGTGATATTTTTATAATGAATGTGGGATATATGAGTATATGAGGAGGAAGAATATTTTTGTGGCATTAAATGTTAACACATATTTTGTGTGTTGGTGGACACAATTATTGATCGAAATTTGATTATAGCCTGTAAAATATCCCGTTTGTGGATTTCAGTCAATTTCTGTTTGGAATTTGGAAAAACTTACTTTTGCAAAGTTGTAGAGAATTGAATTTCCTATAAAAAGTTGCGAGATTTGAATTTTCTGATAAAAGGGTTATTTATTATGAATTATTGAAGTTCTGAAGCTCCCAAATAATTAATTTTTGGAAGTTTAAAATATTTTTAATATAAAAAACGTTTTTGGTGATTTGAGTGTGGGTCTTGCATGTGTTTTAATAGCTGAATTCAGATTCTTGGTACGTAGGAAGTTGTAGAAATAATAATAATATTATTATTATATTAAATTTTTTACTTTGGTGTTTTAAGCATTTTCCTATAAATAGGGTGCTTAGGTTAGAATTGAAAATCACACCAGAAACTGAAGTTTTCTCTCTCTATATTATCGAGCGTATTTTTGTGAGTATTTTGAGTATACTTTGAGTATTGTTATACGGTGCAAGTTCAAGTCATAGACTATATCCTGTGTTTAAACTAGAAGTACTGTCTTTCGAGGTAAGGAATATTATTTTTTTTAAAAATAATATTATTTCTTCTAATATCATTATGTCGAAGTATTGATCTGAACTTTTAATCAAATTTGGAACTTTTTGTGTCGAAGTTACTATTCACGTATACGACACTATTCACGAATACGGCACTATTCATAGAAAAATGAAAATTTTCCTTTTCGTCTAAAATATCTATTGTGGATACTAGCTTTGATTGTATCCATATTTTGATCATTCTTGAATTTTACACCACTATAATTATTTTTGAGGTATTTTTGGACATGGTTAAAACAAAGTACGAATCCTTAATCCTTAATTCTTGTCATTTTGTTTCACTGGATTCGTTTATTTAAAAATATTTTTCATCATCCTCAGTCTTAAATGATGATATTATTGAATATCTTTGGCCTGTAGTGCAAAGATGAATGATTTCTGATGAATATCTTTGGCCCGTAGTGCAAAGATGAACATGTGTTTAGATGAACATGACCAACTGATTAATATCTTTGGCCTGTAGTGCAAAGATGAATATTTGATTCCAGATATATATTGATTGATATTACAGGGATAAAAGATAGACGATAAACTTTTAAATTCATACACAGAAGATAGTAGTTTGCATTCTCTACTTAACAATTCTAATGAATTATTATTCCGATGCAAATATTGATTTAAAACTTGTTGTCTATTGTATTCTATTAGATTTTTTCCCTGTTGAAGACTAATGATAATTTGTTGTATATTATCTTAGTCATAATATTCTTTATTGGGCTAGTTGAGCTGACTTTTTTCCTTTTTGTTCCATTTTTCTTCTCATGAGGCGAGAATATAGCGAGTACGAGTCGGGGTATGGAATGAATGTTCTAGAGAGAGTTGTTTAATAGTCCTCACCATTTTTGTAAAATAATGTATCAATAAATGTGATGAGGATTTATTTGAGTATAAATATTGTCTAGAAGATAATGTTTGTATTCAAACTCATAGTTTTACTGTTGTAATAATAAAGTTGTAGTTATTTCTATACCATGTATTAACAACTCAGAATGGGTGATTTATACCTATTTTGGGGGCGTCACAATGAAGGTGGATAAGGGAACCTTTTACTCCTCGGAGCATCCCAAGACATCAAATATCTTGGTGATCTGCTTTATCCATGCTTCCGCCTTAAGTGGTTTAGGCTCTCCAATAAACTCGGGTGGTCCTTGCTCCTTGAAATGTTTAGCGATGACCGTCCGAGAGTTTCCTGTGTTTACACATATATTTTGAAAAGGAGCCACTCTCGCCTGATGTTTCATGAATTGCATGAAGCCTCGAAACATTCCATCGTTCATCATTTGGTTAGTGTTGTTGTTTGCATGAGGATTGTCGCCTTCCTGATGCACGTTGTCCTGGTTATTGATCTGTGGAGACTTAACGGTCTCCTGTGCTCCATTGATGTTCTCAACATTCTCGAATGTCATTTTCAAACACTGCCACAAAACAAGGGTTAATTGACATGCAACATATTATCACTATACTCAGACCGACCAATTAAATACCAAATAAACTTAGGTAGGTCATACAACCGAAGGAATTCTCCGTCTCTCCCCTCCTAGTTCTAGTCTCACATCTTAGCCAGGGATCATATCCCTAAGCTTTGATACCAACTGTGACGCCCCCAAAATTAGGTATACGTCACCCATCTTGGGTCGTCACTTACATGGTACAAAATCCAAATACAACTTAATAATACAACTGTCGTGTACAATTCGACAAAACAAAAACTGTGAGTTTGAATACAAATATTGTATACTAGAGATTATACAAACTCAAAAGGAGTCCTTATTACAATTATTATTACACTATTTCACAGAATAGTGAGGACTACTAATGATATCATCTGGTCCGTCACTCCGTTCCCCGACTAGTCCCTGCTACGTTCTCATTTTCTGAAGAGAACAATAAAAGTAAAAGGGTGAGCTCAACTAGCCCAGTAGGAAATATTATGACTAAGATAATGCATAATATATTATTGTTAGCCTTCAACAGTGTTAAACTGATACAATATAACAACCATCAAGTTTAACTGCAGCGGAACAAATAATCCATTAAAAGAGTCAAGTAGAGAATAAAATCTACTATCTTTTATGATTTAGAATGTTTTTCATCACTTTTATCGCTGGGACTCAGCTTAATAAATAATCCACATCATCAAATCACCCTCAGCACTACGGCCAAGGATATTCTTTAGTATCACGACCACAATTATCCATGCACTACGGGCTAAGAATATTTGTGTATTCATTAATGGTCATGATCATGCCAACAACTATCCATCAATACACTGCGGGCCAATGAGGACTTTTACCATATCAATTGTAACATTACGGTCATGATTACACCGAATAATCCCTGGTCATAATCATACCAAGTCCATCTATGCACTATAGGCCACATATGACTTTCAACAAAATATAAACATGAGGATGATGACAATGATATAAGAATTCAATAAAACAAGTTCAAGAATTATTTTATCTAGGAACTAATAACGTCCAAATTGTTAACATGATACTACTTTGTAGAGTAAAATTCAAGAATGCTCAGAAGAATATTTCCACAAAAAGATACTGGATGAAGCGCAAATATCAAGGATATTCCACTAATTTCATGGAGTATAGAAGTCAAAACTTTAACCAACTGAGTATAATAAGGAATGGAATAACAAAAGAAATCACCAGGCATGCGATAGACCGCACAGGCAGGTTATTCCAACAGAATAATAAATAACGGAATCAGGTCCAGCGTAAAATGCACAGACAGGATATTCCAACAGAATAATAAAGACAGAATCAGGTCCGGCGTAAAACGCATAGACAGGATATTCTAACAGAATAATAAAGACGGAACCAGGTCCGGCGTAGAACGCACAGACAGGATGTTCCAACAGAATAATAAAGACGAAATCAGGTCCGGCGTAGAACGCACAAACAGGATATTCCAACAGAATAATAAAGACGGAACCAGGTCCAGCGTAGAACGCACAGACATGATGTTCCAACAAAATGATAAAGAATGGAACAAAAGAAGAATTTCACCAAGTATAGGGTAGCCCGCGTATACAGGTTATTCCAACAGAATAATAAGAATGGAATAACAGAAGTTCTGTTCATAGATAAGAAAGAAATAATACTCCCTACCTTGGAAAAATTGGATACTGGAATAGTGAGTAGCAGATTTCTCTTCTTCTTTCTCTCTATAATTTCTCTCTATAATAATCGCTCTAAAGCTTTTGTGAATTGGTGAGAAATGAAGGAATAATGAGCTTCTATTTATAGAAAAATATAGTTTCGATAATTGCACGTTTTGGGGCTCAAAAATTACAGTACAATACCTTCAACTTTTCTTTCATTTTTAATTTAGTCCTGCAAGTATTATCAATCTTGCACCAACTCCCCTAATAGTAAATAATGTGAATTAATAGTTCAATCATGTGAATCAATAGTATAATCATGTGAAAAAATACGAATTACAGTATAGTATCTCCATCTGTACCTCAATTTTTAACTTAGTCATGCAAGTATTGTCAATCTTGCACCAACTCCCTTAATAGTAAATAATGTGATTCAATAGTACACATATGTGAATAAATAGTTATATAAGCATGTGAATTAGTAGCAATTAATTGCTCATTTATCCGATAAATTACCCGATTTATCAATATAACCCCTAGACATCAATTATGATCGGAATAAATGTCGATTTTCACTAACACAAACAATTCCAACATAATGAAACTATTTTTATCAAAAATATAAATTTTGAAATTTTGAAGTTTGACTTTTCCCAAAAAAGTCAACTATTGACTTTTTGACCAAATAGTGAATCCCAGAAAATTTTGTATTTATAGACTATTTTTACCAATTTCGTCGTTTCGGACTCAAATATCACGTCCGCGTCTCCAAATTCAACTCCGAACAACATTCATCATTAATATTATAACTCATAATATTTATCAACCAGATCGTTCCCAGTAAAGAGGGGGCTTTCTAATAAGGATTTCTACATATTGGCGCGCAATTAGGTGAACAAACATCTCCTTGACAGAACTTCTAGACATTGTAAATATTGCAATTTATAATATGAATAACTTTGTCGTCTCAAGTATTAATTTAATAAAAAACATTTTATGCAAATGATATTGTCCATAATTGAATCCATAATATGATAGATATGATGCAGCAATTACTGTAGCAATAATTGAGTATAACTGAGTGACTTCTCACGTAAGCATCAATAATCAATACCGTGTGCTACTATGCAAACATGCGTATTACTGTACTTTTAACATCGGGTGTTTCAACAGTTAACGGTAAAACTTCCGCCGTTATTTTCATAAAGTATTTTTGTCATTTTCTCAATCCGTCAATAATTCCGTTGTGGGAGTCCACCAATGATTATGTCGTTGTACGAATATTCCCTGTTAAAACGAATATTCTCCGACCAATCGAATATTATATTACAACTTGCGTACTTTGAAAAATTTGTAAATATTACCCACAACTATAACATTATATCAAATCCACACTATAATATTCAAAAATATATTTCGAGAAAATTTAATCTTTATTCAAAAAGTTGGGGTCTTACACCCACCTCTTTGACAACTGAATTCAGCATGTTTGAAACACCATTGGAGCCCACCAAATGACAAAAAAAACCATTTTTCTTTTAAAAAATAATTAAAACTTTAAAAATTAATTATTTCGAAACTTCGGAACTGCAATAATTCATAATAAATAGCCATTTTATCAGAAAAATTCAAACCTTAGGTCCTTACCATAGGAAATTTCATTCTCTACAACTTTGCAGAAGAAAGTTTTTCCAAATTCCAAACAAAAATTGACCGAAATCCACAAACGGACGATTTTACAGGCTATAATCAAATTTCAGTCAAGAAATGGGCCCATAGACATGTTTAACATCCTTTGCAATAAAAATACTCTTCCTCTTCATATACTCATATATCCCACATTCATTATAAAAAAATATCATCATTATTATATTATAATAATATAATAAAATATTATTTTATTATAAAAGATAAAATATCAATTTTTAACAATTGTCACTTTAAAAATTTTCTTCATCTATATCTAAATAAAATGAATATTTTCATCATCATATAAATCAATAATTAATTATTTACAAATAATATTACCGAATCACAATACTGACAACCAGGCAGTTCCCTGGAAAGAGGGGGTTTCCAATAAGAATTTCTCCTTACTGGCGCGCAATTAGGTGACCAAACCTCTCCTTAAACAGAACTTTCTAGACATTTCCAATAATGTTATCTAATAATATTATTTAGATAATATGAATTATGGCTTCGATAATGGAAAATACTGTGTAGTGACAATTATGGAAACAATAGTAATATAAAATATCAACACAACAATTATTGAATCAATAAAATAAAATACTGAACAGTAATTAATGTAACAATTATTGAGTAGTGCCTTCTTACGTAAGAATTAATAATTGGTGCAATACCGTGTACTACTGTGCAACAACGCGTATTACTGTGTTTTAACCACTGAGTATTCCAACAGTATTAACGGTAACAACTACGTCGTTATTTATAAACAACTTATACTTGTCGTTTTCTTCATCCAATCGTTTTCCGTTATGAGGTCCACACAAGGCTGCGCCGTCGTACAAATATTCCCCGACAGTAAGAATATTCCACGACCAAATGAATATTCTCCGATAAAAATGAATATTTTATAACCACTTGCTTATTTAAAATATTTGCGCATTTTTGATGAGTGCATATTATTCATTTATTTTGATTCCATTATATTTAGTTTTATTGCATGTTTCATGTATATATGAGCTTATTAAGGTGTTTAATGATTTCAGGAAGAATTGGAGCTGAAATGAGGAAAAAGAGAAAATTGCAGGATTTTTAGCATTAAGTTGGATGCATGTTCTTGGCTTGGGACTTGGATTTTATTGTAGAGCTCTTCCTTAGCTTTCCGGAACATATTGAATCGTCCCAATCGGAGTTCATATGAAAAAGTTATGATATTTTTACTAAACGGACGTTGAACCTCAAAGTTTGGAAATTACAATTTACACAGCAGTCACTTGGAGACAGATTTCGACCTTGATGCTGAACGATTCTGTCAATTCTCAAAGAATGAAAGTTGTAGATCTCGTCGATATCTTCGTTTTGATAGGTAGCAGGCCCCGTAACTCCTCCTGGATCAAAAGTTATGCTCGTTTTACCAAAGAACGTCGCATCAGAAAATGGAAATTCGCCCCAGCGAATTTGAGCGCGAAAATTAGAAAATCTTGGATTTTTGGAAAGTTTCTAAATGCAGATTTTGGCATATTTCTACATGGAATTGGATTGACATTTCTATTAGCTTTAGGATTTACTTTATACTAAGATTTATTTCCAAATTAGATTCTATTTCTTTATGGAAACTAGTTATGATTTGTAATTCCTTTTAGGATTTGGATTTCTACATCCTATAAGATTTAGGACTTTGTCTAGCACTATAAATAGACGATGTTAGTCATGGTTTTATTCATTCAATCATTTACTACATTCTCTCATCTACAACATTGGAGGATTGAAGACATGAGCTAAGTTATTTTTATTCAGTTCTAAGGGATGTTGAACCTTATTTATAATTAATGGTTAATTGAGTATTCATTATTTATTCCTTCTCACATGAAATTCATTCTTGATAATCTGATTTAATTTCTGAATGATATTTGGCTTAACTGATTTGATTTCTGCAGGATTGAGTTGGTTAACAAATATCATATGCTAGATCAAGGAATAATATTACGTGTAATTGATATTGTTTCTAATCACAAGTAGTAATTAGTAATACCTAATTGTGGACATGCTTTTGAGTATTGCTATGATTATCAGAAGACAAGTTAAACAATCCGAGCTTATGTGTTTGTTGCTTGGAATAGTCTAATTCCCTAGTTCTTAATGCTGCTATTATATTAAATCTAGAGAGCTTGTTCTAGGTTATATAATTGTTAGAATCTTGTGAAGAGCTTGTTTCATTGAGTGACAATCTAAGGGGAGTTTCGGGTAGCAGAGCTTGTTGTTACCTAGGGCTATTAGTTTCATTGAAGGATAAATAATGTTACACTTGATTAATCTATTATTATAAAAAGGTGATACTGAACTGAAGAACTGAAGCTTTTTATTCATTGTTTATTCTTATTAATTTATTCTTGTTAATTTAATTAATTAATTCAAAATCCCCTTTTCATATTCCTCAGCCCTTCTTTTCCTGCTCGCTTCATCTCTTCTGGCTAACTCTTCCAGCTCACTCGGACTTACTATCGGGTTGTGCTCATGCCTATTCATGAGTGCTGGATCTCCAATTGGCATTCTTAGGCCTGTTGTGGTCACATTTGGTGAGCTGATAGTTGGCCCTTGATTTATTAAAGGCTGAGCCATCAAGACTTCCTGCTGATCAGATCGTTGAGTCTGATTGCTTGATCGTGCAGTCTGTTGGTGGAACTGTCTTGTAGGAGGGCTTCGTGAAAATTGTCCTCTTCCCCTTTCTTGGTTTCGGTGACCTCCTCTGCCTCTACCTTGATCTCCCTGTGCTCCTTGAACTCCTTTCCCTTTATTCTCCTCCTTTATGTCAGCATCAAGGGTTCGAATGTCTGCAGAAAGTCGATTCACTCCTTAGACAAACTCGTTCAGTTGGCTTTGTGTCTGAGCAATGTCCTCTAGGCTTTCCTTAATTTGTTTGTCAGATCTAGCTTCTTTGTTTCGGAGGGCAGTGAGAACAATGTTATTCTGTCGTTCCTGATTAACATAAGATTTCTGGAATTCTTGAACAGAGGCTTTCAAGTTGATAAAGCTCTCTAGCATAAGTTTATTTTGAACTTCTTGATTTTTCTGTATTTCAACAACAGTCTCTCTTTGCTTGGTGGCTATCTGGAAGTGAATCTCATCTCTGTCATTCATGCTCTTAAGAATTTCTTCGATAATTTCCATTAGCTTCTTTGTAAGCTCAGCATTCATAGTACCGGGAAAATTATTTGCAGCTGCGATCATTTGATTCAGCCGGATATGAATGAGGCCAGAGTGAGATTCCAGACTTTCTTCTATGTTCTTGACCATGTCCTTGCTTCCTTCAAGTCATCCTTTGTGGACAGATTTGGGAGAATATCATTGGTTTGAGGATTGTTGGATGGAGGGGATTCTTTCTAAGACTGATCTTGCATGGAGTAGAGAGCAAGATCAAGACTAAAACAGTCATTTGAGGAGGAGGATGGTATGTCTGATGGAGGGGCCTGAGTTTCAATGTTTGGAATATGGGGCTCTATGATTTCTATTTGGAACTCTACGACTGGACTAGAGTCATGGATCGTAGAGATGGTGGTTTGTGGGAGCAAAATAAAGTTGGCTGCATTTGTTTCCTCAGTTACAGAATTTTGGGATTCTGCAACTGGAAATTGATTTACTGGATTAACAATCACTTCCAACCATCGAGGGAATTTATAGAATTGACTAAACAATGATGATGACAAGTGATTAACTCTAAAGTGAGTAGGGATTGATAGTACCTCAAGTTTATCCTTTGAGGAAGAGTTGTTGGTAAGCAATTTTTTGGCAAAATTGAAACTCCCTGGAAATCCATGAGCCAATACTGAGATGGCTGGATACTCTTTGAAAACCCAGAACATGTGATCCCAATAATTTAGGATTTATGCATGATGATATGGCATCATGGGTAGGTATGAGAACATCTGATTGTAGAAATAGCTTTTATACCCATCTCTGCCTACACCAGTGATCTGAAGGTCATCATCATCATCTTCCTCTTCTCTGTCTTCGTTGGAGGACTCCATTATCTCAATGGGCTCTTGATGATCTGACACTGGTTCCTCTTCTGCCATGGAGATATCTTGAGGCTCCCCCTCAACTTGATCATCTTCTGGTAAGCTCATAAACTCCCCCTCAATTGGAGCATCTTCTTGAGTTTTAGGCATTTCCCCCTCAGCTGGTGTATTCTCTATCATGAGAATTTCAGGGACCTCCCCCTCAGCTGGAGCATTGTCCTCTTGACTTGCTCTGGATATTTACTTCTTGGCAACCATACTCTTTGTTTCCTTCTCGAGCACCTTTTTATTTTCAAGAATGTACTACTTAACCAGCTTTCTATTTAATTTGCTAGGTTTAGCCACAGCTTCAGGACTTTCTTGATTCTCAGTTTTGTCCTGTTCAACAGCCACAATGCTTGAGGCAGCTACCTCCTTGCCTGTCATGCTTGGTCTGGTATCTACAAACAGTAGAGATTCTACGATTGAGGTGACTAATGGCCTTTTGGACTTATGACCAACTTTTTTTTTCTTCAGGATCTGGGATATGGTAACCTGATCCTCATCTGCTTCATCTTGTTGCTGCTTTCTCCTAGCATCCTTAGAGTCACTATATCAGAGGACTCTACAGGTATATCAGTAGTAGATCATTTAGGCTCTTCCACCTGTCTAGCCCTTAGCTTCCTCTTGCCCTTGCTTTTTTTGGTAAGGACAGAGGGTTTTTCATTGTTGATTTCTTCTTCTTCTTCAATCTCCCTGACCACAGACATGTTTCCTGGAAGGCCTAATTCTTCAGATCCCCAGTTCTTCCACTGGATTCTGTCATCATTCGAACATACTCAGCTGGATTCCTCTTCCGATTTTCAAACAGCTGCTGGGTCATTCGCCTATTTGGGTTGATAGCCTCTCCTTTTTCATCCCCAATTTTGTCACGCAGGGCAGACTGTAGAATGATGCTTATGAATCTCCCATATAGCATCTTCTGAGGGCTTTTTGATTTCTAAGAGTTGACTATCCATTTACCAATCCATTCGAGCAATAGGGCTCCATAGTTGAGTTGTATACCATAATACATGGCCGTCATGAGCTTAAGTTGTACTTCGTTGATAGAGTCATGACCTGAGCTCTTGCAGCATATACATTTCCCAATAATATCAGCCAAAAATTCGTACCTCTGTGGGAACTCCTTCTTCTTATACCCTTTCACAGAGGGGTTTTTATTATGATGCATTTTTCTTAGTCCCTCTTTGAAATCTACGCTGTCTATGACTGGATGCCCTTCATTTTTTAGACCTAGGGCAAGATTGATGTCTTTTGCCTTTAGTCTAATTTCTACTTCCCTTACTCTTGTAGTGATGGTGTCTTTTTCAAACATGCCATTTTTGTAGAAATCTTTTACCAGCTTGGGGTATATAAGTGTGTCTGCACCCAAAGCCTCTTCGAGACCTGCCTTCTTTAGTAAGGCCAAAGTCTTGTGAAACTTGGGTTGAGCTATTTTGAATTCGTCAAAACGGAGTCTGTAGCCTGAGATAACACTGAATGACGCCATTGATTTTCTAACTGGAAGTGAGATTCGACTGAGCTTTCTTCTGAGTTAGGGTTTTTTCTTTGAGAGAGGATGGGAGACAGAGATAATCTTTTGAACTTTAGATTTCAAAAAATACGATTTCAATTTGTACTTGTAACTTCCCTCTCTCATTTTTTGCTTAGTGGGACAGGTGTCGACTTTTGTTTGGCTCTACGATTTTGTCAGTTAAGGATTGTACTGATTTGCCCTTGGTTCCTTTAGAGCTGAGGTGTCCTTAGGGAGGACTACGATCGTTGAGGTATTTTAGTGATCATTGAGTGCTTTGCCTTTGTCGAGTCTGAGCTACTGTCGTCGAGTCTTTTCATCAACCGTTGTGTCTGATCTACGATCGTCGAGTCTGTCCATCATTCGTCATGTCTGATTTACGATCGTCAATTCTGTCCTGATCCTTGTGATGAGTTTTTGATAAAGCATTCTTTTAAGGCAACTCAGGAAGGGACAACCTCTTGGAGTGAGTCAAGGGTTAGGTTTGTTCCTGAGACGCTTATCAGAAGGATTGCTTTGTTTTGAAGCTTATCATCACAGGGTGTACTCTTGCTTTGTTGATGAGGCTTTTGTCATTGTTGAGTCTGCTCTACGATGGTTAAGTCTTTTCTACGATCGTTGAGGTGGTTTTATCTCTCCAACTCTATGATCGTGTACTTCCCTTGATTATGTCTACGATTTTGAGTTCAGCCTTTGTATCTGTTATGGTTAGCACAATCTAGAGCATATACTTTATGGTTGAAGATTTAGCATGCCTAGCTCACTTATTAATTTATTAAATCTGGATTCATCTAGAGGGTTTGTAAAAACATCAGCAAGTTAATTTTCAGTAGAGATATATTGTAAAGATATAGTTCCATTTTGCACATGATCCCTAATGAAGTGATACCTTATTTCAATATGATTAGTCCTAGAATGCATAACAAGATTATGAGTTATTGCTATGACACTTGTGTTATCACAGTGAATGGGAATAGATTTGAAGTCAAACCCATAGTCAGCTAGCTGATTTTTCATCCATAGGATCTGAGCACAGCAGCTGTCAGCAGCAATGTATTTAGCTTCTGCAGTTGAAGTAGACACTGAGTTTTGTTTTTTGCTAAACTAGGACACAAGTCTGTTTCCTAGCAATTGACAGGTGCCACTGGTACTCTTTTTATCTATTTTGCATCCTACAAAATCAGCATCTGTGTATCTTGTTAGTTCAAATGAGGATTCCTTGGGGTACCAAAGCCCTAAGTAAGGTGTACCCTTGAGATACATGAAGATCCTCTTTACAGCAGATAAATGTGACTCTTTAGGGTTAGCCTGAAATCTAGCACATATGCATGTTACAAACATTATGTCTGGTCTACTGGCAGTTAGGTATAAAAAGAACCTATCATACCTCTGTATTGAGTTATATCAATACTTTTACCCTTTTCATCTTTGTCAAGATTGGTTGCAGAAGCAATTGGTGTTTTCATGGGAGAGGCTGATTCCATGCAATACTTCTTGAGTAAGTCTTTGATTTACTTGGCTTGGTTTATAAAAATTCCTTCATCAGTCTGTTTTACTTGCAGTCCAAGGAAGAAATTCAGCTCACCCATCATGCTTATTTCAAACTTACTCTGCATCAGCTTAGAGAATCTCTTGCATAACTTTTCGTCAGTAGAAACCAAAAATAATATCATCAACATATATTTGAACTAATAAGACTTTGTCTTTATGCTTTCTAAGAAAAAGTGTGGTATCTACTCTACCTCTAGTAAACCCATTTTTAATTAAGAAGTTAGTTAGTGTTTTATACCATGATCTAGGTGTGTGTTTAAGACCATATAAGGCTTTGTCTAATCTATAAACATAATTTGAAAGAGATGGATTGATAAAACCTGGAGGTTGCTCTACATAAACTTCTTCTTGGAGTTCTCTATTTAGGAATGCACTTTTGACATCCATCTGAAAGACTTTGAACTTCATGTGAGCAACAAAGGCAAGAAAGATTCTGATGGCTTCCAATCTGGAAATAGGTGCAAATGTCTCATCATAGTCAATGCCTTCTTCTTGAGAATAGCCCTTTGCCACTAATCTTGCCTTGTTCCTGGTTATAACTCCATCCTCATCCATTTTGTTTCTGAAGACCCACTTGGTTCCAATGACAGGATGACTCTTTGGTTTTGGTACCAATCTCCATACTTTGCTTCGTTTAAATTGGTTGAGTTCTTCCTGCATGGCTTCTATCCAACTGGAGTCTTCCATAGCATCCTCTATCTTCTTTGGTTCTGTTTGTGATAGGAAGCTTAGATAAAAGCATTCATTTTGAGTAGCAGCTCTTGTTTTGACTCTAGCACTCGGATCTCCAATGATTAGATCCTGAGTGTGATCTCTGGCCCATCTGTTACCTGTTGGGACATCTGTCCTGATGCCTTCTTGTCTTAAGTCTTCAAGATCTATTTCTTCTTCTTAGTGTGGAGGTTCACTGTCTTGCATAGATCTCTCTACGATTTCATTTTGTTGTTCGACGATTTCACTATCTGGTACTACGGTCGTAGTGTTGGGCTCGACGATTTCATTCGTAGTGTCTGCACTATCGGTCGTAGTGTCTTGCAGTACTGTATTGTCTGAGTCTGTTTCATCGAAGATGATATGAATTGAGACTTCAACACTCAGTGTCTTTTTGTTGAACACTCTGTAAGCCTTACTGTCTGTGGCATATCCAAGAAAGATTCCTTCGTCTGAGTTGGGTTGAAATTTTGTCAGGTACTGTTTTCCATTGTTGAGAATGTAGCATGCACAGCCGAAAACATGAAAGTAGCTGACACTTGGCTTTCTTCCTTTCCATAGTTCGTAGGGCGTCTTATTGATCGTAGAGTGTATTAGTGATCTGTTCTGCGTATAGCATGCAGTATTGACAGCTTCTGCCCAGAAGTATTCAGGCAGATGTGTTGCTGCAAGTAGAGTTCTTCCAGCCTCTATCAAAGTTCTGTTCTTTCTTTCAGCTACTCCATTTTGTTGAGGGGTTCGTGGAGCTAAAAAGTTATTACTAATTCCATTGTCTGTGCAGAACTGGTCCATTTCTGGGAAGTCGAATTCTCTGCCATGATCACTCCTTATGGCCTTGATTTTCTCTCCTTTCTCGTTCATCACCAGTTTGAACATCTTTATTAATTGGGAGCTCATATCCTTTGAAGTTAGGAAGAATACCCATGTGAATCTGGTGTAGTCGTCAACTATAACTATAAAGTATCTTTTTACTCCAAGACTAGTTGTTGGAATTGGCCCAAATAGATCCATGTGAAGCAACTGCAGGGGCTTGTCAATAGAGTTGGTAGTTTTGATTTTGAATGAGCTTCTGGTTTATTTTCCAAGCTGACATGCATAGCATGGCCTTTCTTTTACAAAGTTGATCTTAGGTAGGCCAGCTACAAGATCTTTTGATGCCAGTTTAGACATGATCTTGAAGTTTAAGTGAGACAACCGTCTATGCCATTGACAACTCATTTCTTCAGATGCTTTTGCCAGAAAACATATTGTCTCATCTGAGCTTAGTTAACCAAGATCCACTGTGTAGACATTTCCTTCTCTTGTCCTGGTTAGCTTTACAGCAGATGTCTTCAAATCTCTGACTTGACGTTGGTTGTTGAGGAATGTCACTTGATGTCCCTTGTCACAGAGTTGACTGATGCTTAGAAGGTTATGTTGGAGACCTTCTACATATGCTACCTTGCTGAAAGATACTGTACCATTGCTAGGTGAGCCATATCCTCTTGTCTTTCCCGAGCCGTTGTCTCCAAAGATGACTGAGGGACCCTCCTTTTCTATGTCGTTAGATAAGAGGGCTTTGTTCCCAGTCATGTGCCTTGAGCATCCACTGTCCAGATACCATGTAGTGATCGTGGAGCTCTTTTCCTGTCAAAATATTGAACCTTCATTTTGGTACCCATATTTACATGGGTCCTTCTTTGTTAGTTCCTTTGGGGACCCAAATCTGTTTAATCTTGGATCTCACATGCATGGAATTATAATAACACTTGGCAGCCTTGTGACCATATTTATTGCATATAAAACACCTAGTATAATGCATGCTAGTGTGTGTATGATGATTCATCCTCCATTTAGACTTGTGTGGTTCTTTAATTATCCTTCTGTTAAACTGATTCTCATTTTTTCACGTGTCCTTGGATTTCATAAATAGTGATGAGTGTGCCTTACCTCTACTGTACCTTCCCAGTTGATTCGTAGAGTTGGTCTTGCTTGACTCTACGATTCTTCGAGGTTTATGACTAGAGGTTAGGTTACTCTTCTCTTTTATGAACCCTAGATCAGCATGAGATCCTTTACTCCTATGAATATAAATGGAGAAAGTAGGACAAGGTTGAACTTGTTCTTTCTTCTGTGAGGATTTCACAAAGGTAATGCTTCTACTTAAACTTGAGGCATTACTAGTGCTAGTTTTCTTTGTCTTTTCCACACAAGGCTCTGAGATGGATACCCCAAAGCCTAGGCCTGTTTTGTCGAATGTGCTTGTGACGCCCCCAAAATAGGCCCAATCCAACCAACCCATCCTGAGTCGCCAAATACATGGTACATAAAGCAAACTACAACTTCAATATTACAAATGTAGTGTGAAATACGACAATACCTACTATGAGTTTAAATACAAATATTGTCTTCTAGACAATATCCACACGCAAATAAGTCCTCATTACATTTATTCAAACACTATTTTATAGAAATAGTGAGGACTGCTAAAACATCTTCCTAGAACCATCACTGCATACCCCGACTTGATCCTGCTATGTTCTCACCTCCTGAGAAGAAAAATGGAACAAAGAGGAAAAGGTGAGCTCAACTAGCCCAGTAAAGAATATTATGACTAAGATAATATACAACAAATTATCGTTAGTCTTCAACAGGGAAAAAGCTGATAAAATATAATAGACAACAAGTTTTAGATCAACAAATGCAGCGGAAACAGCAATCCATTAGAAGAGTCACGTAGAGAATGAATTCTACTGTCTTCTAAGATTTAAAAGTCCATCATCAATATTTCATCCCTGTAACAATAATCAATATACATCTTTAATCATCTTTGCACTACAGGCCAAAGATATTCATTTGTATCACCAGTTGGTCATGTTCATCTCAACACCTGTTCATCTTTGCACTACGGGCCAAAGAGATTCATCAGTTTAATCATTCATCTTTGCACTACAGGACAAAGATATTCATCAAGTATCACCATTAAGGACTGAGGATGATGAAAAACATTTTTAAGAACGAATCCAGTGAGATAGAAGGACAAATATTAGGGATTCGCACAACAGTTTGTCCAAGATCAATAATACTTCATAACAACTGATTTTGAAGCAGAACTCAAAAATAACGATCAAAACATGGATACAATCAAAGATAGTAGCCAAAATAGATATTTTGGACAAAAGAAGAAATTTTATTTTTTGATGAATAGTGCCGTATTCGTGAATAGTACCGTATACGTGAATAGTGTCGTACACGTGAATAATAACTCCGACGCCAAAAGATAAAAATTTCACAAAAATATCATCACGCTTCGTGAATAGTACTCGTGAATAGTAACTCGTGAATAGTAACTTATGAATAGTAACTCGTGAATAGTAACTCATGAATAGTAACTCGTGAATAGTAACTCATGAATAGTAACTCCGACATGAAAAAGTTCTAAATTGATAAAAAGTTTAGAACAATATTTCGGCATAATGATATGGAAGAAGATAATATCATTTAAGAAGAAAATAACATCCCTTACCTCAAAATAACCGTACTTCTGACTGAATTTCGGTATAGTGCTGACAAAAACTCGCACCGTATAGCAACACTCAAAGTATACTCACAAGAATATGCTCGATAATATAGAGAGAGAGAAAGAGAGAAAACTTTATTTCTGGTGTGATTTTCAATTCTAACTTAACCCTCTATTTATAGGAAAATAATGCTAGAACGCCAAAGGAGACTAGATTAATAAAATATTAATATTTACCAAATATTCAAGCCCACCACCAAGGAATTTGATTTCAGCCACCAAGCACATGTTAAAGACGCTCACCAACCTTTGAAAAACGTTTTTCTTGAAAATAATAATTAAAACTTTCAAAAATTAATTATTTCGGAACTCCAGAACTTCAATAATTCACAATAAATAGCCCTTTTATCAGAAAATTCAAATCTTGCGACTTTTATAGGAATTTCAATTCTCTACAACTTTGCAGAAGAAATTTTTTTCAAATTCCAAACAGAAATAATCCGAAATCCACAAACGGACGATTTTACAGTCTATAATCAATTTTCGGTCAAGAATTGTGTCCACCGACACACAAAACATGTGTTAAACATTTAATGCCACAAAAATATTCTTCCTCCTCGTATACTCATATATCCCACATTCATTGTAAAAATATCACCGTTAATATATTATTAAAATAATATATTTAAATGAATTATTTTATCAGAAAAAGATAAAATATTAATTTTCAACAATTGTCACATTAAAAATTTTCTCCATCTATATCCACATAAAATGAATATTTTTTTATCATAATAATCAATAATTAATTATTTAAAAATAATATTACAGAATCACAGTACTGACAACCAGGCCGTTCCCAAGATAAAGGGGACTTTCCAATAAGGATTTCTCCTTACTGGCGCGTAATTAGGTGACCAAACCTCTCCTTAGACAGAACTTTCTAGACATTGCCAATAATGTTATCTGATAATATTATTTAAATAATGTGAATTATTGATCTGATAATGGAAAATACTGTGCAGTGGCAATTATTTAAACAATAATAATATAAATATCAACGCAACAATTATTAAATCAATAAAATAAAATAATGAACAGTAACTACTGTAACAATTATTGAGTAGTGTCTTCTTACGTACGAATCAATAATTCAACCATATTGTGCAATACCATGTGCTACTGTACAACCACGCGTATTACTGTATTTTAACCACCAATTATCCAACAATGTTAACGGTAACAATTTACGCCGTTATTTATAAAACTCAATCTTTGTCTTTTTCTTTTATCCAACCGTTTTCCGTTATGGGGCCCACAAATGACTGCGCCATCGTACGGAGATTCCCGACAATCAAAATATTCCACGACCAAACGAATATTCCCCGACAAAAAGAATATTTTGTAACCACTTGCTTAGTTTGTAAAATTTTCATATTTCACCCATAACCAAATCATTATATCAAATTACCACCTTATTAATCAATAATAATGAATAGAGGAAAACTTAATTTATTTATAATAAGTTGGGGTTTTACAACCTCCCCTCCTTATAAAATTTCGTCCTCGAAATTGACGTACGTACCTGGTGTTTCGAACAGGTGAGGGTACCTCATTTTTATTTCCGATTCCAACTCCCATGTCATTTTCTTAATTTGCATGGTTTCTCCACAAAACCTTAACTTGTGGTATAACCTTCGTGCATAAGACATGCTCTTTCCTATCCAAAATCTCAACAGGTATCTCCTCGTATGTTAAATCTTCAGCTATCTCATCTGGTTCTAACGCAATAATGTGGTTCGGGTCTTTCACATATTTACGAAGCATAGATATGTGGAATACATTGTGAACACGAGACATACTTATAGGTAACGCGAGTCTATAGGCTACGTTTCCTATTCGGTCAAGAATCTTAAATGGACCAACAAATCTTGGATTGAGCTTTCCTCTCTTTCCAAATCTTGTAACTCCCTTCCATGGAGCAACACGTAACAGTACATGATCCCCAATATTAAACTCCACGTCCTTTTTATGAAGATCAGCATAACTCTTTTGTCGATCTTGTGAAGTTTGAATACGTTGTCGAATCATTTGGATCTTTTCTGTAGTCATGCGTACTAATTATGGTCCCAACAATTTTGCTTCTCCCACCTCATCCCAGCATACTGGAGATTGACACTTTCGTCCATACAATGCCTCAAATGGAGCCATGTCTATACTTGCTTGATAACTGTTGTTGTAGGAGAATTCCACCAGTGGCAAGTACTTATCTCAACTTCCTTTAAAATCAAGGAAACAAAGTCTTAATAGATCTTCGAGGGTTTGAATAGTCCTCTCTGATTGTCCGTCCGTTTGAGGATGGTATGCCGAACTGAATCGTAAATCTGTGCCCATAGCTTTCTGCAAGCTAACCCAAAATCTTGAAGTGAATCTTGGGTCACGATCCGAAACTATGGATACTGGCATGCCATGAAATCGTACAATCTCATTGACATACATACTAGCAAGACGTTAAAGGGAATAAGTTTCTCGTATCGGCAAGAAATGAGCAGACTTGGTTAATCTATCAACAATAACCCAAATCGCATCTATGCCTTGAGAAACCTTGGGAAGACCTGTAACGAAATCCATTGTAATGTGTTCCCACTTCCATTCCAGAATCTCAAGTGGTTGCAATGAACCTTTTGGCATTTGATGCTCCGCCTTTACACGTTGACAAGTTAAACACCTCGAGATAAATTCCGCGATCTCTCTCTTCATATTGTTCTACCAAAATGTTTATCGAATATCATGATACATTTTGGTACTCCAGGATGGATTACAAATGGGGTGTTGTGTGCCTCCATCATGATTCTATGCTTCAAGTCAGAATCGTTCAGAACGCAAAGTCGAGAGTTGAATCGAAGTATTCCTTCTTCATCGATTCTTGCTTCCGGAATAGCTCCTTCTTGTACTTTCTTCTTCATACTCATCAGCCCCAGGTCCGTAGCTTGAGCAGCTTTAACTTTATCGATTAAAGTCGGTTCTACTCGTATATTCACCATCATCACGTGGGTACCTAGAGTTTTCATCTCCATCTCTATTATTTGTAAGTTATACGAAATGAGTCTTTGACAATATCGTACTCGTACTCGTATACGATCTTCTACTCAACACGTTAGCTACCACGTTCGTTTTTCTAGGATGGTATGGTCAGAACATGTGCCGAAATGAGTCTCCTCTTGAGTTCTTCGAAGCTCTTCCCACATTCCTTGCTTCATTCGAATTTTGTATCTCTACGAGTCAGCTGAGTTAATGGAGTAGAGATTTGAGAAAATCTTTCCACGAATCTTCGATAATAACTAACTAAGCCTAAAAAGCTACGTATTTCGATTACTGACTTAGGTTGCTCTCAACTGTGACTCATTTCCCAATCTTGGATAGCACATCATAATAGCACCTATCAGTTTACTACCACACGAATATGGCGTCCCCTACGGAGAGTTTGGCTTCGGTGCATTCCACAAAGGAAGTTATAAGATAGAGGCTTAGGTATCAACTTCTATGGTTGGGTTTTTAACTCCTGAAGTTCAATAGGAGCCATTCGATATGAGATTTTAGAAATGGGTTTTGTACCGAATTTAAAGTCGATACAAATTCAATATCACGCTCTGGGAGTGGGCCAAGAAATTCTTCAGGAAATACGTCAGGAAATTCACTAACAACAAAAATATCATTCAAATCTGACATATTATTGTTCAAGTCCATAACATGGCTAATAAAGCTTGACATTCGTTTTTCAATAAACAAATAGCTTTGTGGTTTGATATGACAGTGACTGATTTTAGTGGTTTAGTGGTTTGAATTCGTATGACAGGTTGGTTAGGGATATGAAAACTAGCAACCTTACGAAAACAATCAATTTTGGCATGATGAGTTGTTAACCAATCAATTCCTAAAATCACATCAAAAGCAAGTATCTTTAAAGAGATAAGATCAACAGGTAATGTGATATTGCCAACTTAGATCATGCAAGATTTATAAACTGTAGATGTAACAAAGGTTTCACCCAATGGAGTTTCAACAGATAAATCAAAATCTAATTTCTCCGGAGTCAAGTTTAAACGTTGAGCACAAGCAGGACAGATAAAAGAATGGGTAAAAACGGTATCTAGTAAGGTATAAACTTCGCAAGAATTAAAGATTAGCTTACCAGTGATCACATCATTTGGGTTCCTCACGTTTTGGCCCGTCACGACAAACGCTCTTCCAGGAACTGCTAATTTCGACTTATCCGGGACAGCCCTTGGAATCATCACTCCCGCTGAACTTGGTTTCGCTATAGTACAATCTCGAGCGATGTGGCCTTCCTTTCCACAGTTGTAACATACCTGATATGTCCCTCATTCCCGCATTTGTAACATCTAACTGGCGGTCGTTCTCCTCCCCTAGAATTTGTTGTTGGTGCTGGTGCTGCTGCTGATGTCTTCCCGTCATTGTTGAATCTCCTCTTTCTGAAATTTCCACTTGAATCACCTCTCCTATTATCATGTCCACGATTACCATCGGAGAGGTTACCGCCTTTGTCCGTATTCTTTCCTCCTCGCCGGTTATCATCGTTCTGATGACTGCTGTCACCGATATGATCCTGGTTGTGGTCCCTTGGTTGAGTATACTCACTATCTCGCTCTAATAACTAAGCTCTGTTTACAACATCTGAATATAGAAAAAATTTATGAGATATAAGGTATTGATGAATCTCAAGTTTTAGACCTCTCAAAAACATTCGCGTCATACGTTCCTCATTCTCCACCAAATGAGGTACAAACCTGGATAACTCTGCGAACTTCGCCTCGTACTGAGACACCGTCATGTTGTTCTGTTCAAGTCTAATGAACTCTACCTCTTTCATATGACGAATACTTTCAGGAAAGTACTTGTCATTGAAAAGTTTCTGAAATCTTTCCCAAGACATGTTGAGTGCATCTGGTTGGGTACGCTTCACAGATTCTCACCAGTAATCTGCTTCACCACGAAACATAAAGGTAGCGAATGGAACCTTCTGTTCCTCCGTGCATCCCAAGACATCGTATATCTTGGTAATTTACTTGACCCATATTTTTGCCATGATCGGATCCGGTTTTTCCTTAAATTCTGGTGGTCCCAACTCCTTAAACTGCTTGGCTGTGACAGACCGCGCGTTGCCATCACTTCCACCCATATTTTGCACACGAGTCTCCCTCATCTGATTTTGCATGAACTGCAAAAAGTTCCTAAACATTCCATCATTCATCTTTTGCTCGGTAACGTTGTTTACAGGAGGAGTATTGCCTTCCTGTTTCACGTTCTCCTGGTTTGTGACTAAAGGTTGTTCCACCGTCTCATAAACTCTATTGTTAACGTTCTCAGCAGCCATTCTTAAATACTGCCATAAAACAAGGGTTAATTAAACAAATTAATGTATCACATAATATCCCTATATTATGACCGACCAACAAATAAGCTTAGGTAGGACACACTAGCGAAGGATCTACTCATCTCTCCCCTCCTAGTTCTATTCCCCGATCTCCACTAGAGACCATATCCCTAAGCTCTGATACCAACTGTGACGCCCCCAAAATAGGTCCAATCCAACCAACCCATTTTGAGTCGCCAAATACATGGTACATAAAGCAAACTACAACTTCAATAATACAAATGTCGTATGAAATACGACAATACCTACTATGAGTTTAAATACAAATATTGTCTTCTAGACAATATCCACACGCAAATAAGTCTTCATTACAATTATTCAAACACTATTTTATAGAAATAGTGAGCACTGCTAAAACATCTTCCTAGAACCATCACTCCATACCCCGACTCAATCCTGTTATGTTCTCACCTCCTGAGAAGAAAAATGGAACAAAAAGGAAAGGGTGAGCTCAACTAGCCTAGTAAAGAATATTATGACTAAGATAATATACAACAAATTATCGTTAGTCTTCAACAGGGAAAAATCTGATAAAATATAATAGACAACAAGTTTTAGATCAACAAATGCAGCGGAAACAACAATCCATTAGAAGAGTCACGTAGAGAATGAATTCTACTGTCTTCTAAGATTTAAATGTCCATCATAAATATTTCATCCCTGTAACAACAATCAATATACATCTTTAATCATCTTTGCACTACAGGCCAAAGATATTCATTTGTATCACCAGTTGGTCATGTTCATCTCAACACCTGTTCATCTTTGCACTACGGGCCAAAGAGATTCATTAGTTTAATCATTCATCTTTGCACTACAGGCCAAAGATATTCATCAAGTATCACCATTAAGGACTGGGGATGATGAAAAACATTTTTAAGAACGAATCCAGTGAGATAGAAGGACAAATATTAGGGATTCGCACAACAGTTTGTCCAAGATCAATAATACTTCATAACAACTGATTTTGAAGCAGAACTCAAAAATAACGATCAAAACATGGATACAATCAAAGATAGTAGCCAAAATAGATATTTTGGACAAAAAGAAGAAATTTTATTTTTCGATGAATAGTGCCGTATTCGTGAATAGTGCCGTATACGTGAATAGTGTCGTACACGTGAATAATAACTTCGACACCAAAAGATAAAAATTTCACAAAAATATCATCACGCTTCGTGAATAGTACTCGTGAATAGTAACTCGTGAATAGTAACTCATGAATAGTAACTCCGACATGAAAAAGTTTCAAATTGATAAAAAGTTTAGAACAATATTTCGGCATAATGATATTGAAAAAGATAATATCATTTAAGAAGAAAATAACATCCCTTACCTCAAAATAATCGTACTTCTGACTGAATTTCGGTATAGTGCTGACAAAAACTCGCACCGTATAGCAACACTCAAAGTATACTCACAAGAATATGCTCGATAATATAGAGAGAGAAAAAGAGAAAACTTTGTTTCTGGTGTGATTTTCAATTCTAACTTAGCCCTCTATTTATAGAAAAATGCTAGAACGCCAAAGGAGACTAAATTAATAAAATATTAATATTTACCTAAATATTCAAGCCCACCACCAAAGAATCTGATTTCAGCCACCAAGCACATGTTAAAGATGCTCACCAACCTTTGAAAATGCTTTTCTTGAAAATAATAATTAAAACTTCCAAAAATCAATTATTTCGGAACTCCGGAACTTCAATAATTCACAATAAATAGCCCTTTTATCAGAAAATTCAAATCTTGAGACTTTTTATAGGAATTTCAATTCTCTACAACTTTACAGAAGAAACGTTTTCCAAATTCCAAACAGAAATAATCCGAAATCCACAAACGGACGATTTTACAGTCTATAATCAATTTTCGGTCAAGAATTGTGTCCACCGACACACAAAACATGTGTTAAACATTTAATGCCACAAAAATATTCTTCCTCCTCGTATACTCATATATCCCACATTCATTGTAAAAATATCACCGTTAATATATTATTAAAATAATATATTTAAATGAATTATTTTATCAGAAAAAGATAAAATATTAATTTTCAACAATTGTCAAATTAAAAATTTTCTCCATGTATATCTGATGAGTGTGTTTTATATACATAAATTAGGTACTTTTGAGTTTGATAATTTATAAATCCTAAGCTAGTTTGTTTGATTTTTATGTGTTTTCATTGTATTGTTGTGTAATATAGTTTTATATTGCTTTTATGTATATTTGTATTAGTTTTATGTGTTTTTATTTTGTTTTGTAGGAATTGGATGGAATGTCATTTGGGTCGATGGTTGGAATCGCCAAATTCGCATTTTCGGTTTGCCATTGACATAGCAGTCCTATAAAGCCCAATTTTAGCCATGATCCGGCCATTATCTGTCCAAACTTCAAGAATGGAAGTTTTAGATCAACGTCTCCTCTTTCCGGATCATCTTGAATCGCCTCAATCGGAGTTCGGATACGAGAGTTATGGCCATTTTCCCAACGGGTGTCAAATCTGGAAACTACCAACTGCTATTTGCATAACAGTCACTTCAAGGCCAATTTGAGCATTGATCTAGCCATTATTTCGAAGAACTCAAAGAATGAAAGTTGTAGATCTACTTCTCCTCTTTCCGTATCATCTTGAATCGCCTCAATCGGAGTTCGTATGAAGAAGTTATGGCCATTTTCCCAACAGATGTCCGAGCAGAAAATGGCCCGGCGCCGCAGCGCGACTTGCTAGTATATTTGCGGCGGCGCAGCGCCACTTAGCAGTAGCCCAGCCCCTTTTCCCGCGCCGCAGTGCCCCGTTCAAGCCAAATCATAGCGCCGCAGCGTCAGACACGAATTTTAGACAGATTTCAACTATTAAATGCTCAACCTAATGACCTAAAACAACAATCTTTCACTTCTAATTGCAACCTAGAGGAGAAATAGAGAGAGGTGGCGGCTTGGAGAAGAGGGAGGCCTTGGCTCTTGGCCATGGTTCTTCAAGAGCTTCAAGGAGCATCAATGGTGGGAGCTTCAACAACATCAATGGAGGAGCTTCAACCAACAACTAAGGGAAGCCATCCTTTCTTTCTTCCTTTTTCCTCTAGTGGCTAGAACTCATTCTTGGGGATCTAGTGCAAACATTTGTAACACCTATGGAGGCAAGGAATTGAATTAAACTTCTAGCTTTTTTTTGATACTTGTATGATCCATTGGATGATTACCTAATATTTGGAATAGTTTGATTTATTTGTTATGAATTAAACTTCTAATTTGCTTTCCTTTTGATTGGTGTCATGCGAATTGGTTCTTTATGTGATTATGTATATGCATAATTTATGTATTGCCAATTCATAGTGGCCGCCATGATCATAAAGAGAGTTAAGAGA
The DNA here is from genome assembly GCA_020205505.1 of Panax japonicus. Taxonomy (NCBI): domain Eukaryota; kingdom Viridiplantae; phylum Streptophyta; class Magnoliopsida; order Apiales; family Araliaceae; genus Panax; species Panax japonicus. The sequence continues at coordinate 74,595,465 of CM035096.1, read as the reverse complement.
TTTGAACAAAGTGATGCACGCCAAGTGTTTGACAAAATGCTTGTGTGTGGATATTGTGTTCTTAGCTCTTTATCTATCTATCTATGTTATGTTTTTCTGCTATTTTGATTAATTGTAATCATAATTTACCGTTTTAATTAACTGTTTAAATAAGACTGAGGCGATATAAAGTCAGCACTTGATAGATATTAGTGATAATTCCTCGTGGGTTCGACAACTCTCTTATCATTATATTACTTGTTGACCGCGTATACTTGCGCGTGTTTATCGGTTGCGAACAAAAACTTGTTGCTCGATTTCGCAACCGATAAACACGCGCAAGTATACGCGGTCAACAAGTAATATAATGATAAGAGAGTTGTCGAACCCACGAGGAATTATCACTAATATCTATCAAGTGCTGACTTTATATCGCCTCAGTCTTATTTAAACAGTTAATTAAAACGGTAAATTATGATTACAATTAATCAAAATAGCAGAAAAACATAACATAGATAGATAGATAAAGAGCTAAGAACACAATATCCACACACAAGCATTTTGTCAAACACTTGGCGTGCATCACTTTGTTCAAATCTCTTAACTCTCTTTATGATCATGGCGGCCACTATTAATTGGCAATACATAAATTATGCATATACATAATCACATAAAGAACCAATTCGCATGACACCAATCAAAAGGAAAGCAAATTAGAAGTTTAATTCATAACAAATAAATCAAACTATTCCAAATATTAGGTAATCATCCAATGGATCATACAAGTATCAAAGAAAAGCTAGAAGTTTAATTCAATTCCTTGCCTCCATAGGTGTTACAAATGTTTGCACTAGATCCCCAAGAATGAGTTCTAGCCACTAGAGGAAAAAGGAAGAAAGAAAGGATGGCTTCCCTTAGTTGTTGGTTGAAGCTCCTCCATTGATGTTGTTGAAGCTCCCACCATTGATGCTCCTTGAAGCTCTTGAAGAACCATGGCCAAGAGCCATGGCCTCCCTCTTCTCCAAGCCGCCACCTCTCTCTATTTCTCCTCTAGGCTGCAATTAGAAGTGAAAGATTGTTGTTTTAGGTCATTAGGTTGAGCATTTAATAGCTGAAATCTGTCTAAAATCCGTGTCTGGCGCTGCGGCGCCATGATTTGGCTTGAACGGGGTGCTGTGGCGCGGGAAAAGGGGCTGGGCTACTGCTAAGTGGCGCTGCGGCGCCGCAAATATACTAGCAAGTCGCGCTGCGGCGCCGGGCCATTTTCTGATCGGACATCTGTTGGGAAAATGGCCATAACTTCTTCATACGAACTCCGATTGAGGCAATCCAAGATGATACGGAAAGAGGAGAAGTAGATCTACAACTTTCATTCTTTGAGTTCTTCGAAATAATGGCTAGATCAATGCTCAAATTGGCCTTGAAGTGACTTTTATGCAAATAGCAGTTGGTAGTTTCCAGATTTGACACCCGTTGGGAAAATGGCCATAACTCTCGTATCCGAACTCCGATTGAGGCGATTCAAGATAATCCGGAAAGAGGAGACATTGATCTAAAACTTCCATTCTTGAAGTTTGGACAGATAATGGCCGGATCATGGCTAAAATTGGGCTTTATAGGACTGCTATGTCAATGGCAAACCGAAAATGTGAATTTGGCGATTCCAACCATCGACCCAAATGACATTCCATCCAATTCCTACAAAACAAAATAAAAACACATAAAACTAATACAAATATACATAAAAGCAATATAAAACTATATTACACAACAATACAATGAAAACACATAAAAATCAAACAAACTAGCTTAGGATTTACAAATTATCAAACTCAAAAGTACCTAATTTATGTATATAAAACACACTCATCAAATACCCCCAAACTTGAATCTTTGCTTGTCCTCAAGCAAAACACTAAGAACAAAAACTATAAAAATAAATTCTAACAATCAACTACTTGAGCAATGAATCAATAAGTTTGAACAATGGCCTTAAAGATATCAAAACATGAAAACTCTAGAAAACTTTCAAAATGTCAGAACGTCTAGGATTTCAACTTGCTTGTTAGTCATACCTTGCTTTAGATCCTTTCTCTGTGTGTGTGTATCCATTTGCACTAAACCAATTATAGCTCGGATTAGCTTATACAACCATATTACCTTATGAAAGAAATAAACTTCAAAAACTACATGCTTAACACATCACTCATCGCAATTGTAGACAAATCAAACATTCCAAAAATTTGATATCAAAGGACTCTTAGGTGAGTGCATTTTATGCTCCATCTTACCCTAAGTCCGCTTTTATGGGCGAGTGCGTTTTACGCTCCATCTCACCCTAAGTCTGCTTTTATGGGCAAGTGCGTTTTACGCTCCATCTCAACCCACCGCAAGATTCTCGATATATTTTTATTTCTTTTTTTTTCATAGGTGAGTGCGTTTTACGCTCCATCTCACCCTAAGTCTGCTTTTATGGGCGAGTGCGTTTTACGCTCCATCTCAACCCACCACATGACCAATTAATCAAACCTAAGTATATTGCTTCGAGTGATGTTTAAACGAGTTCTAGAGTTTATTGATATCTCTCATAAGCATTCGGTCATATAAGCCTTCTCTAAGTATACAACTAATTCATTACAAATGGATGAGTGCTCAAAAGTAGGAGTCATAAGCAAAGCAATAATCAACAATAAGTCAATCACCCAAACTAAGCAACATTTATCCATTTTTCATGAGTTATAACCTTAACAATCATTTTCCTGATCATATATTATAGCTCAATTCAAATTAAATCAATGCTCAAGAGATAACCTATACTAGAAATGCAATTAAGCCCACAAAATAAAATAAAATAAAACATATCAAAACAAAATGTAGAAGACCCCCAAACTTGAAACTGACAATATCCTTATTAAACGCAATAAAAGATTTCAATGCAAAGAACTTCCGTGATCATTTATCAGTTGTCGCCTTCCGCAACCGACGTCTACTATTTGCTAAGATATAACATAAAATGGAAAATTTTCAAAATTTTAACTAATATGCACTACTAAACATAAAAACATCCAAATAACTGACATAGTAATATAATACCAACTCAAGTACCAAGAATATCACAAGTACCCCCAAACTTAAGAAGAACATTGTCCTCAATGTAAAGATAGATAAAATTAAAACTAGAGGATTTCCCTGAGAATATATGTTAATCGTCATCGACATCTTCCTCCAAGTCCTCCAAGTCGGGAGTGCCAAACTTGTTGCGCGATACTCGGTACCTGAAAGAAACACAAAACTTTACACTTTGGGTTGCCTCCCAACAAGCGCTTGGTTTATAGTCTTCGGCCCGACTTTATTTAAATAGAAAAAATAAGTTTAATAAAAATGTGTCATGCAAAATCGGACTGTAAGGCCCCAACTTACGCTAAGTCTTGCACAAGAGCTGTATTTACATACAGTCTTGTCAATCCAATCTCACAAACGATAACAATAAATAGAACTGTAAGGCCCCAACTTACGCCAAGTCATGCACAAGAGCTGCATTTACATACAGTCTTGTCAGCCTATTTATCGCAATCGGAAAACACGTGAAAATAAAGATCAAACAAATAACAGATAAATAAACGTTCAAATTAAGACTACATTGATTGAAATCAATATTGGACAATATTAGAATAGTAATTCCCCGGCAACGGCGCCAAAAACTTGTTGCTCGATTTCGCAACCGATAAACACGCGCAAGTATACGCGGTCAACAAGTAATATAATGATAAGAGAGTTGTCGAACCCACGAGGAATTATCACTAATATCTATCAAGTACTGACTTTATATCGCCTCAGTCTTATTTAAACAGTTAATTAAAACGATAAATTATGATTACAATTAATCAAAATAGCAGAAAAACATAACATAGATAGATAGATAAAGAGCTAAGAACACAATATCCACACACAAGCATTTTGTCAAACACTTGGCGTGCATCACTTTGTTCAAATCTCTTAACTCTCTTTATGATCATGGCGGCCACTATGAATTGGCAATACATAAATTATGCATATACATAATCACATAAAGAACCAATTCGCATGACACCAATCAAAAGGAAAGCAAATTAGAAGTTTAATTCATAATAAATAAATCAAACTATTCCAAATATTAGGTAATCATCCAATGGATCATACAAGTATCAAAAAAAAAGCTAGAAGTTTAATTCAATTCCTTGCCTCCATAGGTGTTACAAATGTTTGCACTAGATCCCCAAGAATGAGTTCTAGCCACTAGAGGAAAAAGGAAGAAAGAAAGGATGGCTTCCCTTAGTTGTTGGTTGAAGCTCCTCCATTGATGTTGTTGAAGCTCCCACCATTGATGCTCCTTGAAGCTCTTGAAGAACCATGGCCAAGAGCCATGGCCTCCCTCTTCTCCAAGCCGCCACCTCTCTCTATTTCTCCTCTAGGTTGCAATTAGAAGTGAAAGATTGTTGTTTTAGGTCATTAGGTTGAGCATTTAATAGCTGAAATCTGTCTAAAATTCGTGTCTGGCGCTGCGGCGCCATGATTTGGCTTGAACGGGGTGCTGCGGCGCGGGAAAAGGGGCTGGGCTACTGCTAAGTGGCGCTGCGGCGCCGCAAATATACTAGCAAGTCGCGCTGCGGCGCCGGGCCATTTTCTGCTCGGACATCTGTTGGGAAAATGGCCATAACTTCTTCATACGAACTCCGATTGAGGCAATTCAAGATGATACGAAAAGAGGAGAAGTAGATCTACAACTTTCATTCTTTGAGTTCTTCGAAATAATGGCTAGATCAATGCTCAAATTGGCCTTGAAGTGACTGTTATGCAAATAGCAGTTGGTAGTTTCCAGATTTGACACCCGTTGGGAAAATGACCATAACTCTCGTATCCGAACTCCGATTGAGGCGATTCAAGATGATCCGGAAAGAGGAGACGTTGATCTAAAACTTCCATTCTTGAAGTTTGGACAGATAATGGCCGGATCATGGCTAAAATTGGGCTTTATAGGACTGCTATGTCAATGGCAAACCGAAAATGCGAATTTGGCGATTCCAACCATCGACCCAAATGACATTCCATCCAATTCCTACAAAACAAAATAAAAACACATAAAACTAATACAAATATACATAAAAGCAATATAAAACTATATTACACAACAATACAATGAAAACACATAAAAATCAAACAAACTAGCTTAGGATTTACAAATTATCAAACTCAAAAGTACCTAATTTATGTATATAAAACACACTCATCAATATCCACATAAAATGAATATTTTATTTATCATAATAATTAATAATTAATTATTTAAAAATAATATTACAGAATCACAGTACTGACAATCAGGCCGTTCCTAGGATAGAGGGGACTTTCCAATAAGGATTTATCCTTACTGGCGCGCAATTAGGTGACTAAACCTCTCCTTAGACAGAACTTTCTAGACATTGCCAATAATGTTATCTAATAATATTATTCAAATAATGTGAATTATTGATCTGATAATTGAAAATATTGTGCAGTGACAATTATTTAAACAATAATAATATAAATATCAACGCAGCAATTATTCAATCAATAAAATAAAATAATGAACAGTAACTACTGTAACAATTATTGAGTAGTGCCTTCTTACGTATGAATCAATAATTCAACCATACTGTGCAATACCGTGTGCTACTGTACAACCACGCGTATTACTGTATTTTAACCACTAATTATCCAACAGTGTTAACGGTAACAATTTACGTCGTTATTTATAAAACTCAATCTTTGCCTTTTTCTTTCATCCAACCGTTTTCCGTTATGGGGCCCACAAATGACTGTGCCATCGTACTGAGATTCCCGACAATCAGAATATTCCACGACCAAACGAATATTCCCCGACAAAAAGAATATTTTGTAACCACTTGCTTATTTTGTAAAATTTTCACATTTCACTCATAACCAAAGCATTATATCAAATTACCACCTTATTAATCAAGAATAATGAATAGAGGACAATTTAATTTATTTATAATAAGTTGGGGTCTTACAGTGCTTCTCTGACTAGAGAGCGGGCAGTCCATAGATGATGAGGATTTGTTCCATGTAGAGACAGTCTTTTCTAGATCCTCAATTTTAGAGGTTAGATTAGACTCTCTTTGTGCATTGAGTGTGTTTGTCTGTTTTAAGGTCTCATTCTCAGCCTCAGGCTTGGAGAGAAGATTAGTACTTAGAAGGGCTGTTTCAAGCTCTCCTTGAACTTTCTTCATCTCCTCTTGAAGAAGTGAATGATCCTTAGACAAAACTCTGAACCACTTCATATATTGATGTAGATCAGTGGTTATGCCATGCAGTGCAGTTCCTAAGTCATTTATATCTACATCAGGTGAGTTGAAGTCAAATACCTCATCGAGACTTACATCATGTATGTTGAGGTTTTGTTTGTCCTTTGTATGTTTGGCCATTAGGCACATATTGGCTATTTGTGGTTCTTCTTCATCTCCGGAGTCAGCATTGGAGTCATTATCTGAATCACTCCACGATCCTCCAGCTACCAGCCCTTTGTCTCTCTTCTGAGGCCTTTTGTTTCCTTTGTATTCCTTCTTTGCATGTTGTTTCTTCTTTAGTTCTTCTCTTAGAGGTTTGTTGCAGTTGGTAATGAAGTGGCCAGGCTTCTTGCAGTTGTAGCACAGATCCTTTATTTTCTCCTGGCTGCTGTAGTTGTTGACCTTCTTTGGCTTGCTGGTTTTGCCTTGACACATGAATCTTCTCAGTCTTTTTACCAGCATGGCAAGATCTTCATCATCGTCTTCATTATAATCAGAGTCAATCTCAGTGTTGACCTTTGATGCACTTTCAGTTGCCTTGAGAGCAACACCCTTATCCTTCCTTCTTCTTTTTGTTAGGGTTTCAGCTCGTTGAGTCAGCTCCAGTTCGTATGTCATGAGATTTCCATATAGCTGTTGGACTGTCATCTCGTGAAGATTCTTTGACTCTCTTATAACAGTGGTTTTGGCATCCCACTTGCTCGGTAGGGCTCTCATGAACTTAATGATCATATCTTTGTTATAATAGATCTTCTCATATGCTCGTAGAGAGTTTAGCATAATGTTGAATCTCTCATAGGTGGCAGTCACGTTCTCTCCTTGAACATGAGCGAACATCTCATACTGATGTGTTAGGAGAGATTGTTTGTTTTCTCTGACTTCTTCAGTTCCTTCATGCATGATCAAAAATGCTTCCCAAACCTCCTTAGCTATTTTGATGTTAACAATGTTTTCAAATAGATCGTCTTCTAAGGATTGGAACATAATGTTCTTGGCCTTTTTGTCAAGTTAGGACAGCTCTCTTCTCGTTGTCTGTCCACTCCTCTTTAACCTTGATTTGTATTCTATTTGGATCGTCAGTGGTTGGTGCAAGCTTCGTTGGAATATAGGGCCCATTTTGAATGGTCTCAAATAGATCTTCATTTATTGAGTCCATGTAAGCTTGCATCCTAACTTTCCAGTTTGCAAATTTATCCTTGTTGCACATTGGTGGCTTGCTGCCTCCTCCAGTCCTAGATTCACTTGGTATGTGTGTCATTGGATCTACTAAATCTTGTAAGTTGTATAATAGAACCTGCTCTGATACCAATTGTTAGTTCTTAGTTGGCACAATAGTTATCTAGAAGGGGGGGTTGAATAGATATTTAAAAAATCTTTTCGTTTTAAACTTGTTCTTTAATGATGATTAAAACTTAGCAGAATTTATGTTTGTTTTAATCTTCTTTACAAAGTAGTGGAGTTATGAGAGTGAGGCAGTTATAGCAATTATGGCAGATATAGCAGTTAGTAGTAAAAGACACAGTCGTTTTTAAGTGGTTCAGAGCATTTAAAGCTCCTAGTCCACTCTTCTATTCAACGAGTAGGATATCCACTAAGGATGTTGTAAGACCCCAATTTTTTTAATGAATAAAATCAAATTTTCTCTAATTATTATTGTGAATAATAAGGTGTTAATTTGATACAATACTTTGGTTATGGGTGAAATGTGCAAATTTTGAAAAATAATCAAGTGGTTATTAAATATTCATTGTATCGGGGAATATTCATTTGGTCATGGAATATTCTTTCTATCGGAGAATATTCGTATGACGGCGCAGCTATTTGTGGGCCCCATAACGGATAACTTTTGGATGAAGAAAACGATAAAGTTTTGGTTGTTAAAAGTAATGGCGTAGTTGCTACCGTTAACACTGTTGGAATACCTTGTGGTTAAAATACAGTAATATGCGTGGTTGCACAGTAGTACACGCTATTGCACAGTATTGTTGAATTATTGATCCTTACGTAAGAAGGAACTACTCAATAATTGTTATAGTAGTTACTGTTCAATATTTTATTTTATTCATTCAATAATTACTGCGTTGATATTTTATATTATTATTGCTCCATAATTGTCACTGCACATCATCTCCATTATCAGATCAATAATTCATATTATTTGGAATAATATTATTAGATATCATTATTGGCAATGTCTAGAAAGTTCTGTCAAGGAGAGGTTTGGTCACCTAATTGCGCGCCAGTAAGGAGAAATCCTTATCGGAAAGCCCCTTCTTTCCTGGGAACAGCCTGGTTGTCATAAATGTGATTCTGTAATATTATTTGTGAATAATTAATTATTGATTCATATGATAAGGAACTATTTATTTTTATGTGGATATAAATGATGAATTTATTTATGTGGTTATTAATGAATGAATTAATGTTGAGGTGTTTTATCAGTATTTTGTCGGATTGAAAGTATTTAAAAATCATCCATTTGTGGATTTCGGGTATTTTCTGTTTGGAATTTGGAAAAACTCAAAGCTACAAAGTTGTAGAAAATTCGATTTTGTGTGGAATAGACATAAAATTCGTATTTTTCTGATAAATGGGCTATTTTCTATGAATTATTAAAGTTTCTGATTATTGTTTAAATGATAAAACATTTTGGAAAATTCTAGAATTGGTTGGTGAGAAATGTGCTCAATTGAATTTCAAATGTGGTGGGTGGCAATAGTAACAGCTAAAGCCATCAGGTAGCAGGTTAGTCTTCTATGGGCGTTCTAAGCATTTTCCTATAAATAGGGTGCTTAGTTAGAATTGAAAATCACACCAGAATTCATAAGTTTTCTCTCTTTCTCTCTTTATATTATCGAGCGTATTCTTGTGAGTATTTTGATACTTTGAGTGTTGCTATATGGTGCAAGTTCATTCAGCACTATATCCAGTATTCCAGCCAGAAGTATTATCTTTTTGAGGTAAGGGATATTATTTTCTTCGTAAGTGATATTATTTCTTCAATATCATTATGCCTAAATATTGGTTGGAACTTTTTATCAAATTTGAAACTTTTTATGTCGAGGTTACTATTCATGAGTTACTATTCACGAGTTAATATTTATGAGTTACTATTCACGAGTACTATTCACGAAGCATGATGATTTTTCTTGTGGAATTTCTATCTTTTGGTGTCGGAGTTACTATTCACATATCGGCACTATTCACGAATACGGTACTATTCACCGAAAAATGAAATTTTCTACTTTTTTTCCAAGGTGTCTATTATGGTTACTATCTTTGATTGTATCCATGTTTTGATCTTTATTTTGAATTCTGCTTCAAAATTGGTTATTATGAAGTATTTTTGAACTTGGATAAACAGTAATACGAATCCCTAATATTTGATCTTTTATCTCACTGGATTCATTTTCTTTAATATAGTTTTCATCATCCTCAGTCCTAAATGATGATATTACGGAATATCTTTGGCCTGTAGTGCAAATATGAAAGATTAACTGATGAATATCTTTGGCCTGTAGTGCAAAGATGAATGATTACCTAATGAATATCTTTGGCCCGTAGTGCAAAGATGAACAGGTGTTGAGATGAACATGACCAACTGGTGATACAAATGAATATCTTTGGCCTTTAGTGCAAAGATGAATATTTGATTCAAGATGTATATTGATTGATGTTACAGGGATAAAATATTGATGATGGACTTTTAAATCTTAGAAGATAGTAGAATTCTTTCTTTACTTGACTCTTCTAATGGATTGCTGTTCCGCTGCAGTTGTTGATCTAAAACTTGTTGTCTATTATATTTTATCAGATTTTTCCCTATTGAAGACTAACGATAATTTGTTGTATATTATCTTAGTCATAATATTCTTTACTGGGCTAGTTGAGCTCACCCTTTTCCTTTTTGTTCCATTTTTCTCAGGAGGTGAGAACATAGCAAGAACTAGTCGGGGTACGGAGTGATGGTTCTAGAAAGATGTTTTAGCAGTCCTCGCTATTTCTATAAAATAGTGTTTGAATAATTTTAATGAGGACTCCTTTTGAGTTTGTATACTCTCTAGTATACAATATTTGTATTCAAACTTACAGTATAGGCGTTGTCGTATTCTGCACGACAATTATATTACTGAAGTTGTATTTGTTTTTGTACCATGTATTTGGTGACTCAAAATGGGTGATGTATACCTATTTTGGGTTCGTCACAGTTGGTATCAGAGCTTAGGGATATGATGCCTAGCTAAGATGTGAGACAAGAACTAGGAGGGGAGAGATGGGGAATTCCTTCGCTAGTATGACCTGACTAAGTTTATATGGTATTTAATTGGTCAGTCAGAGTATAGGGATAATATGTGATATGTCAATTAACCCTTATTTTGTGGAAGTACTTGAAAATGGCATCTGAAAATTTTGTGATAAGCAATGAAGCATATGAGACTCATTTCGACACCTGTTTTGACAATACCATCTGGTTCGGATGGATTTGTTATCTACAGCGATGCTTCAGGCAAAGGGTTAGGATGTGTTCTCATGTAACATGGGAAAGTCATAGCCTATGCCTCACGAAAACTCAAAGAATATGGGAGGAATTATCCTACTCGTGATTTGGAGTTGGCAGCAGTCGTTTTCGCGTTGAAGATATGGAGACACTACCTGTATGGGGAGAAAGTGGAGATCTATACAGATCATAAAAACCCCAAATATTTCTTCACCCAAAAGGAACTCAACATGCGGCAACGACGTTGGCTCGAGCTATTGAAGATTACGATCGTACCATTCAATACCATCGTGGGAAAAAGAAAGTGGTAGCTGACACGTTGAGTAGAAGATCGTATGTGTTTATGAGTGCGATGTTGTTAACACAAATATCTATTTTATATGACTTACAAATGATGAAAATAGAGTTAAAGACCCTAGGGACCCACGTGAAGATAACGAATATACGAGTAGAATAGACTTTAATCAATAAAGTTAAAATTGCTCAAGCTATACACTGGAGCTGATGAATATAAAGAAGAAGGTGCAAGAATGCGTTATTCTAGAAGTAAGAGTCAATAAAGAGAAGAAAGTCAAAGCCTTCGATTAATTTGAAATCCTCGATCAAGTAGGAACTTGTGGCCTATAGACTCGCATTAACGCTAAGTATGTCGTGTGTTCATAAAGTTTTTCACGTATCGATGTTACGTAAATATGTGGATGACCCGAATCATATTATTGTGTTAGAACGAGACGAGATAGCCGAAGATTTAACGTACGAGGAGTTACCTGTTAAGATCTTGGATAGGAAAGAGCATGTCCTACGCACGAAGATTATACCACAAGTTAAGGTTTTGTGGAGAAACCATGCTATTGAAGAGATGACCTGGGAGTTGGAATCAGAAATGAAAGCGAGGTATCCTCACCTTTTCGAAACACCAGATACGTACGTCAATTTCGAGGACGAAATTTCATAAGGAGGGGAGGTTGTAAGACCCCAATTTTTTTAATGATTAAAATCAAATTTTCTCTAATTATTATTGTGAATAATAAGGTGTTAATTTGATATAATACTTTGGTTATGGGTGAAAGGTGCAAATTTCGCAAAATAAGCACGTGGTTATAAAATATTCATTGTGTCGGGGAATATTCGTTTGGTCGTGGAATATTCTTTATGTCGGGGAATATTCGTACGACGGCGCAGCCATTTGTGCGGCCCATAACGGATAACTGTTGGATGAAGAAAACGACAAAGTTTGGGTTGTTATAAGTAACGGCGTAGTTGTTACCGTTAACACTGTTGGAATACCCGGTGGTTAAAATACAGTAATACGCATGGTTGCACAATAGCACACGGTATTGCACAATATTGTTGAATTATTGATCCTTACGTAAGAAGGCACTACTCAATAATTGTTAGAGTAATTACTGTTCAATATTTTATTTTATTGATTCAATAATTGCTGTGTTGATATTTTATATTATTGTTGCTCCATAATTGTCACTGCACATCATCTCCATTATCAAATCAATAATTCATATTATTTGGAATAATATTATTAGATATCATTATTGGCAATATCTAGAAAGTTATGTCAAGGAAAGGTTTGGTCACCTAATTGCGCGCCAGTAAGGAGAAATCCTTATCGGAAAGCCCCCTCTTTCTTGGGAACAGCCTGGTTGTCATAAATGTGATTCTGTAATATTATTTGTGAATAATTAATTATTGATTCATATGATAAGGAATTATTTACTTTTATGTGGATATAAATGATGGATTTATTTATGTGGTTATTAATGAAGGAATTAATGCTGAGGTGTTTTATAAATATTTTGTCGAATTGGAAGTATTTAAAAATCATCCATTTGTGGATTTTGGGTATTTTCGGTTTGGAATTTGGAAAAACTCAAAGCTACAAAGTTGTAGAGAATTCGATTTTGTTTGGAATGGACATAAAATTCGTATTTTTCTGATAAATGTACTATTTTCTATGAATTATTAAAGTTTTTGATTATTGTTTAAATGATAAAACATTTTGGAAAATTCTAGAATTGGTTGGTGAGAAATGTGCTCAATTGAATTTCAAATGTGGTGGGTGGCAATAGTAACAGCTAAAGCCATCAGGTAGCAGATTAGTCTTCTATGGGCGTTCTAAGTATTTTTCTATAAATAGGGTGCTTAGTTAGAATTGAAAATCACACTAGAATTCATAAGTTTTCTCTCTTTCTCTCTTTATATTATCGAGCGTATTCTTGTAAGTATTTTGATACTTGGAGTGTTGCTATACGGTGCAAGTTCATTCAGCACTATATCTGTTAGGTTTGTAATATTCAAGAACGCAATCAAATTACAAAAAATTAGCGGAAGCGTGGAAAATCAGAGTTTAAAATTTACAAACCATAAACCTGGATCATCCTTTTTGCACAATTATTAATTAAACGAAAAAGAAAGAACAAGAACCATACCCTTGAAGATCCAAGCTTCCTCAGGTACAAGTTCACCTCCAATCCTTTTCGCGTTCAACTTGAATCCACCGGGTTTGGTTCCTTCCTTTGATCAACGTTAGCCACCCAAATGTTTGGCCTCTAGAGGTGATCCGCCAAGGAAGAAGAAGAATTCAAGAACATGGGTTGTTGGCTAAACCCTAGTTTTTCTATCTCTATAGAAAAAGGCGTACTCTCCAACAATTAGAATAACGTATTCTAATTATACGTCAACCTCTCCCTCACCCATAATAAGACTCCTCTTATTTATAGATGTGGGCAACCCATCCTAAACAATTAAGGAATTGGGTTTTATTTTAATTAATTAAACTCTTTTAATTAATTAGGCTCCTAATCTTATTAGGAATAATTAATTAACCTTTTAATTAATTAAGCTCCCTAATCTTATTAAGGATAATTAATTAAACTCTTTTAATTAATTTGCCTCATAATCCTATTAGGATATTTGAGAGTACTTTTATTAATTAATTCATAAACTCCTTTAGGAATTAAATAATAATAATAGTAATAATAATAATAAGACTCCTCTTATTAATTTATATTTAATATTTCTAAAATATTAAATAATAAATATTAAGCTATTTAATTTATTCTATCACCATAGATTAAATTAAATATACTTAACTTATTATTACGATTATGCCATTAACTTCTTAAATAATTATTCTTCCTTTTATGGTGTGACCCTTTAGGTTCTCCATATTAAACCGGTTGTGAATAAATCAATTAGAACAATTCTAATCTTATTTAAATAAATAAATTAAACTAATAATTTATTTAAATAAATAATATTTATTCTACAATAGGGATAAGCCTCCCTAGCGATCAACGACTTTCCAGATAATATAGATTTCAACATTAATCATAAAAGAACCTTTGAGTAAATAGTTACCGTACAATTCAATCCTTCCACCATACAATGTCCCAATTAAATATAAGACACGGAATTACTGTCAAGTCTTATTTTATTTATTTATTTGTATTTCGACCCTTAAATACACAACCCCAAATAATGCAAATTAGAAACTTCTTTCTAATTTCATTCTGCCTTGGCCAATGACTACTGGGTTGTCATTTATCGAATCACATAGGACATTTCTCTTCTTTTACTAGAAGTGGTAGATTCTTTATTGATCATACATTATCTCCATGTACAACTTATTATAACCAAGCATACCCTTTGATATACCCTAAGGGTCTTAAAGAATAAGTCAAAGTATAACTCATCATACACAAGATACTATGATGATCTCAAGTCCAAGGATCACTTGTACTACTATCACTACAGGAATTCCTATTGACATGCAAGTAAAACTCCATTAGGTATTCCTTAGCGAGTCACGTTCAGTGAACTTATTCTCTAATAAGCACCTACATACTTGCTTTAGTGTCTCCACACAAATGATCATGAGATCAATCATCCTCATCCAATGAGCAAGCAACGTATGTACCAATCTATCTGGATTTACTAATCCCCAATTTAGTAATCCAACGATTGGGAACATTTTTAGTTTTAAGCTTTCTAAGAATTTAGATCTCATTAGAATGATCATCATCATTATTCTAAAAGCATTGCTTAAAACTATGGGTTTATCACATATTATAAAACAGCAACATGTAGATAATTAAAAGCCTTTAATAAATTAATACTTTTTATTAATAAATGAATAAGATTGTTACAAAGTATATGCTTTATCATCAAACATGATTGGCTTGTGTGCATATTACTTTCAATCTCCCACTTGCACTAAAGCCAATCGTCATAGTATCTCATACTCTTCTTCTCTAAGTGACGATTATCCTGCTGTTGGATAAGCTTTAGTTAATGGATATGTAATGTTGTTCTTGAGAGTCCACTATCTCTATAGTGATTTCTCATCTTTCAATGATTCTTATAATTAAATGAAAGTGCCACAACACATGTTTAGATCCAAGATGAGACTTAGGAACTATTCCTAGTTCTGTAATAAACTTTTCATCCAAACAATCAACTTGTAGCTTCATTTATAGCTATATACTTTGTCTTTATCACTAAACTAACAACTCTTTGTTGTTTGGAACCTTTCCAATTCACTGCACCACTGTTCAAGGTAACCCTTTACCTTAAAGTGGATTTTCTGTCGTCTTGGTCTGTCTGAAAAACTTGAGTCTGTTAAGCCCTCTAGTTTTAATTCAGACCCGCCATGAATTATATCACATCCTTAGTGCTGGTTAAGTACTTTAAGATGTTTTTCACTGTCTCACAGTGAACTTCTCCAGAATATGACTGATTAACATCAGGTCGCGTATATTTCATTGCATACATGATTGTCACTCATGCGATCTCTCTTTTAGGAGTCTATGGGGACTATTAAGAGAGATACACTCCATGGCTCATCAACATGAGACATCTCTTGGAGTTTTCCATGCTAAACGACTTTAGCATCAAATGAATATACGTTCTTTGGGTTAAGACCAGCATCCTTTTAAATCTATCTATATAGATTTGCATCCCCAATTAAGATACTCTTCCCAAATCATTCATGGAGGAATGTTTAGACAACTTTATCTTTACTGATTATAGTATTAGTATGTCATCCCTTATCCGTAGTATATCAACATATAATACTAGGAATGTCACAACGCTCCCACTGACCCTTTTGTACACACTAGAAGTCTTACCTCATCGTATGTAACTCTGGATCATCATCTTCTACTGATGTGTACCTCATCATCATCATCTATGATGAATCCATACCTCCCAGGTATCTTTGGTACTATTCCAGATTTACAATTCGGTTGTGGTACAATAGGTCTATCTACAGGTTCCTCTTATTTGACTTTTACTATTTTGTGGTTCTTGAACTCTTCAAGATTCTATTATCCTCCCACTAGCCCTTTCAATGATAAACACCTTTATCTTAGAAGGCAGCATGTTTCGCAACAAACACCTTTTGCTAAGTAGGATTATAGAACATGTGCCCTAAACTTACTTTAGGATGTCCCACAAATCTGTACTTATCAAATTTTGTCCAAAGTTTATCCTTTGAAACCGTTTCACATAAGTTGGACAACCACTTATCTTAACATACTTAAGATTAGGAATCCTCCCTGTCCATAACTTTTATGGAGTCTTGGGGCCAGATTTTGAGGTTGCCTTTTCCGTAGATATGCAGCCATTTCTAGGACATGATCCTAGAAGGATACTGGAATGTCGGTAAAATCATTATGGACCGCACCATGTCCAACAAGGTACGATTTTTCCTTTCAGATACATCAATCAATTATTGCGTATCAGGATGTGTCCATTACGAGAAAACCATTTGAGATGATCTAGAAACTTATTGCACAAGTATTTATTCCTTGATCTAATCAAAGAATCTTAATACTTTGTCAATTTGTTTCATTTCTGAATTCTTTGAACTTTTCAAATAATTCACACTTGTATTTCAACAAATACATACATTCAACTCTTTGAATGATCATCTCCTTTTCTTATACTAGTTTGTTCAATTTGCAAAATATATTTTTCACGTAAGTCAAGTATACAAAATCCATTAAGTAATATTCCAGTTCTATACATAACATTATTATTATTATAAATAGAACAACAATTGTTCTTAAATATAATACCAAAGATTTTATTGTCCAACAATAAAATAGAAATAATGTTTCCAACAAGTACTGGAATACAATAACAACTTATTGACTTAATAAACTTGCATGTAGGCATTGCTAAACTATAAGTTCTTACGGCTAATGCAGCAACCTTTGATTCATTTACCAGACATAGGATTACTTATCCTTTGTTTAGCTTTCTACTTCTGCTTGGTCCCTTCATAAATCTATATTTATGATAACCAAAGTCGGTATCCAATACCCAAGTAGAACCTTAACTTAAAGAAAAATTTATTTCAAATTATAAACAAATTTGTATTTGTAACTGAAACTTCACTAAGTTTCTTTGGTTAGCCTTTGCAAGATGCTTCTCGCAGTTTCTTTCCAGTGTCCAGGCTTATTGCAGTGGAAGCAAACTCCTTTGCTATCCGTATCAGTTTTGTTCTTATTATCCTTTGTATACACCTTTCTGTTTACCTTCTTTGAATCGTTCTTCTTTTCAGAAGATCCTTTGGCCCCTACCAGTAAGACATGGTCTTTCTTGGTTGGAAAGTGACTCTCAACATTTTTCAACATGTTAAGCAAATCAGCGAGGCTGATATCTAGCTCGTTCATATAAAAAATTCACAATAATTGTGAAAGGAGTCCGGAAGTGAGTGCAAGATCAAATCTTTGCTCAACTCTCCATCCATGATAAAACCCGTTGTCCTAATTGATCAATCAAATTGATTATGTTAAGGACTTTTATCTGTACCGTAGTGTCATCGGTCATTCTAGATCGGAAGAGCTCCTTAGATATCTGATATCTATCAGTCCTACTTTCCTCACCATCAACTACTTGATGTGAAGGAATATAATAGGAGCATCCATAGTTTCATGCTGACGCTGAAGCTCGTTACTCATGGATGCGAGCATGATGCATTGAGCCAACTATGCATCATCTAGTCACTTTTTAAAAGTAGCAATATCTTCCTCAGAGGCATTATCTGCAACCATTATAGGGATAGGCGTATTAAGGACATAAGATAGCTTTTCAGCCGTGAGAACTATTCTCAATTACCTTAACCAATCCGTTTAATTCGGTCCGGTTAATTTAGCATCTAATATGCTACGCAGTGATAGTAATTTAGACATTGTAAAATTCTATAAATGAATTTGTAATTAACAACATTTTAACATACATTCTTTTATTAATTACCAAAATAATTTAGGTCTTGTTTTAAATTGGTATCTCCCACTATTTTTTTCCAAACTATATTACCCTCACTTATATAGTTCGGCAAAATCTAATTAAAGATTTGCTAGTGAGAATAAGGATCCTATTTCAAATGTATATAGCCTTGTGTGTGCACAACAAACTATATATAAATAAATAGGTAGACAACTCTTGTCAATTATATCAACTATGTAACTCCTTGTATTTTGCCTCTTAAATCATAATGGTCAAGTGTGTGCACATCCGAACTAAAATGATTTAAGTTAAGTCAGACCCAACATTTTCATATAAGTGAAGAGAAAACTACAGCCCTTGTGTGTGCACAACAAAGCAGTAATGTTCAATTCCTTATAAACATCATATGTAATAAAAACAACATCTTAAATATTTAATATTAGCCTTGTGTGTGCACAACAAACTCATATTAAATATTCAATACTCTATTGTTTCTATCATGCTAAAAGGCGACGTTCGATATTCCAAATATCTTTGAACGTTACAACTTAATATAAAATATTTGAGGGATTTGTTATTAATTTGTCTCATCTTGTTTAGCGCGCATGCACATATATATATAAAATACGCGTCATATTAATGAACATGTGAAGCATGTTTGCATAATATATAATATATATATAGTATAAGCATGCACATATAGAATACTATATTCTACCTGGATTGATTATGGACTTTTATTCTAGTTTGGTTCACTAGAGCCACCAAGTGAACCAAAAGGTCAAACCCTAGGGGTGCAAGAATTAATATTTAAATATAACTATTACATTTAAAACCCGGGCTCCATTACAAACGGGTCTTCAAACGCTCCTTGCTACTTGATCTCCAATTCTTCAAAATTAATTCTAACTATTCCTATTACATAACTATTTAAAATAAATAGAAACCTTGATCAGCAGTCAAGGGGAAGTACATAGGAGGGAGTTAGTATTTACATTAAGAAAAATTAGAGAAGACGAGGTACGCAGACCCCATTTAATAAAACCCATACATTCATGCATCCAACTAAAATAAAATCCAATCGCATTGGTCAATAGTCCATAATCAATCCCATTTATTATCATACACATCACCATATGCATCAATAAATAACATTCATCTCATGAATAATAATCATTTAATATATATATTGATATCATTTAATGGGCAAATTTAGTTAGTATAAAATCTATTTTTAAATCAAAATAAACTCCTTTATTTTTAATCCAAATTTAAATCAAAATAAAACTATTTTATTTTAATTTATCCAGTTTTGAATAAAATAAACTATTTTATTTTAATCAAAATCTTTAATCAAAATAAACTCTTTTACTTTAATTAATTATGGAATCTAATTCCAAGTCAAAATAAACTCCTTTATTTTGGGAAACACGGATTCTCTTTCCTATTCACAAATAAACTCTTTTATTTTGAATAATATGAAATCTTATTTCATATCTAAATAAACTCCTTTATTTAAAGAAAGATGGATTCACTTTCCTATTCACAAATAAACTCCTTTATTTTGAATAATATGAAATCCTATTTCATATATAAATAAACTCCTTTATTTAAGGAAACATGAAATCCAATTTTAACTCCAATTAGTTAGCATGGAATCAAATTCTAACTCTAATTGGTTAGCATGAAATACAATTTTACAATTAAAATAAATCTTTTATTTTAAGATTAAAATAAACCTTTTATTTTAAAATTAAAATAAACTTTTATTTTAATTATAAAATAATTAAAATTAATATATTCGTACGTAATATATATAATATATATATATAGAATAATGCTACAGCCACAACCAATTTTACAAACTTTTTACAAACTAGTGAGCTGGCATAGTCCACATCAGCTTTTTTAAAACTAAAATACCACATCACAAATTAATAAAATAAATTAAAAGAATAAACCTTACGCTCCCTCTGCCTCTCCCTCTCCCTCTCGTCTCTTCTCCCTCTCTGCGCCTCTCCCTCTCTTCTCCCTCTGCCTCACTACTTCTCTCCACACCCTCTCTCCTTGCCATAAAATTCTCACACTCCGACAAACGCCATCGCCAATTCGTTGGAATCATTGCAAAATACGCCGGTAACGAAAACGGTTACACTATTTCAGTATTGAAATTTGTTTTTTGTTTTTGTTTTTGTTTTTTTATTCAAGTAACTCATATGAGGTTTCAATGTTAATTAATACTCTAGAGATTGCTTTGTTTGCTGAATTGGGTGTACTTGTAATGAGTTTTAGGGTTATTGCAGTAGAGAATCCTTATTAACTAGTGAGGTGAGAACTTATGCCTGTAATGTGTTTGTTTAAATGCTTGTGAAGAATTTACTTGACGCGGTTGACCATTTTTCATCAAGAGTCTGAGCAGACTTTCTTCGCTGGGTTTGATAGTATAGGTCTTGGTGGCGAAGATGGTTTGCCTCAGATATATGGTTTTCTTCATATATGCCCTCCTCCTACTTTTTTAGGACCAAAATGTGCGCTTTGGGATTGTCCTAGGCCTGCTCAATGGTGGAATCAAGACTATTGCGGTACCTTTCATGGAGTGCTTGCACCATTGGAAGGTCGTCCTGGTATGACTCCAGTCCTACGTCCTGGAGGCATTGGTTTGAAGGATAATTTGCTTTTTTCTGTTCTTAAAGCAAAAGCAAAAAGAAAAGATGTTGGTGTTCTAGAATGAGAGGGGGTTGCCACAGCAAAATCCCCATGGAATGTTCCTGGTAAGTTCTTACTGCTATTGTGCATCTTAAATGTTTTTCATCATGCTGTGGTCCCCCACTAAAATAGTAAGATTTATTTTATCAATCATCGACTAGTTATGTTTAAATAAGTTGTCAATTCTCTCATGTTGTTGCAGAGCTCTTTGATCTTACAGTTCTTGAGGGTGAAACAATTACAGAGTGGCTATTTTTCGATAAGCCTCAAAGAGCATTTGAGAGTGGAAATAGAAAGCAGAGGTCTCTGCCATATTACAATGGACGGGGTTGGCATGAGTCAAGGAAGCAAGTGATTGAGTTCGAAGGGCCGAAGCGGTCCTACTATATGGATCCACAACCAATGAAAAATCTGGAATGGCACCTGTATGAATATGAGATCAGCAAGTGTGACGTTTGTGCCTTGTATAGGTTGGAACTCAAGCTTGTTGATGGGAAGAAGAATCCCAAAGGAAAGGTAGGTAATGATTCAGTTGCTGATCTGCAAAAGCAAATGGGGAGGCTTACTGTTGTTCCGCATGACAAGCGTTCTTTTAAGGGAAAGGCCAAATCCAATTTGAAGGATGGTGCTCCAAATGTTTATTCCTTTTACTAGAGATGATGTGTTTAAGGCTTGATTTTTTTTTTCCTTGACCAAAAACTAGCTTATATTCAGGAATGTACCAAGACTTGTTAGATATCGTAAATTTGTACAGTGTATCGAATCTGATAATGAGTTATCCTCTATTCAAAGGAGAGGCTTGGTTGTACAGTGTATATATGCCACTTTGTATTCTGTTGTATTTATATCTAGTTCATGTTGAAGTAAATTATGTAATGAACTTGAACATAATGAGGATCAAACATGTCCATCTCTTAATAACATAAATAAAGAGCAAAGATATCCATAGATGTAAAGCTCAAATAATGTTCGGAAGAAAAAAAAACCTTTATTGTAAGTCACCATATGTGCTTAAAAATATATAAGCTTTTCCCTAGGCAAATAATACCATAATATCTATTACAAATGAAGCACCATGTTGTGTTCAACACAAAAAGGAAAAACATAAAGTTTGTCATCTTCATCAATTTGAACTTAATTTTAACAGAACTTGTCAGCATCTTGATCCTTAAATTGATGCCCATGTTGTTGAGCCTACAAAAAGAACAAAAGAAAATGTATTAAATTATTAAAAATCAACGTACTTAAAATTGACATAGTTAAATATACAATGTAGTAACAATACTTGTAGCAGATCCAAATGATTCAAGTTGGATATATGATGTTGTTGTGTTCCATAAACACTAAGCTGGTCAGTATTTGGTACTTGACATCCACTTCCCCAAAATTGATTTGGATGACCCTATAAATACAAAATTCATTAAAAAAGGTTAAATTTTAAACTATTAACAAGTATAACATTGAATAAAAGTTAAGGAAAAACTAGTAGTCGGCGTATATTGCTTTCCGAAGTACCAAAATATATTGAGTTAATATTAGTTACCATAATTTGATAAGTATTGAATAAATTATAAATGATAAATTATACCTGCATTTGGCTTCTATCAAATAAAGGAGTGCCAAAATATGACATCATATATCCACCACTCGTACCTTGACTCGAATAACACTGTGCAATTGAAATAAATCTAAAAAATTACATATCAAGCAAACGAGAAAAAATTATGCAAAAACCAAGGGACTAGGAGGGTAAAAAATTGAATATTAAAAAATATTTTAGTCAAAAGGGAGATAAATAAAACCTGCATTTGATTTCCAGGAAATAAAGGAGAGCCAAAATGTTGCATCATATATCCATCACTAGAACCTTGACTCAGATGACACTGTGCAGTTGAAAATAAATCTAAAAAGTTAATTTGTACCCTAACCAAAATAAGTTGAGTAACTTTTTTTGATAGATAATTATAATATAAATAGAGTAACTTTTTTTGACAGATAATTATAATAAGTAGAGTAAACTCGATTTTAAGTATTCTGGTTCTGATTTTGCAGGGCCATTTGTGTTGTATTTTGGTTATGGATTATTAGATGCTATGTTCCAGAGCATGGTTTATTGGGTTATTGGGGCTTTGGCTGATGATTCTACTATCCTTAGCAGGTAAATTTTCATGTTATTGAATAATAAGGCCATTCACTTATTGTTTTCTTTTTACTGTGTTTAACATTTTTTTTGGGGCATATATGCTTCAGGTATAATGGATTCTACAAGGGAGTGCAGAATGCAGTGAGTTTTTTTTACTTAACAGAGAATTTATATTTTTGAAACTTGTATTTTCAATTCAAATGTAAATGTAGTCTTTCTTTAGTATATCAATGAATGATTGAGAACTAAAATTAAGAACTAAAATGAGATAGATAATTAGATTAATAAAATGCAATAGTGAAGATTATTTACACATTAGATTAAAATCTCAAACAATTAATCTCATAAGTTTTTGTTATTCTTAATACCTGAACATTACTTCTCTCTTGTGTTCCCATTTCATGATCTTGAGTAGTACTTAAAGTAGGCAAACCAATTTCACCTGCATCGACTTCAATTTCTTGTGCCACTTGAGAATTCTTTCATTAAAAAGAAATTGATGAATTAGACAAATTATTTAGATAAAAAAATATACATAATAAAACAAAGAAACTAATAAAATATGTTATTAGCTAAAATTAAATAGGCAAGTACCTGTTTTCCTTTTCCTTTTTTTTTGCTAGTTTTGTTCCCTTCCTGTCTCTTTCTTGTTTTCAATTTCCTAATCACTTGATCTGTTTTAGATTCCTTTCGTTTTGACACTGGTCACCCTTTACTTCGAGTTACTAAAGGACTAAGCACCTGAATACATTCCTTTGATGTCCCATTAATTACTTCATTAGCTATTGTCACTGTACCCGGTGTGTGATGAGATGTTTGACCACTTTCACTACTTGACACATTCAGACTCAACTTTTCCTTCAGCTTATCTAAAACTGTCATCACAGTCATACAACTTTCTTCAGTTTTTGATGCCATTGATGCAACTTCATAAAAAGAAGTTTGTAATTTATCATAACGTTGTGCTTCAGGATTTCTACTCAATTCATCGTAAATACATTTAATAAATGTATATCTTCGTTTCGAGTCCTTACTCCACCGTGGAAGAATATATTTTGATGGCAATATTTTAATTTTCTTTATCATCATGAGCACAGAAAAGGCATGCCTGCAGAGGATTCCTCTAAATTCAAATAAGCAACAATTGCATTGTACCTCCCATTCATCTTCATTAAAGTAAACATGGAAGATTACTTCCTTTGTATCAGCATCAATTTCTATCTCGTCAACAACTTGATATGTAGAAATTGCATCTTCTTGTTTAAGAAGAGAAGGATGACAATACATTTTCCTCCTAATCTCATCTTGAACCTCCTTGAACTTTGAATTGGTATAACTATCCTGAAATTGCTTCTCAATAGCATAATGAGTTATGCATGGAACTCTTGAAGTTAGAGAAATAAAATCTTCTGTGTTCTCCTTTTCAACCTTACTTTTCAAGGCCTCATCATATTGATCAACAAATTGCTTCAATGTAGTCTTTGGCCCCACATAACCATCAAAAAAGGCATTCATACTTTCACTACGTTGTGTAGTAGACATTCCAGCCCAAAATATATTTTTCACATATGTTGGTATCCAATGATGTCGTTCATAATACAACCATTGCAACCATTCATTATCTTGAAGATTATGCACCTTAAGTAATCTTTGCCAACTATTTTCAAATTCATCACGACTCAAGGAGTCATATACACAACGGTCTATATCCCTCTTAATTGCCTCATATTGAGAATATCCTTTAAATTTCTCAGGAATTTTTTTCATTATATGCCATAAACAAAACCTATGTTTAGTTTCAGGGAATACTATTTCAATTGCTCTCTTCATAGCTTGGTCTTGATCAGTTATAATTGCTTTTGGAGCTCGACCTGACATACACTTCATCCATGATTCAAACAACCAAACAAAAGTATCAACATTCTCGTTTGATATTAGACCACACCCAAGAAGTATTGATTGACCATGATGATTCACTCCTACAAATGGAGCAAATGGCATTTTAAATAGATTTGTCAAGTATGTTGTGTCAAATGTTATAACATCCCCAAAATATTCACATGTGGCTCTACTTCTTGCATCCGCCCAAAACACATTCCTCAATCGAGAGCTATCATCCACATCCATTACATAATAAAATCGGTCATCCTTTTCTTGCATTCTAACAAAATAGTCACGAAGTGCTTTAGCACCTCCCACCCCAAGTCGAAGCCGCCTTGCTTTGTCAACATGATTTCTACAGTCTTTCTCTCCAAATGAAAGCTTCTCAAATCCTCCTGCTTCAATAACAATAGATTTATAATTTTTACTGATACGAATTCCAGCTTTATCATTTAACTCAAGCCTTCTTTTCACATAAGAGTCCATCTGCTTATGACATCTAAAATATCTAGCTTTTCCAGGACTCAAAGTATGGACATGGTCAAGCACAACAGTAGTCAATGTAAACTTTCCATCAGGACAACAAATAGCATTAATCTTGGCCTTGCACCCAAGATTTTTTTTTGGTCTCGGTTTAAGAGCATTAGTTGCCTTACTCATTGCCTTGCCTTGATTAACACATGAAAGAGTGAAATATTTTAAATTCCCATCATGTCCAAGTTTAGAGGTTCTCTTTGACACACCAAAACCTGATTGTTTAGCATATTGCGTATAATATGCTCTAACTTCTTCCTCTGAATTAAACATCATCCCAACCTTTGGTTCTAAAACAATTTGATTTGCATCTAAAATCTTGTTGATCTCATGCTTCTTTTCTTCAATCTTTTCAATCTCTAACTTTTGCTCATTTTCTTCCTCATCATGGACAATTTCTTCATCTGAAGACATGTAGTCTTCATTGTCTGACAATCACATGATTGTTTCTATTAGAAACACTATCCAATTATTTAGTTAAAAATACAAAAGTTTAAACCATTCAAAAGTCAAGCATACAAAACTTAAAGAATAAAATTATCATATGGGATTGCAACACTGTAGTCGAGCATAAAATAATACAATAAAATTAAAAAATTTAGTCATATAAACTTTAAAAATTATCTTGTTGGCATGTTTGACTACGGATTTTATTCTTATCTAAAGCATGCATGTCTCTGTTATCTAAAGTAGATGAGGAATTACCAAACGTAGAAGAATTAGAAGCATCAGATACCGCAGTGGGAGCAACATTCTCATCAGATGGGATTGCAACACCGTTCTCAGCCATGGCCAACGGCGTCAAGCAAATTCTTCACAAGCATTTAAACAAACACATTACAAGCATAAGTTCACATTGACAGAGTTAATAAAGATTATCTATTGCAATAACCCTAAAACTCATCACAGGTACACCCAATTCAGCAAACAAAACAATCACTAGAGTATTCATTGACATTGAAACCTCATATTAAAATTTTGTAAAATTGGTTGTGGCAGTATCATTATTCTATTTTTATAAAATTATGGAATGTCAATTCAGCTACAAAAAAGAAAGTGTTGGATGGATCTACACATGACAAAGTGTTATATGAAATAGTATTGAGTGTACGATACTAATTAATGATGATATATATATATATATATATATATATATATATATATATATATATATATATATATATATTTGGCCAAGTTAAGAGAATAGGCGGCCTAAAAATGAGCTTTGCAAATAACTAAAACCTCATCACCATGACATCTTATCATTATTCTGAACTGGAAGATTTTCTGAATTAGTAGGCGCATGAATTGGTTGAAACAAAAACAAAAAACAAATTTCAATACTGAAATAGTGTAACCGTTTTCGTTACCGGCGTATTTTGCAATGATTCCAACAAATTGGCGGCGGTCCTACTATATGGATCCACAACCAATGAAAAATCTGGAATGACACCTGTATGAATATGAGATCAGTAAGTGACGTTTGTGCCTTGTATAGGTTGGAACTTTATGGCAAGGAGAGAGGGTGTGGAGAAAAGTGGTGAGGCAGAGGAAGACGAGAGGGAGAGGCGGAGAGAGGGAGAGGAGACGAGAGGGATAGGCAGATGGAGACGTTTGGTTTATTTTTTTTAATTTATTTTATTAATTTGTGATGTGGTATTTTAGTTTTAAAAAAACTGATGTGGACTATGCCAGCTCACTAGTTTGTAAAAAGTTTGTAAAATTGGTTGTGGCTGTAGCATTATTCATATATATATACAGCGGGATTCCTTTAATCTCTTGTTTCCTTCCTTCACGTGACTAGCAGTACTAGGTCTTTAAAAAAAAAATTCTTGATCCACGTGGGTGAAACAAAAAAAAAATTGATCCAAGTGAATTATGTGGCCTTGTAACTAATATATATAATATATCATATATCATATATATAATATACTCCCTCTGTCCCAAATTAACTGCTCAGTTTTGACTTTTTTAAGTCAAATTGACTATTTTTAGAATTAATAATTAAGCATATATAAATATATTACTAAAATTATAAAAATTAGGATTAGTAATAAATTATATATACTTTCTTTTGGTTATAATCTTTTCACCTATATTTTAGCAAAAATAGTAAAAAGATTAGTTTTAAAAATGGTCAATTTGACTTTAAAAAATCAAAACTGAGCAATTAATTTGGGACGGAGGGAGTAATATATATACTAATACATGAATCCTTAATATATTGAATTCCTTTTGAAAACCCTTGAAAATGATACCAGGATGGCCACGTGAAGGAACATGTATATATATATATATGATATGAAGTAATAAAATTAATCATGCCAACTTCCATCAGCCACGAAATCCGGTATGAAAAAAAAAAAATTCGCAAAACAAAAATTAATTCACGCCAACATCATCAGCCACGCGAATCACGGTAAAAAAAAATCAGTTTCGCGAATTCCTTTTTTTTTTTTTTTAAATAAATTTTATACAATAAAATTATGCCCAATTAAATTGTTATAAACACATATCAATATACATATCAAATTTAAACAATTAATAATTCGCATAAAGGCTTTGCTCTGATGCCACTGTTAGGTTTGTAATATTCAAGAACGCAATCAAATTGCAAAAAATTAGCGGAAGCGTGGAAAATCAGAGTTTAAAATTTACAAACCATAAACCCGGATCATCCTTTTTGCACAATTATTAATTAAACGAAAAAGAAAGCACAAGAACCATACCCTTGAAGATCCGAGCTTCCTCAGGTACAAGTTCACCTCCAATCCTTTTCGCGTTCAACTTGAATCCACCGGGTTTGGTTCCTTCCTTTGATCAACGTTAGCCACCCAAATGTTTGGCCTCTAGAGGTGATCCACCAAGGAAGAAGAAGAAGAATTCAAGAACATGGGTTGTTGGCTAAACCCTAATTTTTCTATCTCTATAGAAAAAGGCATACTCTCCAACAATTGGAATAACGTATTCTAATTATACGTCAACCTCTCCCTCACCCATAATAAGACTCCTCTTATTTATAGATGTGGGCAACCCATCATTAACAATTAAGGAATTGGGTTTTATTTTAATTAATTAAACTCTTTTAATTAATTAGGCTCCTAATCTTATTAGGAATAATTAATTAACCTTTTAATTAATTAAGCTCCCTAATCTTATTAGGGATAATTAATTAAACTCTTTTAATTAATTTACCTCCTAATCCTATTAGGATATTTGAGAGTACTTTTATCAATTAATTCATAAACTCTTTTAGGAATTAAATAATAATAATAGTAATAATAATAATAAGACTCCTCTTATTAATTTATATTTAATATTTCTAAAATATTAAATAATAAATATTAAGCTATTTAATTTATTCTATCACCATAGATTAAATTAAATATACTTAACTTATTATTACGATTATGCCATTAACTTCTTAAATAATTATTCTTCCTTTTATGGTGTGACCCTTTAGGTTCTCCATATTAAACCGGTTGTGAATAAATCAATTAGAACAATTCTAATCTTATTTAAATAAATAAATTAAACTAATAATTTATTTAAATAAATAATATTTATTCTACAATAGGGATAAGCCTCCCTAGCGATCAACGACTTCCCAGATAATATAGATTTCAACATTAATCATAAAAGAACCTTTGAGTAAATAGTTACCGTACAATTCAATCCTTCCACCATACAATGTCCCAATTAAATATAAGACACGGAATTACTGTCAAGTCTTATTTTATTTAATTATTTGTATTTCGACTCTTAAATGCACAACCCCAAATAATGCAAATTAGAAACTCCTTTCTAATTTCATTCTGCCTTGGCCAAGGACTACTGGGTTGTCATTTATCGAATCACATAGGACATTTCTCTTCTTTTACTAGAAGTGGTAGATTCTTTATTGATCATATATTATCTCCATGTACAACTTATTATACCCAAGCATACCCTTTGATATACCCTAAGGGTCTTAAGGAATAAGTCAAAGTATAACTCATCATACACAAGATACTATGATGATCTTAAGTCCAAGGATCGCTTGTACTACTATCACTACAGGAATTCCTATTGACATGCAAGTAAAACTCCATTAGGTATTCCTTAGCGAGTCACGTTCAGTGAACTTATTCTCTAATAAGCACCTACATACTTGCTTTAGTGTCTCCACACAAATGATCATGAGATCAATCATCCTCATCCAATGAGCAAGCAACGTATGTACCAATCTATCCGGATTTACTAATCCCCAATTTAGTAATCCAACGATTGGGAACATTTTTAGTTTTAAGCTTTCTAAGAATTTAGATCTCATTAGAATGATCATCATCATTATTCTAAAAGCATTGCTTAAAACTATTGGTTTATCACATATTATAAAACAGCAACATGTAGATAATTAAAAGCCTTTAATAAATTAATACTTTTTATTAATAAATGAATAAGATTGTTACAAATTATATGTTTTATCATCAAACATGATTGGCTTGTGTGCATATTACTTTCAATATCCAGTATTCCATCCAGAAGTATTATCTTTTTGAGGTAAGGGATGTTATTTTCTTCATAAGTGATATTATTTCTTCAATATCATTATGCCTAAATATTGGTTGGAACTTTTTATCAAATTTAGAACTTTTTATGCCGGGGTTACTATTCATGAGTTATTATTCACGAGTTACTATTCATGAGTTACTATTCACGAGTTACTATTCATGAGTACTATTCACGAAGCATGATGATTTTTCTTATGGAATTTCTATCTTTTGGTGTCAGAGTTACTATTCACGTATATGGCACTATTCACGAATACGGCACTATTCACCGAAAAAATAAATTTTCTTATTTTTATCCAAGGTGTCTATTATGGTTACTATCTTTTATTGTATCTATGTTTTGATCTTTATTTTGAATTCTGCTTCAAAATTGGTTATTATGAAGTATTTTTGAACTTGGATAAACTGTAATACGAATCCCTAATATTTGATCTTTTATCTCACTGGATTTGTTTTCTTTAAGATATTTTTCATCATCCTCAGTCCTAAATGATGATATTACGGAATATCTTAGGCCTGTAGTGCAAAGATGAATGATTAACTGATGAATATCTTTGGCCTGTAGTGCAAAGATGAATGATTACCTAATGAATATCTTTGGCCCGTAGTGCAAAGATGAACAGGTGTTGAGATGAACATGACCAACTAGTGATACAAATGAATATCTTTGGCCTATAGTGAAAAGATGAATATTTAATTCAAGATGTATATTGATTGATGTTACAGGGATAAAATATTGATGATGGACTTTTAAATCTTAGAAGATAGTAGAATTCTTTCTTTACTTGACTCTTCTAATAGATTGCTATTCCGGTGCAGTTGTTGATCTAAAACTTGTTGTCTATTATATTTTATCAGATTTTTCCCTGTTGAAGACTAACGATAATTTGTTGTATATTATCTTAGTCATAATATTCTTTACTGGGCTAGTTGAGCTCACCTTTTTCCTTTTTGTTCCATTTTTCTCATGAGGTGAGAACATAGCAAGAACTAGTCGGTATTTGTTCCATGTATTTGGTGACTCAAAATGGGTGATGTATACCTATTTTGGGTTCGTCACAGTTGGTATCAGAGCTTAGGGATATGATGCCTAGCTAAGATGTGAGACAAGAACTAGGAGGGGAGAGATGGGGAATTCCTTCGCTAGTATGACCTGACTAAGTTTATATGGTATTTAATTGGTCAGTCAGAGTATAGGGATAATATGTGATATGTCAATTAACCCTTGTTTTGTGGCAGTATTTGAAAATAGCATCTGAAAATTTTGTGATAAGCAATGAAGCATATGAGACTCATTTCGACACCTGTTTTGACAATACCATCTAGTTCAGATGGATTTGTTATCTACAGCGATGCTTCAGGCAAAGGGTTAGGATGTGTTCTCATGCAACATGGGAAAGTCATAGCCTATGTCTCATGACAACTCAAAGAATATGAGAGGAATTATCCTACTCATAATTTGGAGTTGGCAGCAGTCGTTTTCGCGTTGAAGATATGGAGACACTACCTGTATGGGGAGAAAGTGGAGATCTATACAGATCATAAAAGCCCCAAATATTTCTTCGCCCGAAAGGAACTCAACATGCGGCAACAACGTTAGCTCGAGCTATTGAAGATTACGATCGTACCATTCAATACCATCGTGGAAAAACGAAAGTGGTAGCTGACACGTTGAGTAGAAGATCGTATGCGTTTACGAGTACGATGTTGTTAACACAAATATCTATTTTATATGACCTACAAATGATGAAAATAGAGTTAAAGACTCTCGGGACCCACGTGAAGATAACGAATATACGAGTAGAATAGATTTTAATCGATAAAGTTAAAACTGCTCAAGCTATACACTGGAGCTGATGAATATAAAGAAAAAGGTGCAAGAATGCGTTATTCTAGAAGTAAGAGTCGATGAAGAGAAGAAAGCTCAAGCCTTAAATTAATTTGAAATCCTCGATCAAGTAGGAATTGTGGCCTATAGACTCGCATTAACGCTAAGTATATCGCGTGTTCATAAATTTTTTTACGTATCGATGTTACGTAAATATTTGGACGACCCAAATCATATTATTGCGTTAGAACCAGACGAGATAGCCGAAGATTTAACGTACGAGGAGTTACCTGTGTAGATCTTGGATAGGAAAGAGCATGTCCTACGCACGAAGATTATACCACAAGTTAAGGTTTTGTGGAGAAACCATGCTATTGAAGAGATGGCCTGGGAGTTGGAATCAGAAAAGAAAGCGAGGTATCATCATCTTTTCGAAACACCAGATATGTACATCAATTTTAAGGATGAAATTTTATAAGGAGGGGAGGTTGTAAGACCCCAATTTTTTTAATGAATAAAATCGAATTTTCTCTAATTATTATTGTGAATAATAAGGTGTTAATTTGATATAATATTTTGGTTATGGGTGAAATGTGCAAATTTCGCAAAATAAGCAAGTGGTTATAAATTATTCATTATGTCGGGGAATATTCGTTTGGTCGTGGAATATTCTTTCTGTAGGGGAATATTCGTACGACGGCGCAGCCATTTGTGGGCCCCATAACAGATAACTGTTGGATGAAGAAAACGACAAAGTTTGGGTTGTTATAAGTAACAGCGTAGTTGTTACTGTTAACACTGTTGGAATACCCGGTGGTTAAAATACAGTAATACGTGTGGTTACACAGTAGCACACGGTATTGCACATTATTATTTAATTATTGATCCTTACGTAAGAAGGCACTACTCAATAATTGTTACAGTAGTTACTGTTCAATATTTTATTTTATTGATTCAATAATTGTTGCATTGATATTTTATATTATTGTTGCTCCATAATTGTCACTGCACATCATCTCCATTGTCAAATCAATAATTCATATTATTTGGAATAATATTATTAGATATCATTATTGGCAATATCTAGAAAGTTCTTTCAAGGAGAGGTTTGGTCACCTAATTGCGCGCCAGTAAGGAGAAATCCTTATTGGAAAGCCCCTCTTTCCTGGGAACAGCCTAGTTGTCATAAATGTGATTCTGTAATAATATTTGTGAATAATTAATTATTGATTCATATGATAAGGAATTATTTATTTTTATGTGGATATAAATGATGGATTTATTTATGTGGTTATTAATGAAGGAATTAATGCTGAGGTATTTTATCAGTATTTTGTCGGATTAAAAGTATTTAAAAATCATCCATTTGTGGATTTCGGGTATTTTCTGTTTGGAATTTGGAAAAACTCAAAGCTACAAAGTTGTAGAAAATTCGATTTTGTGTGGAATAGACATAAAATTCGTATTTTTCTGATAAATGGGCTATTTTCTATGAATTATTAAAGTTTCTGATTATTGTTTAAATGATAAAATATTTTGGAAAATTCTAGAATTGGTTGTTGAGAAATGTGCTCAATTGAATTTCAAATATGGTGGGTGGCAATAGTAACAGGCAAAGCCATCAGGTAGTAGGTTAGTCTTCTATGGGCGTTTTAAGCATTTTCCTATAAATAGGGTGCTTAGTTAGAATTGAAAATCACACCAGAATTCATAAGTTTTCTCTCTTTCTCTCTTTATATTATCGAGCGTATTCTTGTGAGTATTTTGATACTTTGAGTGTTGCTATATGGTGCAAGTTTATTCAGCACTATATCCAGTATTCCAGCCAGAAGTATTATCTTTTTGATATAGGGGATGTTATTTTCTTCGTAAGTGATATTATTTCTTCAATATCATTATGCCTAAATATTGGTTGGAACTTTTTATCAAATTTGGAACTTTTCATGTCGGGGTTACTATTCACGAGTTACTATTCATGAGTTACTATTCACGAGTACTATTCATGAAGCATAATGATTTTTCTTGTGGAATTTCTATCTTTTGGTGTCGGAGTTACTATTCACGTATACGGCACTATTCACGAATACGGCACTATTTATTGAAAAATGAAATTTTCTTATTTTTATCCAAGGTGTCTATTATGGTTACTATCTTTGATTGTATCCATGTTTTGATCTTTATTTTGAATTCTGCTTCAAAATTGGTTATTATGAAGTATTTTTAAACTTGGATAAACTGTAATACGAATCCCTAATATTTGATCTTTTATCTCACTGGATTCGTTTTCTTTAAAATATTTTTCATCATCCTCAGTCCTAAATGATGATATTACGGAATATCTTAGGCCTGTAGTGCAAAGATGAATGATTAACTGATGAATATCTTTGGCCTGTAGTGCAAAGATGAATGATTACCCAATGAATATCTTTGGCCCGTAGTGCAAAGATGAACAGGTGTTGAGATGAACATGACCAACTGGTGATACAAATGAATATCTTTGGCCTGTAGTGCAAAGATGAATATTTGATTCAAGATGTATATTGATTGATGTTACAGGGATAAAATATTGATGATGGACTTTTAAATCTTAGAAGATATTAGAATTCTTTCTTTACTTGACTCTTCTAATGGATTGCTATTCCGGTGCAGTTATTGATCTAAAACTTGTTGTCTATTGTATTTTATCAGATTTTTCCCTGTTGAAGACTAACGATAATTTATTGTATATTATCTTAGTCATAATATTCTTTACTGGGCTAGTTGAGCTCACCCTTTTCCTTTTTATTCCATTTTTCTCATGAGGTGAGAACATAGCAAGAACTAGTCGGGGTATGGAGTGATGGTTCTAGAAAGATGTTTTAGCAGTCCTCACTATTTCTGTAAAATAGTGTTTGAATAATTATAATGAGGACTCCTTTTGTGTTTGTATACTCTCTAGTATACAATATTTGTATTCAAACTTACAGTATAGGCGTTGTCGTATTATGCACGACAATTATATTACTGAAGTTGTATTTGTTTTTGTACCATGTATTTGGGGACTTAGAATGGGTGATGTATACCTATTTTGGGTTCGTCACAGATGTCTTTTACAACTTCTGAATCGCATAGATTCCTTCTAGATCAGCAGTCTAGGAACTTCTTAGTTTACTCTTGAACTCTTCAAGTCCAGTAGACTTGGATTTCTTACAGTTAACTTAGAACTCTTCAAGTCCAGCAGACTTGGTACTCTTCTTCAGTTCATTGATAGATATTGAGTTCTTGATGGTTTCTACTCAGTTGCTGTTTAAGCACTTGTTCGAAAGAACTGAGTAGTTGAGCAAGCTTTGCAAATTCTCAGATCGTAGAGTTGAGCTTGAGAGTTGTTCACGTTGTTTGTTCAATACTTTTTTAATCTATCTCATATGTCTGATTTGCATATATGTGATCTTGAAAACTATCCGTTGGATCCATCCATTGAGGCATTAAATGCATTTAACTTTTATGATCTTTGATGGAGACATTTCTACACATCTGCTGAAACTGCATTCTGGCCCACTGACACAGCAGACTGCTTTCTCACCTAACACCTGAAAAGGTGTTTTGCCCCCTTACCAATGGTACTTTCCTTAGCTTCTTCAATACGCTTCTTTGTTGCATACTAAGGATATTTCATATTACTTTGGGACTG
Source organism: Panax japonicus (assembly GCA_020205505.1). Taxonomy (NCBI): domain Eukaryota; kingdom Viridiplantae; phylum Streptophyta; class Magnoliopsida; order Apiales; family Araliaceae; genus Panax; species Panax japonicus. Next base: position 74,560,099 of record CM035096.1, on the reverse strand, counting down.
ATGAATACTGTAACGTCTAGAATCCATTCCTCATATGTTGGAATCTGTCTTCACGCATATCATGAGGCTCAACGTTTTCTGACATTAAACAGATGATGCTCGACGATTTAGATCGTGATAATCTACGATTCAGATCGTAGTGACTTGTCGCCTTGGTGCTTGATCTGATGCTATCAGCCGAGAGCACTACGATATCTCTTAAACCATTGCACACTATGATCTTTGCTTGCTAGGTTCTAACTCTACGTTTCCGAGAACTCACTACGATCGTTGACTTGTAAACTCTGCGTTTCCTTCAGCATGCTACGATTGTTGAGTTGGCTCGGTAAACGTTGGGACCACTCTACAATTTCCGAAGAGGTCCTTCAAGGCATGCACACTACGATCTTTGAAGCTCTACGTTTCCGCCTTGATTTCTACAATGTTGATCCGATTTATACACTCCGATTTCTTCGAAGCTTATCTATTACATCTCAAGATCAACCTAACAGCTTTGATCTTTCTATCTATACATTCCATTACAGAATGATACACGTTACGAGCTTAGATCAACCTAACAAATTTGATCTATCACTAAGTCCTTGTACATATCTTACTTGAAGGACTTTACAAATAATCATGAGCATATACATTAAAACATCAAATCATAATATGCATTCTCCCAACAAAGTGTTGCGGCTATTTCTTTTGATTAGAGAGATCATTGAAAGAGGAGAAGTCACCTTAGAAACAGTGGACTCTCAAGAACAAAATTGCATATCCATTTATTAAAACATTATCCAATATATAGTAGGATGATCGAACTTAGAGAAGATGAGTATGAGATACCAAGGCAATTGATTTTAGTACAAGTGGGAAATTGAAAGTAGTATGCCCTTAAGCCAATCACATTGGATGTGATAAGTATTTAATTTATAATCTTGTTCATTTATTAATAAAAGAATTTATTTAATTAAAGGCATTCCTTATCCATGTTTAATTAGTTGAATTAAATAAATGCGATAAACTTATAGTTTTCGAGCAATGCTTTTAGAATAATGTTGGTTATATATTTTATGATTTTAATGATGACAATATTATTGGGTTTATGAATTTGATTTAAATTGTTTGGGCTGATTTAAATTTATTATATGTTGATTTCTGGTTGGCCCAAGATTGGAATTATGGTCCATTAGTATATTCCTTCTATATTTAAGTTTTCATGTTACATGTTACTGAAAAGATCTTTAATATAATTTAGTAATGATATGCAATTCAATTTGAAAAATGAAACTAAATAAGGTACTTGTTATCTAGTGATTGGCTAGTAACAAACTTTATCAAATATCTCCTTGTTCCTTTATTTAAGGTGTTTTAGTTTGACTTGAAAACATATCTTTGATTTACCAAATCTGTTGGACTCTTTAATTGCTAATCTCATGGGATATACCAACTTTGATATGAGTTTCCTATTCTATCTCTTGTTCATAACCGTTGGTCAATATTGTAGCTTTAATTAAGGGATTAAAATTATATGATTTCTTGCTAAAAAATATAGTCGTTGGCCTTCATGTTAGATAAAGTTTCATCATGCTCGGTTATGAAGAAACCCAACAATTGGAAAGTAGCAATTCATTCTTCTTAATTCTTATAACTTTCTAATAGTCTTTCTAGCAATCAATGTTCTATTATGCTTAGGCTAGAAAGTTGATATTCCATTGGAATCGCCATCATTGTAATCTGAAAAACAAAACTGTTAGCTTTGGTGGTCTAGAGTTTCTAGAGTTTAGTGGGTCTGTTCAAAGGAAGCTTCAAAGGTCTCAGAGGTGAGAACAAGTGCAGAGGTGTACAAGTTTCAGAGGTGCAAAAGGGGCATTGGTGTCCAACATCAGAATTGAAGCGTCTTTGTAGCAGGGAGTTATTTTTTATATTGAGGTTTAAATCTTAATAAAAAGAGTCTCCAATCCTAGTTGGGATTGGACGTATATTAGGCCACTAGATTAGAGGATAGGGGCTGAACCACGTAAAAATCTTGGTGTGATTTTTACTTTTGTTTATCTCTTTAATTGTCATTCATGTTCTGCACATTTTTGTTCATCACGCTAATCCAGACACTAAAGTAGACAGGTCTAGCTGACTGATAATAATAAACGAAGAACAGACACTAAAGGAGACAGGTGTAGCTGTCTGAATTAAACCTGTAGCATAATATTTCAAAAAGTTTTCACCGTTTATCACTTTTAGCTTTAACACCTATTCACCCCCCCCCCCTCTAGGTGTGCACATACATAGAATTACATTTGGTATCAGAGCAAGGCTCTACTAATATTGATCGTTGCAGGTCGTAGGGGAAGATCATATAGCACACCTAAACTTTCAAGAAGGTCAGTCCACAAGTAGGCCACCGCTGCTGTTCGGAAGTGAAAACTTCAACTTTTGGAAGTTCAGAATGAAGATTTTTCTTAAAAGAGACCCATGGGAATGGTGGGTTGTTGAAAATGGACCTATCATTCCTAGACATGATGATGGCAAACCAAAGGCTCTCATGGAGATGGATGCAAATGAAAGCTATATGTTTTCCTACAACTCAAGAGCCATGAACACCTTGCTAAGCGGAATAGTTCAAGCTGAAATTGATAAAGTATCATTGTGCAACATAGCAAAAGAAATGTGGGATACAATCTTAATGAGCCACGAGGGAACTACTAAGGTGAAAGAAGTCAAGCTAAGTATGTTGATGCAAGAATATGAACTCTTCAAATTAGAAAAAGATGAAACAGTTAATAAAGCTCAAGGGAGATTTCTTACTCTAATGAACTCTCTAAGTATGCTGGGATGGAAAATTGATCAGAGGGAAATTAATAGAAAGCTGATAAGAGTCATGCCTAAACGGTTTGCTCCGAAAGTCACAACTCTCCAAAACTCACCATTAATTAGTACCATGGAAACTCTTACATTGTTTGGAGAGCTTGAAAAATTTGAAATCAACTAAAGAGGTATGATTAAGAGGATGAATCATTAATAAAGAAAACATTGGCACTTCAATTCGAGAGCAACGATGAAAGTGATCACGAAGATTTTGATGAAGAAATTGAAATGCTCTCAAGAAAACTTGAGAGACTACTTCAAAGAAAGAAACAAAGGAAAAATCAAAAAGGTAGCTCAACTCAAGTGAGTAAGTCCAAAACGGAACAAGAAGAAGAAACTGTCCAATTATATTTCATGGGACTAGAAGACGATGATCAACTTGAGGTAACAAATTTTCATGAAAATTTTGAAATATCTACATCTGATTATCTTGCTTTACAAAATGAAAATCAAAGGCTTAAAAAGAAAACTGCTTATTTTAAGAACTGCGTAAATGAGCTAATGAATGAAGTTGAGTCACTTATTGAAGAAAGAAAAGAAAATGAATATCTTAAAAATGAAGTGTTAAAAGAAAATTTGAAAATGAGAGATGCATGCATAGATGCTTTTAATGATGGAAAAATGATAAATGTTCAACATGGTTATAATATACCAAATGCAGAAATAACATCTTTAAAAAATGATCTTGCTAAATTTGTGCAAGGAGAAGAGAACCTAAATGTTATGTTAGGGGCACAAAGGTCTAGTCTTGATAAACAAGGAATTGGGTATAATCCTACTAATAATAATATTAGAATGATTAATAGTAAATCAAGGCATAAACCAGTTTATTGTTCACCATTTATTACTTGTAAAAAATGTGGTTTTAAAGGTCATTTTGATTCTAATTGCAATAAAATTAGAATAAAACAAATTTGGGTAAAAAAAAAGTGATTAATATGCTACTAACCCAAAAGGACCCAAGAAGATTTGAGTACCAAAAAGATAGAGACTATTTGTTTGTAGGTGTCTCAAGATCAAAAAGGAGATGGATGATTCTTTATTTTGAGAGAGTAAGTTACTCATAAATTATTTGGCGAAATATGTAAGTACCTCATGTTGTTTTTTTAAATAGAGTTTTAATTAGATATATTATTATAAAAACTATATGGACTTTGTATTACAAGGATTCATAAACATCATTTATTATGTCAAATGCTCCATATTTAATACACATGATAATCTTGATAAAAGGTTGAGGAATATGTTCATATTGTATTTGATGAATTTAACTGTGACTTGTCAAAAGAAGAAAATGAAGTTTCTACAGGAAAAGACATTCTGATTAGTGGAAAACAGACAGCTCAATCCGAACAGCCTGAGCCGTCTGCATCAGAAGGAAAAACAGATGATCCAGGAAAACATGCAGACACCTAAATCCAGACAGCTCAACTTGTCTGTTTTTGAAGGCAAATCAAATGGATATTTTGATGCAAAATCTGATATTCCAGAAAGTGAATCAGATGAACAAATGACCAATGGTAGTCTTCCAAGAACAACCAGAATAGTGAAAAATTATCCTCCTAACCAAAGCTTTAAAGACCTCAACATTGGGATGATCAAAAGAATTGCTATTGAAGAGATTTTTTATTCTGAAAATACAAAATCCAAATCTACATTAAGGAGCGCAACTATCAAGCTTTCTACAGGTTACAAAATGTTGTTATATAGGTAACAAATCACAAAGGTATGATCATATTGTCTAGTTGCTATATATGGTTTTGTTATAACCTTGCTCCAATGTCATTCTTTGTATTTAATTTTTTTCAATTTGAAAAATGGGGTGAGATAACTAATTATATAAATTACTTTTTGTTGATGACAAAGGGGGAGAGATACTTGTGCTTAATGATTAATATGTGGTTTCTTTTTTATAATGACAAAGGGGGAGATATATATTGTGACGACCCCAAAATTAGTTATACGTCACCCATCTTGGGTCGCCACTTACATGGTACAAAATTCAAATACAACTTAATAATACAACTGTCGTGTACAATTTGACAAAACATAAACTATGAGTTTGAATACAAATATTGTATACTAGAGATTATACAAACTTAAAAGGAGTCCTTATTACAATTATTATTATACTATTTCACAGAATAGTGAGGACTACTAATGCTATCATCTGGTCCGTCACTCCGTTCCCCGACTAGTCCCTACTACGTTCTAATTTCTTGAAGAGAATAATAAAAATAAAAGGGTGAGCTCAACTAGCCCAGTAGGAAACATTATGACTAAGATAATGCAGAATATATTATAGTTAGCCTTTAACAGTGTTAAACTGATACAATATAACAACCATCAAGTTTAACTGCAGCGGAACAAGCAACCCATTAAAAGAGTCAAGTAGAGAATAAAATCTACTATCTTTTATGATTTAGAAGGTTTTTCATCACTTTTTTCGCTAGGACTCAGCTTAATAAATAATTCACATCATCGAATCACCCCTGCACTACGGCCAAGGATATTCTTTAGTATCACGACCATAATTATCCATGCACTACGGGCCAAGAATATTTGTGTATTCATTAATGGTCATGATCATGCCAACAACTGTCCATCAATGCACTACGGGCCAATGAGGACTTTTACCACATCATTTGTAACATTACGGTCATGATTACACCGAATAATCCCTGGTCATAATCATACCAAGTCCATCTATGCACTATAGGCCACAGATGACTTTCAACAAAATATAAACATGAGGATGATTACAATAATATAAGAATTCAATAAAAACAAGTTCAAGAATTATTTTTTCCAGGAACTAATAACGTCCAAATTATCAACATGATACTGCTTTGTAGAGTAAAATTCAAGAATGCTCAGAAGAATATTTCCACGAAAAGATACTGGATGAAGCGCAAATATCAAGGATATTCCACTAATTTTATGGAGTATAGAAGTCAAAATTTTAACCAACTGAGTATAATAAGGAATGGAATAACAAAAGAACTCACCAGGCATGCGATAGACCTCACAGGCAGGTTATTCCAACAGAATAATAAATAACGAAATCAGGTCCGGCGTAAAATACACAGACAGGATATTCCAATAGAATAATAAAGACGGAATCAGGTCAAACGAAAAACGCATAGACAGGATATTTCAACATAATAATAAAGACGGAACCAGGTCCGACGTAGAATGCACAGACAGGATGTTTCAACAGAATAATAAAGATGGAATCAGGTCCGGCGTAGAACGCACAAACAGGATATTCCAACAGAATAATAAAGACGGAACCAGGTTCAGCGTAGAACGCACAGACAGGATGTTCCAACAGAATGATAAATAATGGAACAACAGAAGAATTTCACCAAGTATATGGTAGCCCACGTATACAGGTTATTCCAACAGAATAATAAGAATGTAATAACAGAAGTTCTCTTCATAGATAAGAAAGAAATAATACTCCCTACCTTGGAAAAACTGGATACTGAAATAGTGAGTAACAGATTTCTCTTCTTCTTTCTCTCTATAATTTCTCTCTATAATAATCGCTCTAAAGCTTTTGTAAATTTGTGAGAAATGAAGAAAGAATGAGCTTCTATTTATAGGAAAATATAGTTTCGATAATTACAATACCTTCAACTTTTCTTTCATTTTTAATTTAGTCCTGCAAGTATTATCAATCTTGCACCAACTCCCCTAATAGTAAATAATATGAATCAATAGTTCAATCATGTGAATCAATAGTATAATCATGTGAAAAATACGAATTACAGTATAGTACCTCCATCTATACCTAAATTTTTAACTTAGTCATGCAAGTATTATCAATCTTGCATCAACTCCCCTAATAGTAAATAATGTGATTCAATAGTACACATATATTAACAAATAGTTATATAAGCATGTGAATTAATAGCAATTAATTGCTCATTTATCTGATAAATTACCCGATTTATCAATATAACCCCTAGACATCAATTATCATCGGAATAAATCTCGATTTTCACTAACACAAACAATTCCAACATAATAAAATTATTTTTATCAAAAATATAAATTTTGAAATTTCAAAGTTTGACTTTTCCCAAAAAAGTCAACTATTGACTTTTTGACCAAATAGTGAATCCCTGAAAATTTTGTGTTTATAGACTATTTTTACTAATTTCGTCGTTCCGGACTCAAATATCACGCCCGCGTTTCCAAATTCAACTCCAAAAAGCATTCATCATTAATATTATAACTCACAATATTTATCAACCAGGTCGTTCCCAGGAAAGAGGGGGCTTTCCAATAAGGATTTCTCCCTATTGGCGCGCAATTAGGTGACCAAACCTCTCCTTGACAGAACTTCTAGACATTGTAAATATTACAGTTTATAATATGAATAACTTTGTCGTCTCAAGTATTAATTTAATAAAAAAATATTTTATGCAGATGATACTGATGATAATTGAATCCATAATATGATAGATATGATGCAGCAATTAATGTAGCAATAATTGAGTATAACTGAGTGACTTCTCACGTAAGCATCAATAATCAATACCGTGTGCTACTATGCAACCACGAGTATTACTGTACTTTTAACACCTAGTGTTTCAATAGTTAACTGTAAAACTTCCGCCGTTATTTTCATAAAGTATTTTTGTCGTTTTCTCAATCCGACAATAATTCTGTTGTGGGGATCCACCAATTATTATGCCGTTGTACGAATATTCCCTGTTAAAATGAATATTCCCCGACCAATCGAATATTATATAACAACTTGCGTACTTTGTAAAATTTATAAATATTACCCACAACTATAACATTATATCAAATCCACACCATAATATTCAAAAATATATTTCAAAAAAATTTAATCTTTATTCAAAAAGTTAGGGTCTTATATATATATATATATATATATATATATATATATATATATGGTACTGAGATACTATATTGTGCTTGTATTTGTAAATGATGGTAATTTAGAATTTGTTGAGGCATATACTTAGGGGGGGCATATTAATTAAATGGCATTATATATTGTCATCATCAAAAAGGGGGGAGAATGTTGGTTATATATTATATGATTTTAATGATGACAATATTATTGGGTTTATGAATTTGATTTAAATTATTTGGGCTGATTTAAATTTATTATATGTTGATTTCTTGTTAGCCCAAGATTGGAATTATGGTCCATTAGTATATTCCTTCTATATTTAAGTTTGCATGTTGCATGTTACTGAAAAGATCTTTAATATAATTTAGTAATGATATACAATTCAATTTGAAAAGGAAACTAAATAAGGTACTTGTTATCTAGTGATTGGCTAGTAACAAACTTTATCAAATATCTCCTTGTTCCTTTATTTCAGGTGTTTTAGTTTGACTTGAAAACATATCTTTGATTTACCAAATCTGTTGGACTCTTTAATTGCTAATATCATGGGATATACCAACTTTGATAGGAGTTTCCTATTCTATCTCTTGTTCATAACCGTTAGTCAATATTGTAGCTTTAATTATGGGATTTAAATTATCTGATTTCTTGCTAACAAATATAGTCGTTGGCCTTCATGTTAGATAAAGTTTCATCATGCCTGGTTATGAAGAAGCCCAACAATTGGAAAGCAGTAATTCATTCTTCTTAATTCTTATAGCTTTCTAATAGTCTTTCTAGCAATCAATGTTCTATTATCCTTAGGCTAGAAAGTTGATATTCCATTGGAATCACCATCATTGTAATCTGAAAAACAAAACTGTTAGCTTTGGTGGTCTAGAGTTTCTAGAGTTTAGTGGGTCTGTTCAAAGGACGCTTCAAAGGTCTCAGAGGTGAGAACAAGTGCAGAGGTGTACAAGTTTCAGAGGTGCAAAAGGGGCATTGGTGTCCAACATCAGAATTGAAGCGTCTTTGTAACAGGGAGTTATTTTTTGTATTGAGGTTTAAATCTTAATAAAAAGTGTCTCCAATCCTAGTTGGGATTGGACGTGGATTAGGCCACTAGATTAGAGGATAGGGGTTGAACCACGTAAAAATCTTGGTGTGATTTTTACTTCTGTTTATCTCTTTAATTGTCATTCACGTTCTGCACATTTTTGTTCATCACACTAATCCAGACACTAAAGCAGACAGGTCTAGCTGTCTGATAATAATAAACGAAGAACAGACACTAAAGCAGACAGGTGTAACTGTCTGAATTAAACCTATAGCATAATATTTCAAAACGTTTTCACTGTTTATCACTTTTAGCTTTAACACCTATTCACCCCCCCCTCTAGGTGTACACATACATAGAATTACAAATATAATGTTAATCATGTTAATGATATTTAAATTAAAGATAGATCAAAAACTAAAATGTTCCTAATCGTTGGATCACTAATGTGGGGTTACTGATTCTGGATAGATTAGTACATATTATGTTTGCTCTGTTGAAGATAATGATTGATCTCGTAATCATTTGTGTGGAAACACTAAAGCAAGTATGTAGGTGTTTATTGGACAATAAGTTCACTAAACATGGCTCGCTTAAGGAGCATCTAATGTAGTTTTACTTGGTTGAAAATAGGAGTTCCTATAGTAATAATAGTACAAGTGATCCTTAAATTTGAGATCACCATAGTACCTTGTGTATTCTGAGTTATACTTTGTCATATTCCTTAATACTTTAGAGTATGTCATAAGGTATGTTCGGGTATAATAAAGTGTACATGGAGGTAGGTGAATGATCAACAAATGATCTACCGCTTCCAGTAAAGGTAGAGAATGCCATATGCGATTTGATAAGTGGCAACTCAAAAATCCTTGACCGGGCTGAATGGAAATTAGAAATGAGTTTCTAATTTACATTAATCAGAGTTGTGCATTTTGTGAATTGAAATGCATATGATTAAATAAATAAGATTTGTCAATAATTTCATGTCTTATGTTTAATCGGGACATTGTATGGTAGAATAATTAAACTGTATGGTAACTATTCACAGAATAGGTTCTTTGTGTTCTTTGTGATTAAACGTTGAATTCATATTATTCGGATAGTCATGATACACTAACGTAAGGTGTCACTCTTGATGTAGAATAAATATTATTTATTTATATTTAAATTAAAAGAGTTTAATTCATTATAAATAATATTAGAATAATTCTAATTTATTTATTCTACTATCGGCTTAATAGTGAATCTAGAGGGTCACACCACAAAAAGAGAAATATAATTTTAGAAGTAATTAGCTTAATTTTTATAATTAAGCATTTGAAGAAATACTAAATTATAATTTAATAAGAGTAGTCTTATTATTGTTATTATTATTATTATTATTATAAATAAATTGGCCAAATAATAATAATATAGTATTTGCAAATATATTAATATTTATAATCAAGTATTCGGAAAAACTAAATTATAAATAAAGAAAAGGAGTCTTATTATTATTATTATTATTATTATTAATTTAGTTCCTAATTAGTTTGAAAATTAAATTAAAACCCTAATTCCCAAAATGTTTAGGAGGGAGGGTTACTCTATAAATAAGAGGAGTCTTATTATGGGATAGACTAATACTAATACAACTATTACTGTTGCAAGTATTCTTAAAACCTAAGAGGGTTAGAAGAGAGAGAATTAGGGCTAGCCACCCAAAGTTTGGAGAAAGCTAAAAATTACTTATTCAATCAATATACTCTAGGTGGATCACCTCTTGGACGTTGCACACTTGAGTAGTGAACGTTTGATCTGAGGAATTGGAAGAAGCGAGAAAGAGGAAAAAGATTAGAACTTGAAGATCACATCAAAGGGTTGATCATCTTCAAAAGTTATATCTTTTATCCTTCCTCAATTAATAATATTTTATAAGGTGATTTCTGGGATTGCAGAAAATTTTAAATATGAATTATGTCATGCTTCCGCTTTATTACAATGTTGATTGTATGTATGTCTTGTTTCTGTAAAACCAACATAAACATAACAATATCTTGTACAATCATCTATAAAATTAAGAAAATATTTCTTACCCCCTCTTGTTTGTATATACTTTAAATCACAAATATCGGTATGTACTAATTCAAGAGGTTATGTGCTTCTTCCAATTGATTTAAAAGAAAATTTTCAAAATTTTGCCTCAACGTAAAATTCACATTTATGATTAGGGTCAATCTCATATTTTGGTAAACATTCCATATTAATTAGTCTATGCATAATATTATGATTAACATGTCCTAATCTATTATGCCATAAATTAGATGACTCAATCGTATAAGCAGTAGATGTATTTTTATTAATATTGGAAGGTACAATTGTCAATACATTCATTTTAAAGAGTCCATCGCTCATATTTCCCTTCCCCACAAACATCCCATTTTAGGCTAGGACAAACTTGTCCGATACAAAGACAAATGTAAATCCCTTTTGACTAAGAAGAGATCCTGACACTTATTTCTTTTGAATATTAGGCACGTGGAGAACATTGTTGAGGATGAGTTCCTTGTCAGATGTCATCTTTAGAACCACATTTCCTTATCCAGCAATTTTGGATGTGGAAGAATTCCTCATATATAATTTTTTTCCATTCTCAAATTCTTGATATGTGAAAAACATCTTTCTGTCAGAACACATGGTGGGTTACTACAGTATCTATCCACCATTCCTCGGGATTTACAACCATGTTTACTTCAGAAACTACCGCTGATTGGTTCATTTTAGAAACATCTTCAAGAAGACCATTCATTTCTATTACATTAGCTTGTGCGGACTTCTTATTCTAGTTCTTGCGTTTACGACAATCTTTTACCCTATGTCCGGGCTTGTCACAAATGTAACACTTGTCTTGGAGTTTTTTATTCGTTCCCTGTTGAGGCCCATTGTCAGAGTGCTTTCTCTTTTTAGTCTTTTGACCTTGTTCCACCACGTTGGCTTTGAATTCCATATAGGTTTTTCCTGCCTTTTTTTTTCAGAAGTACGATTGTCCTCTTCAATCCTTAATCTCACGATTAAATCTTCAAGTTTCATCTCTTTGCGCTTATACTGAGATAATTCTTAAAATCTTTCCACATTTGTGGTAGTTTTTCAATAAACGCTACAACTTGGAAAGATTCACTCAAGGACATTTCTTCTGCATGTATTTTATGCAGGATTACTTAAAGTTCTTGGACTTGATTGATGACAACCTTGGAATCCACCATCTTATAGTTCAAAAACCTGCCAACTACGAACTTCTTTGTGCCATCATCTTCCGTTTTATATTTTTTATCCAAGAAATATCATAGTTCTCTTGTCGTTTTGAAATAACTATACACATTGTATAATGTGTTGTCCAATCCATTGATGATGTAATTTCGGCACAAAAAATCAGTATGCTTCCATGTATCTATTGCAAAAATAACTTGCCTATCTGTTTCATTCTCAGTAAGCACAGAGGGATCTTCATGAAGAAATCTTGTCAAGTTAAGCATAATGAGATAAAACATCTTTTGTTGCCACCTTTTAAAATATGTTCCATTGAATTTTTCTGGGTTTTCACCATTGTTCACAAGAACATTAGGTATCATTGGTGTATAAGAATAACCGACTATAATTATAGAATCGGTAGCCATATTTATAATGAATATATATAATACTAATTGTCTTAAGATTGTTAGGAAAAAATGAAGAACAATAAGGCATATATATATATACACTTATTGTGAAGTGAACAAAATGTAGGAAATTAATATGTCAAGTCTAATACTAGGTACAATATCCTTAAGACAATTATGCTTTCCTTATTGTTCTTAGAGTTAACGACACTTGTCTTCTAGGATACAATAGCAACGTGTGTTATAGCTGCAATACAAATAAGGGTTCTTTACAGAAATATACAACAATTAGAAAGTAATTACACAATTAGTGCATCAAAAAATAATTATAAAAATAATACAATTTCTCATATTTATTTACAATATTAGTACAATTAGGATTCCTTAATTTAAGGAATTAGTATAGGATTCAATTCATAATAATAAGGAAACATAAAATCAAGGAGAAATAATTTCCATAATTAATAATTCAAATTCAAATATCTTAGATCTAACAACAAAAACAAATGTAAATTCAAAAATAATAATTCAAATTCAAATATTCAAAGTTTGGCAACGTCATCTTCCTCCTCCCTTCGCCGGTGAGACCCAATTTCATGTCCAAAAGAAAATAAGAACACTGCATAAGAAAGAGAGAGATAAGAGAGTGATGTGTAATGTAATGTTGATAACCAAACTTTCTTAAAAAAAGGTAACCAAACTTTTATACCAAGGTAACTAAACATTTATACCAAGGTAACCAATCTACCTCCACACCTACAGTATGAATTGGTTACCTTGGTCTGGAAGTTTGGCAACCAACTGCATGAAGTTTGGCTACCAACTGCAGTACATTCAAAATAAATTGGTAACCTAATAACACTAAATTGGTTACCTTGTATGAATGTTTGGCTACCAACTGCACTATGAAAAAATTTATCAAACAAAGCATGCCTTTTAGCCGACTGAAATATCAAACTCTTTTCAAAGTTTTCTTTCTTTTTACAAATAAACCTTAGAACTCAGAAGTTGTTGTGTTTTCAGAATTAATCTCGCTTTTTCTCTTTCCAACTTCATGTCTTCCTCCATTAAATCCGACGACCCACAAAATCAAACCAAATGGGTGGACCACCGCCGAAAATTCATTGGATCGGGGCAGGGTATGCAACAGCTAGCTCCATTGTCATACTCAAGTCACTAGTAGCAGAAAATATATAAGACCACAAATGTTGTTCTATACGCCTGCATTAATGGTGGAGGAGAGGCGTGACTTTTATTGAGGAAAGAAAAGGTGTGCTATATGGTTTACTTATTAATTACTTAATTTAATAAGTAAATCAATACAAATCTCCTAAATTAAGGAATCCTAATTGCATACTAATTCCCTAAATTAAGGAATCTTCATTACACTAATATTATAAATAAATATGGAAGTGTATTAATTGTGTAAATATTTTATGAGTGCACTATTGTTGTAATTATTTTAAAAAATGTATTAGAATATGTAATTCATCCTATAAATAACACACACAATGAACTAAAGAAATGCTCTTTACTTTCTCTCAAAATAAACTATGAATGACTTAATAAATTAAGACTCGAATGACTTGAGAATACTTAGATGCTTGGATGAAACAAATGACTTTGCTTCGTGCTTCAAATGTCAATAAATAAACATTTAAAAAATACAAAATTATAAATAAATTTTATCTTAAAAGAATACAATGACCTAGACCTCCCACGAGCCCAACCTAGTCAGTGGCAACACACGTGTGGTTATTCCAAATTAAGCCTTGGTTTGGTCATCTACCCTCCACAAAAGCAAGATGCCCCTAGGGTCCAAACTCAAGAACAATGTAATTGTATATATACTCGCTTAATGTTTAGTTTTTAATCTATGTGGGACTTAACTTCCCACAAGTATTTATTAATATTTCTGTTAACGCCAAGTTTCGTCTGCGCGTCCAATCACAGAATCCAAGCACTGAAACCTGCACAATAACATATCACACAGAAGCTTGACGGCTTGTGCTGTCGGGGGATAGCTCCGGTGTGAGAATAAGCACAGACCGTTCACATGGTTTAACAATGGAGGCTTAAGTATTTAGTGCTCAAAGATGTATTACCTGTTAATTGTAGTTAAGCCTTGTATTTATAGCCATTCTCACCTCCCAAGAGTCCTTCTCCGAGTCGGAATAGGATTCCTAAATATGGCAGTTACCCATATTTGGTTCCAACACAATCTCCTTAAAAGGTGTAAGTAGAATCCCTTTCCAATACTACCTTTGGAGTTGCCTTATTGAAATATGATTAGGGTTAGAACCCTTAACCACACAAATCCCTTATCACTCTCAACTCTGCGCATGGGCTGCCCAACTGCACAAGCCCAACCCAACAGACGTCATAAACACCAGTCCGGGCTTCGGCCCAAAGGACGCGAAGGCCCGACCCCGACCTCTCTGATCACAACCAGATTCCGGCCTAATGGGCTCGGATATCCGAACCCGAACCTCCTCGACATCCTGTATGCCTTTGGACATATAGGCCCAACCTCATTAGTTCCAGCCCAGGCCTACAGCTAACATGATGGTCGGTAAAATACTCCCGAACAATTTCCAATAATGATATTTGAAAGTTAATTTCTCATTCATTACCCCCATTGATTTGAACTTTTAAATACTTGATTTTAATCTACTTATGGAGTAGAAAACATTGATATATGGATTCAACTCAAATAGTTAATGAAACCCACTTCAATTTAGCTAAAATTCTAACAAGCCATGGGACAAAAAATGGATAATAGGGAGAAGATTTGTAGTGCTCCTTCTATAATGAACGGCAGCTCAAAGAAGCATCCAGTGTTGTTGATATCTTACCGTTGCAAATTTTCATCAACATATATTTTCACATAGCATCGGATGGAATAAGATAATGGAGAAAAATGCAAGCATATCAAATGTAACACCCCCTTCCCGAAAAGGAAAGGGAGGTCACGTGCAAAGCACAACAAACCTCAAAATAAATAAACAAAGCACTAACACCTCAAAATATTAATAGTGGTGATTCATTAATAAAGTAATAAGTACAATTCTCCAAACTGAGTCAAAATAATCAAAACTTAAATTCAAATCAACCTAAATGGTCAAAGGCAAAAATCTCATCACACTAGCCCTAAATCACCCCTGCAAACCTGCCGGAAGAAAAACACAGCATGAGCCAATTGCCCAGTACGGATACAGATATACAAAAGATATACAACTGATATACGAAAACAGTTGAGACAAATTACTGAACAAGCCCAAGTGCAAGTACGAATGAAAATATAATATCCAAGGATCTGAATGGAATATATATGAATCAACATAATTGATGAAACCAATAAAAGAATAAAAAAATAGCGAACTGAAGTAACTAACTCAATGACTTGAACTGAACAAAAACCAACAAAACTAATCCAATAAAATAATAGGCTGAAGCAAACGGCTGGAGTTATTTCATACCGAATGAGCTAAGAAATATACCTTGCCACACAGGCAAGTCAAAATAATGCCACACAGGCAAATCAAATGATGCCACATAGGTAACCAAAATAATGTCACACAGGCACATCAAAACAATGCCACACAGGCAAATCAAAATAATGTCACACAGGTAAATCAAATAATGCCACACAGGCAAATCACACATTGGACTGCGAAGCCGAATGTATGCAAATCGGATAAGTGTGTTTAGCACAACATCACCAATCCGCGGAACAGAAAACTAGGGTTAAACCATACGCCTCCCACAACAAAACATCAAATGCCCACTTCCTCCGGAGCCCAAAATGGAGACGCCGTGGACTAATCACACTGCCACGGAAAGTGTCATGCCTCTCGTGTCAAGACGACATGTCTGTGGTACCCCCACAAGTGGTTATAGCTCAGGTATATCCTACGGTATATTCTAACAAAAATATCATGTCACAACACATGCGATATAATACCAACAAAAGGGTTCTATATGTACATGTTGAACCAAAACAAATTATAGTCACAAGGTTTCAAAAAGAAGATAGCAACATGTACCGCTCTACAATTATCAAATAAATATTAGACATGATAACCTCATTCAAAGAGTACAAGTACGAGTCCAATGTGTCAACTCCAAAATGAAATAGATATATCAATTTCACAAGAAACAATTATGTGAAATAATAACAGAAATTCTAAACGGGAAACAAAACGAACAAATCAAATTTAACAAAGGTATCGCTGAAAGAGTACGGAATCCGTACCTGAATATAATACTGAAATAATTCACTGAACACAAATATCACACTGCTAGACCTCCTCAATTAGATCTATATAATTATCAAAATAACACAAGACCATTAATTAAATTACTAACTTACAAAATTTATGCATTTTCTTTTTTATAAATTTAATCATTTTAATATTAGCTCATATACTCAAAATTTAAATAAGATTATGTTAGTCTCCTTCAAGTCGATCTAATAAAATAAAATAAAATTTATTACAAATTTAACCATTACTAACATAATATTATTTAATTTATTATTAAGTAAATTTATAATCTATCATTAGAATTACTAATTTATATACCAAATTTTCAATTTAATTTATAAAAAAAATATAGGTTGGTAAAATAATATAAATAATATAATATATACTATTAATAACATACCAACATACCACATCTACATATACTGCTTAACAACTCACGAATCTGACAAATCAATATATATATAGGGAATATATCTTAAATCACCTCTTATTCAACTCACCCGAGATCACCCCCATTTAGCGACAGACACGACAACGGTTTGATCATACAACCATTGTCTATACTTTTAGCGACGCTATATGTTGTCCGTCGCTAAAAGTATAGACGACGGTTGTATGACCGAACCGTCGTCGGATCCGTCGCTAAATGGGGGGTGAGCTCAGGTGAGTTGGATAAGGGGTGAGCTTAAGATCCGGACCGTATATATATATACACTGTACTAACTATATATATATATATACTATACAGCAGCAACTTGATTACCGTCCTGTTACCGTTTCGTTTTTTTTTAACAGCAGCAGGTTTAATAACTTAAAAAAAATCAAAAGTATAGTAGTCACAATTGATAAGTGATAATTCTCTAATTCTTATAGATACACAAATATCTATTCTGCAGCCTTTTCACCGATCAAATCATTATTATTATTATTATTATTATTATTATTATTATTATTATTATTATTATTATTATTATTATTATTATTATTATTAGCAAACTTAGATAAAACAATTTCATGAAGAAAGCATATAATTCAAATTGCAGACTAACCTTGGTTATGCTTTCTTTACTCCCAAAAATTGCTTTCAGTTTTGCCCAGTTCGTATAAATGAAGGAGAGTAGCCGCAACTTTTTTTTTTCTTTTAAGTAGTTCATATCAGATAAAAGAAGTAGTTAGGGTTTACCTATTTATTAATTATACATTATACTAATCCTCTTAATTAATTGGATTTAAATAAAAAAAATCCACAAATATAAATTAGCCCAATTAATATAAAGGCCCAAGTTAATATAATCCATTTACTTATTATAGTCCACAAATTTTACTGATTAATTTGACCCAAACAAAATAATAGCCCAAATAAGAAAACAAAGTCCAATTAATATGGTTTAAAATTAAATAATTTTTATTATTTAATATATTTTTTTCCGGGTATTACATCACTTACCCCTTAAAAGGATTCCGTCCCCGGAATCAAAAGAATGAATGTACCTAATTATCAAAAGATGTAAATACTCCGCTCGAATAGACTCCTCTATTTTCTAAGTAGATTCCCGCTCCGAATAATTTTAGCACAAGACTTTAACCAAAAGGAATTATCTTCCTCAATTTTAATTTAACCAGTTATTTAATTATCTACTAAAAGAATTTAATTTTTCAAACAAAACAAGGAAGAAAAGAGGGAAACAAAATCAATTACCTTTTTTTAATTTAAATATAAATGTATAGGATAAAATCAATTAATATTTAATTATTAAAAAAATGGGTTATTACATTTTTCACCCCTTAAAAATAATTTTGTCCTCGGAATTCAAATAAACTACATTAGATTTTATTTTAGTTTTTTATTTAAATTACATAATTATTCATAAACTTAAATTAAAATGTAGCGCCGCCATTTGCAACGATCAAGCCTGGTAAGTCCATAGGCCCACACAATTATGCATGTACTTGTAAAAGATTCGTCAGCTACCGTCTCAAGCCTTGGTAAGGTTCTTCGTGTTGCATCAAATTAGATCACATGATCCACCGTTGGTGCGGGCAGTCGCTAATACCTTTGAGTTTAATTCTTGTAAACGTACCCTTCGGAACATAATTCGAAAACACGAAATTTTCTTTTCATCTAAATACGATTCGAATACCCGAAACATTTAAAATTATATTTAATTTGTAAAATATCATGACTAAGATTTAGTAAAGTATTTTTATTTATATTTATTAAATTTTACATAAATTCATGCAAAGCTCTAAGGGCATTAGATAAACGAAACAACTTAAATTATATCACCCCTCACTAAGTCCTCAAGAGTTTCAAAGTGTAATAATCTCAAATCAAGTTAGTTCTCATATAATATTACACCAGAAAAAAATATATTACTACTAAGATCTCTTCATCATCATACCAAACTCCAAGTCACATATTCTACCATCTGCATAAGCGAACTACAACTATTCAAGATCTTCAATAATCAATTGAATTTCATCACTTACTATCTAATCATATAATAAATCAATCCTTATTGCAAACCTTAATCCAATAAATTTCAATGTCTCCCCACACTATCACAAAGAAACTTCATAGAACATAACTCCAATATTTTACTAAAAAGAAAGATAGCCACAAAATTGATCATTAACTCCAAATGATTAATCTAATTACCTCGAATATCAACAACTCAAATTTATAAAAGATCCTATATGCTTAATAATTTATCACATTATAATATTATCCCACCGATATACATACCTCAAATTGTCCACAAATTTAACAAAACTTAAAGCATAACTCAAATCAAATCAAATCCCTAATTCTAAGATCATAATAAATCGTCACAAAAATAACTCAAACAAATAATTTTCCAAAATTGAATACTCGTCGATACAAATACTCACATCATAATCACATCTCATATAAGATCATTTCCTATTTATACAAAATATAACTTTATTCACCACAATGATTAAATCACAATTCTTAACTAATATCATTACTCAATCACCTTAACAAATTATTCCTCTTTCCTCAAATCAACTACAAATCGAAAAGAAATCGACAGTTGATCAAAATAGAGACCAACCAAACAAAGAACAAGATCGAATCAAACTCCTACGTCTACCCAATGGTCTACCCACAACTCACAGGTTAAACCTAAATAGGTTTTCTACAAGAAAGAACCTAAGCTTTGATACCATCTCTGTAACACCCCCTTCCCGAAAAGGAAAGGGAGGTCACGTGCAAAGCACAACAAACCTCAAAATAAATAAACAAAGCATTAACAACCTCAAAATATTAATAATGGTGATTCATTAATAAAGTAATAAGTACAATTCTCCAAACTGAGTCAAAATAATCAAAACTTAAAATTCGAATCAACCTAAATGGTCAAAGGCAAAAATCTCATCACACTAGCCCTAAATCACCCCTGCAAACCTGCCGGAAGAAAAACACAGCATGAGCCAATTGCCCAGTACGGATACAGATATACAAAAGATATACAACTGATATACGAAAACAGTTGAGACAAATTACTGAACAAGCCCCAAGTGCAAGTACGAACGAAAATATAATATCCAAGGATCTGAATGGAATATATATGAATCAACATAATTGATGAAACCAATAAAAGAATAAAAAAATAGCGAACTGAAGTAACTAACTCAATGACTTGAACTGAACAAAAACCAACAAAACTAATCCAATAAAATAATAGGCTGAAGCAAACGGCTGGAGTGATTTCATACCGAATGAGCTAAGAAATATACCTTGCCACACAGGCAAGTCAAAATAATGCCACACAGGCAAATCAAATGATGCCACATAGGTAACCAAAATAATGCCACACAGGCACATCAAAACAATGCCACACAGGCAAATCAAAATAATGCCACACAGGCAAATCACACTTTGGATCGCGAATCCGAATGTATGCAAATCGGATAGGTGTGTTTGGCACAACATCACCAATCCGCAGAACAGAAAACTAGGGTTAACCCATACGCCTCCCACAACAAAACACCAAATGGCCCACTTCCTCCGGAGCCCAAAATGGAGACGTCGTGGACTAATCACACTGCCACGAAAAGTGTCATGCCTCTCGTGCCAAGACGACATGCCTGTGGTACCCCCACAGGTGGTTATAGCTCAGGTATACCTTCGGTATATTCTAACAAAAATATCATGTCACAACACATGCGACATAATACCAACAAAAGGGTTCTATATGTACATGTTGAACCAAAACAAATTATAGTAACAAGGTTTCAAAAAGAAGATAGCAACATGTACCGCTCTACAATTATCAAAATAAATATTAGACATGATAACCTCATTCAAAGAGTACAAGTACGAGTCCAATGTGTCAACTCCAAAATGAAATAAATATATCAATTTCACAAGAAATAATTATGTGAAATAATAACAGAAATTCGAAACGGGAAACAAAACGAACAAATCAAATTTAACAAAGGTATCGCTGAAAGAGTACGGAATCCGTACCTGAATATAATACTGAAATAATTCACTGAACACAAATATCACACTGCTAGACCTCCTCAATTCGACCTATATAATTATCAAAATAACACAAGACCATTAATTAAATTACTAACTTACAAAATTTATGCATTTTCTTTTTTATAAATTTAATCATTTTAATATTAGCTCATATACTCAAAATTTAAATAAGATTATGTTAGTCTCCTTCAAGTCGATCTAATAAAATAAAATAAAATTTATTACAAATTTAACCATTACTAACATAATATTATTTAATTTATTATTAGGTAAATTTATAATCTATCATTAGAATTACTAATTTATATACCAAATTTTCAATTTAATTTATAAAAAAATATAGGTTGGTAAAATAATATAAATAATATAATATATACTATTAATAACATACTAACATACCACATCTACATATACTGCTTAACAACTCACGAATCTGACAAATCAATATATATATATATATATATATATATATATATATATATATATATATATATATATATATATATATATATATACTATACAGCAGCAACTTGATTTCCTTCCTGTTACCGTTTCGTTTTTTTTTAAGAGCAGCAGGTTCAATAACTTAGAAAAAAAAATCAAAAGTATAATAGTCACAATTGATAAGTGATAATTCTCTAATTCTTATAGATACACAAATATCTATTCTGCAGCCTTTTCACCGATCAAATCATTAGAATTATTATTATTATTATTATTATTATTATTATTATTATTATTAGCAACCTTAGATAAAACAATTTCATGAAGAAAGCATATAATTCAAATTGCAGACTAACCTTGGTTATGCTTTCTTTACTCCCAAAAATTGCTTTCACTTTACTCCCAAAAATTGCTTTCAGT
Organism: Panax japonicus; assembly: GCA_020205505.1. NCBI lineage: Eukaryota > Viridiplantae > Streptophyta > Magnoliopsida > Apiales > Araliaceae > Panax > Panax japonicus. The sequence goes on along the minus strand of CM035096.1, from coordinate 74,538,045 downwards.
TTTGCCCAGTTCGTATAAATGAAGGAGAGTAGCCGCAACTTTTTTTTTTCTTTTAAGTAGTTCATATCAGATAAAAGAAGTAGTTAGGGTTTACCTATTTATTAATTATACATTATACTAATCCTCTTAATTAATTGGATTTAAATAAAAAAAAATCCACAAATATAAATTAGCACAATTAATATAAAGGCCCAAATTAATATAATCCATTTACTTATTATAGTCCACAAATTTTACTGATTAATTTGATCCAAATAAAATAATAGCCCAAATAAGAAAACAAAGTCTAATTAATATGGTTTAAAATTAAATAATTTTTATTATTAATTTTTTTTTCGGGTATTACATCAAATTTGCAGGTAAAGAGAACTCTTTAGTACTTGAAGATATTAAAAGCACTACTTTTAGTTGGGCAAATAGATGTTTATAGGCTGCTTTTATTTCTTGGATTAGGAATAGATAAATCTACATTGTGAGCTAGAATTAGATACAGGTAATAAGAAAAAAATTAAAAATTTAATCTCTTAATTGAAATAATTAAGAAGATAATTTTTTAAGTGGAAAAAAAATTAAGAGTTTAATCCTCAAATTGAAAATTTGAGAAGACAATCTCTAAAGTAATTTTTTTTTAAAATTTAAAATATTAATTACTAATATTTAGGCTAATAGATAATACATAATATCATAAAATGTTTATAAGTTGGCCTAGTCAATTTACAAGTAATTTTTTACTATTGTTATATGTGTTTTATTCTTTAACTTATTTTGAAAAATAACAATTTATTTCTTTTCATTTTAAAATAAGTATGTTTCACAAATATAAATACTCTTTTAACATAAGTTTTTTATAAAAAATTGATATTTTCACATTAATAGTCTCACATTCATAATTTGTATTAACTTTTAAATTATTTTAAATTTTAATCTCTTTGTTGTGATATGGGAAAAATATAGCTTGCACATATATTAAGAAAAATTAAAGTAAAAATAAAAATAATAATAATTTTTTTTAAATGTAACCACTATAAAATTATATAAAATAATAAATATTTTTATTTTTTATATTAATACACTATTAAATAATATATTTATTTTTATCAACTCCTTTTGGGACGGATGGATAACTTATGTGTTTTTAGAATAAATCATTGCCGAACATGCTAGACATATTAGCACGCAAAGTGGCGACATTTTCATTCATCAAAAACTTGGAAATCACCGCTATCTTTCCCATCCCACAACCAGAATCAGACAGAGAGAGGAAATGAACAGCAGTGGGAATAATGAAGAGAAGGGCTTGCTTTGGAAGTTACCGGTGCTTAATTCCAGGCAATTGGGAAAGCTTGGACCTGGGTTTGGCGTCGGTGCCGGCTGTGGGGTTGGTTTCGGCGTCAGCCTTATCGGAGGTATTGGTTTCTTTTCTTATTTTATATCGCTATTCAGGAATTGAAGGAAATAGAGTAGAAGAATTTTGGGTTTGTTTTCATTTTTCTGGTTTTGCCAATCAAACAATTTAGTACAGTATTTAAATTTAAAGCCGAGTAATCAGATATTATACACTGGACTTCTCAATTAAGTGATGGATGCTTCCATTTGCTTTACTTACTGTTTCCTATGTTCGACAACATAGTATCAATTTTGCGTCTTTGAAGTCAATTAAACTATCTAAAATTATTATTTATTACAATATTATTTTTTTTCCTCAAGTTAAATGAATCTCATCAATTTTAAATTTGAAAATATTTCATATTATTTTCAAAAGTCAAACTTTGATCTTATATTCAGAAGAGAAGGGATGAAGTATTATTACTTCCCAGCAAGATTATGTTTGGAACTTGGAAAATGTTAAGATGTAAAAAAAATAAAAATGATGAAGAAGAGGTAAAAAAAACTATCTTAACGAAGAGAATCTAATTATTTATACTTCAAAAAATAATCTAGTATCAAGAACAGTGTTAAAATAATGCCATAATTGTAGGAAAAATGATATATCATGAACATTTGTGGCCCTTTCATTCAGAAGTTGTCAATGCTAGTAGCAACTAACGGTACAGGTCATTACATGCTCAAGACAATGCAAGGTTAACAAACATAGAAATCTTAAGATTTGATTATTTTCAAAATAGGAACCACTTGGGACCATATATATTCAAGTATATGTGTGGTCAAAATATTATGTGTTGATTGCTTAATGGGGTGTTAGTTCAGTTTATCTGTTTCTTTATTTTAAAGATATTTTGTAGAGTATTCTGGGAGTTTTTTGGATAGACACTGGTCTTCCTACTAATTGTTGGTGTTAGGTTTTTGATAGATGGATTATTGGGTCTTTACAAGGTTTTCTAGTGATGCATATAGGTCTTCTTAATTAGTGAGTGCCAATTAATATTTAGTGATGTCCTTGTTTGTTTGTTTTTCTCTCTTTTGCTTATCAAGTTTGCCAGCCTATTTTTATTTTCTCTCTATTCCCTTTGCTTGCTTTTTGGGATAAGAGATTGCCCAAGATTAATTTTTATTGGGTGATTTAAAGGGTTTATTTTCATATTACCTTGTGGATTAGGATTTTTCGTGGGAACTCCTCTTAACTCTTGAGCAAGAAGTTTTAAGGGTTTGTAATACGAGAAAGTTTTGTTACACTTGGCTTTGGCAATGTGAAGGACAAAATTGTATATGGGGAGATGTGATGTGCAAGAACTATAAAGATGCAACCTGGGAGATGCTAGTTTACTCGTTTCTTTGGTTCAATCCACATTGTTTGGTCAATAGTCACAGATTTTCAAGGTTCTAGTTATTATAAGTAAGCATATGTCGCACATACCAAACATAGAGCATATTGAATGCAGGTCGAAATACTTGAAACCAGGAACGTGTGTCAAACCTATGGTACCATGTCAAGTTACGAGTTACTCCAAAAATTTAAGTTGTCAGCGAATGGCCTAACAACTTCTATTGTGCTTTTATAAAGTGCATATCATACTTCAGAATTTAATGTAATGAGACAGGCATAGTTCTATTCCTTGACAAGCCTTAAGTAGGATAAAACACCACTTGAGGTTGCACTCGTCGCAAAAAAATTATGGTTCTTGTTTTTCCCATTCTCTCAGTGCAGAGGGTTATGCCTTGCAATACTTGGAACATGGAGATATTTGGTCCCATTTCGACCATATGTTGTAGGCTATCACCCCCCCCCCCCCCCCACAAAGCAAAAAAATAAATAAATTGAAATTGAAGGCTCCATATCAGATATAGAGGAAGTAATCACGTTAGGCATCCTAGATAAGAGGCTGGTCCAACCAGAGGATAACAACCGGTTGCGGAGGTATCGGCGGAGCTTGGGTCAATTGATGGAGGATGGCTCATCTTTGCCTCTCTCATAAACTTTGTTTTGGGGTGTAATTAGAGGCCTTTTGAGGGAGTTAAGGTTCGATTATGGCCTTCTAACATTCGCTTTATCTGTGAGCATCAGGCCATTATGGAAAGCCTCCCCCCCCCCACCCCCACCCCCACCCCTTATTACTGTAATATAGTAGTATGGTAATAACATCAGAAAATATCACAATAGGGGGTCAGGGAAGTGCCAGTGTCTTGAGAAACAGAAGACCACTCATCACTCAAAGGCCATTTTGATGTCTGCAGATCCATTCTTAGGGGTCCTTGGATTTTTTTTTTACTATTTCTTGGCTTGCTTGGGAGTTCAAGTGAAGGTTTTCTTTGGCCTTTAAGGCTGATTATGTTCTCTATGTATAGGTTGATTTACCTTTCTTTATATACTAAACATGTTCAAAGGCTTTGCCTTTTTCCTTTAGTAAATACAATTTAACTCAAGAACGCCTTTATCCCAAACCATTCTTTTAAATAAATATTCCGAATTTTTTTAAGTACACGAAAGATCTAATTTTAGAATGTGATTGTCCTTGAGATCCTAATGTTATATATTACATAGCATGTACACTTGTTGCCTGTGTTACTCGGACTCGGCAGTTTTAGATGGAGTACCCGTGTCGACACGATCCGACACGGGTGTGGGTGCGGGATTTGTGTCGGATACGGCAGTTTTAATCCGGACACGGCTGAACGAAGGAAGCGGCGGAGACGACAACGACATGCGCGACAAGGAAGCTGAGTACAAAAAGCTATGGCTTGACCCGAAAGCTAATGGGTTGGGGAAAAAATGGGGATTCAAAATCCCTAAATCTATTTGCGATTCAGAAAGGGAAGAGTCAAAGAAAGACCGAAAGAGAGGCAGAGAGTAAGAAATTGAAACTTACCTGCAACTTGGGCTATCATCTACGGCCAGGTACATCTTCTTCTTCTACTCTTCTCCTCCTCTTCTTCTTCTTCTCTTCTGATCTTCTTTTCTTCTGGTCTTCTCCTCTTCTGATATTCTCCTCTTCTCATCTTCTAGCTACCGACGGTCCGACTTACGGAGAGAGAGATGACAGATGCTTATTTATTTTTTGTTTGGGAACTTGGACTGGTTTAAGCTTGGACTGGTTTAAGCTATATATTTAATGTGGTTAATGTAGTCTGTTGGACTGCTGCTACGTTTTGAGAAATGAATAATATGGCATACAAATAATATATATTTAATGTGGTGAATGGCTGAATGCATTTTTTTCTTTTTCATTTTGGGAATGTTGTACGGATTGATTAGCTTTTATTTTGAAGAGTGCAGTTATATAAGAGACTCTTTATTTTATTAACAGCAAAAAAAAAAATACAAAATTTTTTTTTCCTTTGTGTAATGAATAAGAGAGTATAAAAAAAAGCATACTAATTAAATTTTGATGCCACCTAATTATTCTCATTCAACAATTAATTGATATTTAATTTTATTAATTGATTGATATTTATTAATTGATATTTAATTTTACGAATATCATCTAATTATTCTCATTCAACAAAAACACTATGTTTAATTTTTTGAGGTTAAATTATTTTTACTTTTTTTTACTAATTTGTATACAGCAAGTCACTCGCAAAATTTCAAGTCACAATTTTTAAGAGAAGTTCAATGGCAAATAATTGATGTACAGTGTCCCATTTTAAATGTCTCCTACGTAAAGTTACGTCATTTACACTTGATAAAAACATATTTCTAGATTATTTTTTTTAAATTTTTTACACCATTCAAAAGTACTTGTTGAGATCTTCTGAACGGTACAAAAAAATATTAAAAATAGTTTCAAAAGTATTTTATTTTTTAAGGTCAAATTTGCACACTCCCTGTAAGTGACATTAAAATTGGGATAGAAGGAGTAATATTCATCTTCCAAATAAAAAGCTAATTAAAAGTTATCATTTTCATTTGTCTACTTTCAATTGCCCTATCTTGGCAATTTCTAATTTATGGTAAATGTAAAACTCCAAAACAATTTGGTGAATTAACTTAATTTTCCGTCGATGGAATAAAATTTCCACAAAATGACCAAACTATTTTGTGAATTCACGCAAGTCTAAAACACACAATGGAAAATGTCATTGGTAAAAAGGGAGTTTGAAAATAATTTTTCAAAAAATGAACTAGAAAAAGTAAATTGCTCCCTGATTAATTACATTGAACTAACTTTAGCGAACGAAAATTAACTAAGTCCACTATTAATTTCTCATCTTATGATTCACGATTATGATAAATAATATTATATATCATACTATGAATAAACTAACTAATAAGCATTACATGGAATCTGATTCTGTATATCATACTTTACAATGGAAAGTGTCATTGGTAAAAAGGGAGTTTGAAAACAATTTTCATAAAATGAACTAGAAAAAATAAATTGCTCCCTGATTAATTTACGATGAACTAACTTTAGCGAACGAAAATTAACTAATTTCACTATTAATTTCCCATCTTATGATTCACGAATCACGATTATGATAAATTATATTATATATCATACTATGAATAAACTAACTAATAAGTTGAATTATATCAATATATATCTAATTGAAATTTTTTTTATATAAATTTAATGAACTAACTTTAGCGAACGAAAATTAACTAATTCCAAATTTACAGTGAACTATAAATTAACTAATTAACTAATTCCAAATTTACAGTGAACGAAAAATCCCCTCCTCACATGTTCGTCTTTCCTTATCTCTCCAGAAATGTCAACAGCTAAATCTCTTCGCCCATCAGCTGCTCTAGGAGCCAAATTCGATGATAAGCCGCTGTGGAATCATGTTCAGGTTGTCGCCACAGTAGATGGTGGAGGGGGAAATCGAACCTGGATTTGCAACTACTGCAACAAAAAAGTACTATGTAGATGAGAAGAAAATCAAAGATTATTTCATTTTGTCATATTATGATAAATGTATGTCTATATGAATTTGGACAGTATAAATATTATTGTTAAAAAATCATAAATACCGTATCCCCGCACCCGTGTCCAAATTTAGATCCATATCCGCGTATCCTCTATTTTTTGAATTCACGTGTCCGACACTTAGATTCGTACCCGCACCCGACACCCGCACCCGAGTCCGAGTAACACAGCTTGTTGCACCTACCATATTTCCATTTAACTTAATAAGAAGGAAAATCAAGTATTATCATAATCAGCTTCTTTTTCCTCTTATATGCTAACCAGCTGTTGTTATTCCATCACTCTCTCCCTCCCTTTGTTGTTGTCGCCGATGTTGTTGTCATTGTTGATAGTAGGACGATCTCTTTTTAATCCATTTTTCCTTTCTTCTAAATCAATATGCATGGAAGAATCTTTATTGCATCTCATTGCCATCTTCAATTTTCTTGCCTCTCTTTATTGTTTCTCTTCCATTCCTCCCTGAGAACTATATAAACACCAATGTTATTTAACTGTTGGTCTTTCAAAATTCTAAAATTTAAAGCATCTCTATCTTTTTACACACAGACACACACACATGTGTGTGTGTGTATATATATATATATATATATATATATATATATATATATGCTCATTATTTTCAGAAATACTAGCAAAACCTACACCATATGGCCAACTGCGTCAGGGCTAGTTGAAAGCTGCTTTAGTTTAGCAGTCCTTATTTTAATTTTGTTGGAACCTGCGTCAGATTTTCTTGGTCGATTGTTGCAGTTTAATTTAAGTACATAAATATTTCTGTTTTGTTTGTATTCAACTAGTAATTGTTTTCTACAAGTTTAATTACACAACAAATTGATTGCTTGTCATCGTCTCTTGATTTTTGATATGGAAGATACCATCTTTCACCTACTGTTAATTTTAAAACCGCAAGTCATCTTAGTTGGAAGCAGATGATCTGTTTCTCTTCTACATTTTGGCTTTAAAAGTATTTATTATTATTTTTGTATCTCTCGTGGGAGGCTGCTTTGTGATATTCATTGAATTGATAGAAATAATTATTTAGTTACTTGAACAATGAGGAGAAAGACTTGAGTAACTGGGCAATATTGATAGCATGTTTTGATCGGGTATTGGCAGAAAGAGAGAATAACAATTGTAACAGATGTATATGGTTCTTACAACTTTTTTATTTTTCCTTTTGTAGAAAAAGATGCTGTATTGTTGTAATTATGCAATTTCGAGGAGTTTCCACGGTCTTGTTCTATAGATTAAAAAAACAACTCCCTCCATCTCAATTTACTTGCCCCCCTTTCCTTTCTTGGATATCTCAAATCCTTGTCACCCTTGGTTTAACTTATTTAGATTACACTTCCTTCATGCCATTTTTTCTTGTCTTTATTATACCAAGTCCTAATGTACTAAATTCCACTTTGACTTCTATTTTACCCTTGTTTTTATTAGTAAGAAAATTGTTTTTTTTTTGTTTTTTTTTTGGGGGTGGGGGGGAGGGGGGGCGGTGTGGGAAACTGATGTTAATATTGAATTTTAGATAATATTCACGCCTTCCTCATTGTTTTCTTAAAGTGCATGAAAGTCAATTGAGGACATTAACATGAAACAGAGGGAGTATATAGTCAGAGCTGAAAGTAAGATGCTGACATCTCTAGACTCAGAAATTAAAAGGCTGACATTGACTGGTATTTGGACCAAAGATTACCAGATTTATTTTGACGATTACATTTATCATGGCTGTTGATACTTTGTTTGCTGCATACAGTCATCTGTGGTAGAAGTCTTTTGTACTTGTGTTTATTTTAAGTACTAATATATGAACACACATATTGCTTCAGGCACAGGTTTTGGTCCTGGATTTCCTGGTTTACAGCTTGGCTTTGTATTTGGTGCTGGGTGTGGGGTTGGTTTAGGATTTGGCTACGGTGTTGGAAGGGGCATTGCTCATGATGAGTATCGGAAATACTCCAATGTTGGGAAGCTCTTTAATGTGCCACAGTATCTTCCTACTCAGTAAGTTCATATTATGATTCTTCTAATTGCCTCTAATGACTAGTATGCACGAAAAGCGTACAACATATTTCATGCACACTCTTTTTCTATCAATACCACTGTTGTTTTTTATTCGGGAGTTCCCAAGTTAAATTTCTTTTTTTTTTTTCAAACATCTATTTGGCGGCAATTCATTTTCATACAACTTAAAAAAAATCCTCTTAATGTCAGGGTTGAGATTGGTGCTATCATTGATGATTTTGTTGTAAACACCAAGAAGCTAATCAGAGCAACTTCCAAAGAGGTGGGCCAGTTAGCACCGACTCCTCCATATACTTTTCCAGCAACTCTAGAGAAATGTGTGTGAATGAAATGCAGGAATTTTTATGTGCGAATATTTGCTCTTGCATATATGCAATGGAGTTTGTTTATGAACTGCACGGTTACCAATACCATGAACCCTTGGGGGAGAGCAGATCCTCTGTCCCACTGTGTCCCTCCACTTAAATTTTGACACTAGTCTTTTACTTAACACTAATGTCTAATTAATTCTAAAATTAAATAAAAGGATATGTGTCAAAATTTAAGTGGAGGGACACAAGGGGACAAGAAATTTGAGGACATTTAAGGATGTTCTTTAACAACATAAATGCCAACTCATTTGCTGGAACATAATTAACGACCCAAATAGTACAAATATTATTTTTTAGTGACGGCACTAGAATTATTTGGAATGAATATTATTCTGATGCTAAAAAAAATTATGCCATTTTTCAACAAACAAATACTAGTAGAATTTATGGTTTTAAATTTAGATAAGAGATATTAAGGCAGTGTTTGTTTAGCTCTTAATGCCTCTGAATGGACCGCCTCTGATTCGGTCAGAGGCGGTGTGTTGTTTGTTTTTTTTTTTTTTACATCTTAATGCCTCTAGATGGTTAAGCTACAAAATGTCTGTAGGATTAAGAGGCATGTCTGAATGAGAGTTGCTATTTTTTGGACAAAAATACCCTAATTAATATTATCATTTTTCTTTCTTATCCACCACCACCACTACCAGATCTTACCGCCACTGGCGCCACCGCCGCCGCCACCGCCGTTGCCACCGTTGCCACCGTTGCCACCGTTGCCACCACCGCCACCGCCACCACCGCCACCACCACCACCACTACCAGATCTACCACCACCACTACCAGATCTATCACCACCACCGCCACCACCAGATCTAACATACATCCCTCCCCACGCAACACACTCCATTACCAACTGTTTATATGGAATACCTTGAACATGCTGCTTAATTGCTCAACACACTCCATTACTAACTGCTAATGGCCTAGAACTTTCCTGCCCTTCATTATGCGCACAATTGAGGCATCAATAGCATAATCCTGTCCTTGTCAGGGGAGGGGAGGGGAGGGGAGGGGAGGGGAGGGGAGGGGGGGAGCTGGGGCCGGAGCAGGGGAGGGGGCCGGAGTAGTGGAGGGGAGGAGGGCCGGCGGGGATGGGGTAGATGAAGAAGAAAATATTTGTTTTTATTTTATTTTATTTTATAGTTTTGTTTAGAAGGTTAAAATGGTAAAATACTTTTATTCAGACATTTTGAAAAAAGTAATCATCAAACAATATTTTTTCATTCAGATACAATTCTATTCAGATACTCTATATTATTCAGACGTCTAAACTATTCAGGTCTTAACACTAAATTTTATCAAACACTTATCCAAATCTAAGTACTCCCATCCACAATCCAAGGCCCATGGCCAGTACACGTCAGCAAAATAATCTGCCACGTCAGCCAACCCAGCCTATTGAAAACTCGGATTGGATTGCCCTATTCCCATGCAGACCAATCACAACGCTAGAACGAAAATCCTACGTGGCAAGTCCACATCCACCAGAAAAACCATTAAGTCGGCTGATTTCTCAACACCCTATCAACACACTCCTCATTCTTTCAGTGGCCATTCAGCAAAAACTTGTCGGAAACCATCACCACCACCACCGAAAATGGCTTCCCTGGCGCCATCCACTGCGGCAGCCTCCATCGGAGTGTCGGAAATGCTGGGGAACACTCTAAACTTCTCCGGTGCATCGAGGTCGGCTCCTTCGGCATCTAGCCCTGTCACCTTCAAAACTGTTGCTCTTTTTGGTAAGAAGAAGGCTGCAGCACCCAAGAAGGCCGCCGTTGTTACTCCGGCGACCGATGAGCTTGCCAAGTGGTATGGTAAGTGAGTTCACTAAATTAATTGAAGCTGGCTGACTCTACTTTTAATTACTCACTCATTCTTAATTAAAATATTTTTAAATTCAAAATTAATATAAATTTATTTAATTTTCGTGGATTTAATTATGAATTCTATAAATTATACATACATTAATATTAATTATGAGATTTACTACTTTCAAAAAATAATGTTAATTTTATATTTGAAAATGTATGAAATTGACTTTTAAAAAAGTTTTAGATAGGAGGGATCAATACGCATGTTGACTAAAATATTGTTCTTTTCAGGTCCTGAGAGAAGAATTTTCTTGCCGGAAGGCCTATTGGACAGATCCGAAGTTCCCGAGTACCTCACTGGAGAAGTTCCCGGAGAGTAAGTCCACTAGGCCTTTGCTTTACTTTTTACACTATGTTTAGCAACTCATTTTCACGTTTTGGGATTGGAATTGAAAGCATATTTCTAATGTTGTATAACTAAAATTTAGTTAACTTTGGCGCTCAATTCCAAGGTTTTGAGTGAGTTGCAAAACATAGCTTTAGGCTATGTTAAACTTCAAAGATATATATATATATATATATATATATATATATATATATATATATATATATCATTAAAATTATCTGGAAAAATTGTGGCTAAAGGTAATTGGTAATATTCCAAAAATAAATAAATAAGAAGAATCAGGACTCACAGACAAGGTAGTACAGTACGACTCTTAGACCTGTGTTAGAATTTAAGATATATTAAGAACACGCGATATAACCACGTTCACCAATTTGGCTAATTCTGCTTGTGTGATGTATTTATTAGATGTTTTCACACACTCTACAATGATTCACACACCAAACAATGTTTTTATAATAACTAGAAAACCCTAGTTTCTATAACATGGGCTCATTAGTCATGATGCCCCAATACATTAATAAAACTCAAGATCGGGTTACTAATAAATTCCCAAGTCCAATTGCACTTTGCACTTGGCTTTCATGGGGCACTACCCCTTGCAACCCTCGCCAACTCGCTCACCGGGGAGGCGAGACCCCCGACTACCCTGTCGTAGTTGCCATTCGTCGAACCCGCAGAAGTATAAGTCAATCCCAACAACTTGCGGATACAATGACATGTGTATTGTAAAGAATAAGAAATTTTTGAGACATTTTGTCCTATTTAAATTTATAATTTGCTAATTTTGAATGTCATTGGTTTGGAATTGTAATTAGAACATGAGATCTGAACATTTCTATTGATTTGTAATAAAAAAAAATCTGTAAAGTTGTAGAATTCCAATTCCAATTCTGATAGTGAAGTTACCATGAAAAGTACACACATATTTATGTTACCTTTATGTTCATGCAGCTATGGTTATGATCCTTTTGGCCTTAGCAAGAAACCTCAAGACTTTGCCAAGTAAGTAATACTGATATTTTTCTGATTTTATCTGTCCACTTCTCTTATGTAGAGGTAAACGAGCCGAATCGGGTTTTAAGTTATAACCATGAACTCTTTTAGAAGTTAAACGAGTCAAGTCGAGCCGACATTTAATGTATGAACTCGGTTCGTTGAGTAAATGAGTCGAGTTCTAGTCAGGCTTAAGCAACCCGAGTTTAAGCCCAACTTATTTAGGATTTTTATATAAAAAAAAGTAAATAAATTTAAATGTTAAACGAGCTAGGTTTACTCAAGTCGGGATACCACATTTTTCAAGCTTGGCTGGTTTAACTTAGCAGGCTCTCTGTTCTCCTCTTATTTGGTCCCATATTAATGACACTAAATTTATAAATAAATAACCTTTATTATTCAGTTAAGGGAAATGTGCATGTGTGTGTGTATATATATATATATATATATATATATATATAATCTAATTAACTAAAAATGCAGATATCAAGCATATGAACTAATCCATGCCCGCTGGGCAATGTTGGGAGCAGCTGGCTTCATCATCCCTGAGGCCTTCAACAAATTTGGAGCCAATTGTGGCCCTGAAGCCGTTTGGTTCAAGGTTATTGTTAATCATGATTCTAGAAGTGTGGTTTAAAATGGACAGTTCATTTGGACGGTCATAAAAACAAGTTGCATTTTATATAGCATAAAGTTGCAATTGTATAATACTTATATACAAATGTCATTGAAATGCAACTCTCTGCTATATAAATACTTGTTTCTATACACTGCCTAAATGGACTGTCCATTTTAAGCCGTCCTGAATCAGGAACCACTTATTGTATGTACATGCCAAGAACTTGCATTTTTTTTCGCAATCCCTTCTTATGTAAATTGTGTATATATGCAGACCGGAGCGCTACTCCTTGATGGGAACACACTTAATTATTTTGGAAAGAACATTCCTATTAATCTCGTTCTTGCTGTCGTTGCTGAGGTTGTTCTTCTTGGTGGTGCCGAATACTACAGACTTACCAATGGCTTGGTATGCAAACTTTTATTAATTGAACATTTAGGAAATTCAAACGCCCATTTTATAATGAGTCACATCATTCTGTATGAAATCTTCTTAGTTCTATAGCATTTGAACGTTTAGGCTGTATGCCCATTTTATAACGAGTCCTGTCATTCTGTGTCAAAATTTTGCATTTTCATTTGGCATTTGATGGTTAGGCCATACGTAACGCCAATTCTATAATGAGACACGTTATTTTGTATTTGAAAATTTTGTGTTCATTTTATATGGCATTTGAAAGTTTGTCAAACGAAACGCCCATTTTATAATCTGCAACGTCATTCTATATGTAAAATTTGCGTGTTCAGTATACATGACATTATTCTTCGTTTTACATAAAGAATAATTTTTTTTTGTTGTTTGGACATTTTTTGAGCGTTGCATTTTATTTAAAATGTTACTTTTTTAGGATTTGGAGGACAAACTTCACCCGGGAGGTCCATTCGATCCATTAGGGTTAGCTGATGATCCTGACCAAGCTGCACTCCTCAAGGTGAAGGAGATCAAGAATGGAAGACTAGCAATGTTTGCGATGCTCGGTTTCTTTATACAAGCTTATGTTACCGGAGAAGGACCTGTTCAAAACCTTTCAGCTCATTTGAGTGATCCTTTTGGCAACAATTTGCTTACTGTCATAGGCGGAGCTGTCGAACGAGCCCCTACTCTGTGATTTTCCCTTTTATCTATCTTGTCTTGTGGAAATATTCCCAAATGTATTGTACAATTCTATGTGACATTTTAAGGCAGTTAACAATGATCCTTGTAGTTCAAAATTACTCAGATGTGTTATCACTTTATAGAGTTCTCTATGTTTATTGGTTATTTAAAATTGCAAAAGTATACTATGATTCTGTTAACACCAAGTTTCGCCGATGCGTTCAATCACCAAATCCATGCTCTTAACCTGCACAATAACAGATCACACACGAAACTTGATGGCTTGTGCCGCCGGGGGATAGTTCCGGTGTGAGAATGAGTACAGGTCGTTCACAAGGTTTAACAATGGAGACTTTAGTGTTTAGTGCTCAAAGATGTATTACTTATTAATTGTAGTCAAGCCTTATATTTATAGTCATTCTCACTTCCTTAGAATCCCTCTCTGAGTCGGATTAGGACTCCTAAATATGGTAGTTACCTATATTTGGGTCCAACACAATCTTCTTAAAAGGTGTAAGTTGAATCCAATCCAAATACTACCTTTGGAGTTACCTTATTCGAATATGATTAGGACTAGAGTCCTTAACCACGTAAACCCTTTATAACTCCAGACTTTGCATATGGGCTGCCCAACTGCACATACCCAATCTCACCGAGCTTATATATACTGGTCTGCGCTTCGGCCCAAGGGACTCGAAGGCCCGACCCGGAACATCACGATCAAAACAGGACTCCGGCCTAGAGGGCTCGGATATCTGAACCCGACCACCTTCAACATCATGCATGGCTTCGGCCCAATGGGCCCAATCTCCTCGTTCCCAGCCCAGGCCTTCAGCCCACATGAGGATCGGTAAAATACTCTCGAACATTGCCCCCCAGTCTCTTGTTATAATATGTTTATAATCAGAAACTTGAAAAGACACGAACTTAAAGAGTCACGCCAGGAAATGATGAGCTGTCTGATGAGCTGTCTTGGGAACCCAAACGGTTCCTTTTCATTTTTTGAACTGGTGCATGCCTCCCCGGGACTGGGCCCCACTCGTCATAAATAGCCGCTGTGACGCCCCCAAAATAGGTATACATCACCTATTCCGAGTCGCCAAATACATGGTACAAAATACAAATACAATCTTTAATATACAACAAGAGAGCTGTGAGTTTTAATACAAATATTATCTTCTAGACAATATCCACTCTCAGAATAAGTCCTCATTACATTTATTATTACACTATTTCATAGAATAGTGAGGACTAGTAATGCTATTATCTGGACCGTCACTCCGTTCCCCGACTAGTCCCTACTACGTTCTCATTTCCTGAAGAGAACAATGAAAGCAAAAGGGTAAGCTCAACTAGCCCAGTAAGAAATATTATGACTAAGATAATGCAGAATAAATTATCATTAGCCTTCAACAGTGTTAAACTGATAAAATATAACAAACATCAAGTTTAACTGCAGCGGAACAAGCAATCCATTAGAAGAGTCAAGTAGAGAATAAAATCTACTATCTTCTATGATTTGAAAGGTTTTTCATGACTTTTATCGCCGAGACTCAGTTTAATAAATAATTAACATCATCGAATCACCTCTACATTACGGCCAAGGATATTCTTTAGTATCACGACCATAATTATCCATGCTCTACGAGCCAAGAATATTTGTGTATTCATTAATGGTCATGATCATGCCAACAACTCTCCATCAATGCACTACGGGCCAATGAGGACTTTTTCCACATCATTTGTAACATTACGATCATGATTACACTGAATAATCCCTGGTCATAATCATACCAAGTCCATCTATGCACTACAGGCCACAAATGACTTTCAACATAATATAAACATGAGGATGATGACAATGATATAAGAATTCAATAAAACAAGTTCAAGAATTAATTTATCTAGGAACTAATAACGTCCAAATTGTCAACATGATACTACTTTGTAGGGTAAAATTCAAGAATGCTCAGAAGAATATTTTCATGAAAAGATACTGGATGAAGTACAAATATCAAGGATATTTCACTAATTTCATGGAGTATAGAAGTCAAAACTTTAACCAACTGAGTATAATAACGAATGGAATAACAAAAGAAATCACCATGCATGCGGTACTTCGCATAGACAGATTATTCCAACAGAATAATAAGTAACGGAATCAGGTCAGGCGAAATTCGCACCGACAGGATGTTCCAACAGAATAATACAGACGGAACCTGGTCCGGCGTAAACGTACAGACAGGATATTCCAACAGAATAATAATAAAGATGGAACCAGGTCTGGCGTAAACGCACAGACAGGATGTCCCAACAGAATAATAATAAATACGAAACCAGGTCCGGTGTAAAATGCACAGACAAGATGTTCCAACAGAATAATAATAAAGACGGAATAATAGAAGAATGTCACCAAGTATAGGGTAGTCCGCGTATACTGGTTATTCCAGCAGAATAATAAAGAATGGAATAGCAGAAGTTCTCTTCATGAATACAAAAGAAATAATATTCTTTACCGTAAAATAAACTGAATATAAGAGTAGGGAAGGAGCAAAATACTTTTCTATAGCTTCTCTATAATTTCTCTCTCTAGGGTTTCAGTGAATTCGTAAGAAATAATGAAAGAATGAGCTTCTATTTATAGAAAAATAGATTGCATAGTAACTAACTCATGAATGGTCCAGATTGATTTACTTTAATCTTACGGTCCATATTTAAAGCAAAATCTTTTAAATAAAATATAATATATTCTATTTATAATCTAATAAAACGAATAACTTTATAAAAAGATTTTAGTATGCAAATACTATGCAGGCACTATGCAAATACTATGCATAATAAAATATAATATATTCTAATTATTCTCTAATAAAACAGATAACTTTATAAAAGTATTCTGTTTTATATAAAAAGATTTTACTATTAGTCTAATAAAACGAATAACTTTATAAAAGTATTCTTTTTTATATAAAAAGCTTTTCTATTTTATTACATTAATAATACCAATAAAACAAAACTGATTGACTTATCACATAAGCATCAATAATCAATACCGTGTGCTACTGTGCAACCACGCGCATTACTGTACTTTTAACACCGGGTGTTTCAACAGTTAACGGTAAAACTTCCACCGTTATTTTCATAAAGTATTTTTTGTCGTTTTCTCAATCCGACAATAATTCCGTTGTGGGGTCCACCAATGATTGTGCCGTTGTACGAATATTCCCTGTTAAAACGAATATTCCCCGACCAATCGAATATTATATAACAACTTGCGTACTTTGTAAAATTTATAAATATTACCCATAACTATAACATTATATCAAATTCATTCCATAATATTCAAAAATGATATTTATAGAAAATTCATCTTTATTTATAAAAGTTGAGGTCTTACAGCCGGCTTGGGGATTCGTGCAGTCACGCTAGATAAACCCCTATCCGTCCATCACTGCCACCTTTTCGAGCCTTTCATCATTTCAAATTCCTTTCTTAAACTTTCCGACAAGGGCGATTTCCGGCGAGTGCTCCACTTCACCAAACTTCTCCGATTACTGCTTTTCTGCTTGTTAAAACTTTTCAAACCTCACATTTATTCATCATCCTTCTCGAATGGCTGATTCTAGCATTCCTCCCACCTCTGGACCAATTCCACCGGTTATCTCCACCACCATTATTGCCGCCGGAGATCTGATTCCGGTCGATTTGCTTGCAGCACCCATCGCAACTTCATCCGATAGTGTCGAATTGAAGATCTGAAAGCTCTAAGCCTCGGAGACTAATTTCTCTCATGTCAACACCAAATCCACCATCACCCCATCCCAATTGTCTGACATCCGAACCGTCTTCAATATCCCCAAAGAGTACAAACTTCGGGTTCCGGAGCCGAACGAAAGGATGTTCTAGCGCCCCGAAGGCGACTGGGTCGTCATTATCCTTTACGCTTTGAGGTATGGGGTTCGGTTTCCCTTTCATGAATTCATCTCCTCTTTCCTCTGCTTTGTTGGGATCGGGTTTTCCCAGCTAGTGCCAAACTCCTACATCCACCTTATCAGCTTCATCGCCCTATGCCAGGAGGCTGACATCACTTCGGGGCTTGATTTCTTTTTCGTCCTATTTTCTGTTGGCCAATCAAAGGAACCTGGCCTTCAAAAACTGAACTGTGTATCCGGCCGAGCCACCTTCATGAAGACCCCTTCTAGCAACAAGGGTTGGCATCCACAGTGGTTCTTCATGAAGGGGACCGACCTCAAACTCCTACCAAATTGGGCCAGTCCCGAAGACCCTATTGCAAAGGTTACCAAATTTTTGAAGGATCATGCTGACGCCTTCAAGAAGTTTTACAGTCTTTTTTAGAAAACTGACTGGGGTCTGGAGGTCGTTTCCAAGGAAGTCTGGCTCTACGAACATGGCCGTAAGTTACAAACCTCGAATCCCCTTATTTATGACCTTGTTCATCTATTGATTTTTTATTGACTGTCTTATCTTCTTTTGCAATAACCATCTTCAAACCCGAGGGGGCTGATGCATCCCTGACGTCCCCCGGCCGCAGACGACTCTCTCGAAGAGGAGACAAAGAATGCTCTGAAGATGGATCGGGCTGAGAAGACGGCATTGTTAAAGAGAAAGAAAAAGAAGCTTTCCTTCAAAGCCCCCCCCCTTTGAAGACATGTGCCTCAGCCCTTCCGAAACCTACTCTGCCCCCACACCCACCAGCTATCGTCGCAGATTCAGAGGACACCGAAGAGGTTCCTTGCGAACCCCGACCTAAAAAGCCCCGACTGACAGAGGATCCGGATCTGCAGATCGTAGATGTCAACCCTCTTCCTGCCTCAACACCTACCTCTAAACCGACCACCGAGTTAAGTTCTTCTCCTGGAACGCCGAAGACCTTTTGGCCAAGGAGCCCTTCGGAGGTCTTCCCTTTTACCCAGCTCGAACACTTCAAACTGTCTGGAGATAACGAGCGGTTTAAGGGGTATTCTTTCGAGGAGTTTTTAGTATCCTACATTAAGGCCCAATGTCAGGTAAATTCGATAAACTATAATATTTCCTTTAATGATTCCTCCTTCACTGTGGCTGATATACCCGTGTACTCAACTGCATGCCAATGCTATCTTGGCTAGAGCCGTTCCACCTCTGGCCCTGGCTACTAAGAAGGAGGTCCAATTGAGGAATGATGTGGCACTGCTTGAAGCCGATGTACGAGGTCTGAACTTGGATCTGCTGAAAGAGAGGGATCTCCACGCTGCGACTCGCAATAAAGTAACCAAGGCTGAACGTCAGACCGCTGAGCTAAAGGAGAAATATGCCATTCTGCAGCAGGAGTTCGTCGGTCTTGAAGTTTATGCCAATAAGATTATCCAGGAGAAGGATATCTTATCCGAAGAAGTCAAGGATCGGGAGAAGGTCATTGATGCTATTACGGAGAAGTTTTTCGAGATGAACAACAAGATGATGTACCTGATTCGGGAAAACAATGCCATGAAAGGAGAATGTGCCAAAGTCAAGCAGCGTGCCATCAAAGAGTATGAAGAATCTTCTGCCTTGACTGAGAAGATCATGGCTTAGTTGAATAGTTCTTGAAGCTTATCGGGAAAAGGCTCGGGCTAAGATGGAAGCTGCTGGACTTGATTTCTATGTCCTTGATTCTTCGGATGAAGAATCCAAAGCCGAAGATGATGGTCCTAAAGAATAGTTTGTTGTAGGTTTTGTACTTGTAATTTTTGTAGTTGTTGTTCTTTCCTTTGTTTGTAACATTCCCGATCAGTTATGCTTGCGATGTTTTACCGATCAGTTATGTTGTTTCTAACTTTCAGATCAGTTTATATCCGAAGCGTGTCTATTTGGAGTTGTAAAACATTTGGACATGAATGAAATACAAGAAATTTTATTTTCGATCAGTTATACTTGTGACTTTTACCGATCAGTTATATTGTTTCCAATTTTTCTGTTCGGTTTATGCCCGAAGTTTGTCTGATCGGATCTGTGAAAGCTTATGAATTTAAATGAAGTATAAAATTTTCCCGAAGAGAAATTCTCATTTATTTCATTAATAAATAGCATAAATTACATAGGTAAAGGAAAGAATAACATATCTTTTACTGGTAATATTTCCTAAGCCTTCTAGCATGCCATGTATTCTTTATTTTTGAACCATCCATCGCTCGAAGCCGGTATGTATCAGGCTTCGGCACCTCCATTACTTCATAAGGTCCCTCCCAGTTAGGCATTAGCTTACCAGTGTTCTGGGGGGTTGATGCCTCTGACTCCCGAAGCACCAAATCTTCAGCCTCGAACTTTCTTTGTTTGACTTTTTGGTTATAGTGTCGGGCAGTGCGCTTCTGATAAATGGCTAGTTGCACCAGAGCTGACTCCCGAACCTCTTCCAAGAGGTCCAAATTGAGGCGTAGGCCATCATCGTTGTACATGTCTTTATACTAACTGACCCGAAGTTTAGGGGATCCGATCTCAACAGGTATAGGACTTTCTTCAAGCTGGCGATAGGATATTGCGGCCTAAATGGCAATACCAGTGGTTCCGGTGCAGCCACTTTCAAAGGGTTTTCAACTCCTTTGAGCTTAATTATTTGAATTGAAAGGTCTTTGTGGGTCTGTTGGATGGAAAACCGATCACTAAACACGTGCAAGTATACGCAGTCTAACAAGTAATACAGTGATGAGAAGTGTGTCGTACCCACGAGGAACTATGACTAATATTTACCAAATACCGACTATGTATCGCTAAAGTCTTATTTGAACAACAGTAAATGGAAGTGTGATTAATCTATTTAACTAATTAACAAAGCAAGTAAGTGGATAACGAATGGAAATCTAAGGAAATACAAGCTAAGGTCACAACTTCACCCCCACACAGGCATTCTGTCGAACATCTGGTGTGTTATGTTTCATCAAACTAGCTACCCTATCTCTCTTTGGTCTTACTGGTCACGACGAATTGTCGACCGAGAACGCACAGGTGCTAATGCACCTCTGTCGAGGTATGCACAAACATATCCTCTCCAGATCCACCCTAAAGGGAATAGAACAGAAAGGAACATCCAAGCTAGATGCAATCTTATATATGTCTATGCGAATCAATCATAACAAGGATTTAAGCATAGGTTCTCAATTAGGTCACACGCGGCGCATAGAGATATGTCTATTCTACGCACAACTTATGCAGTCGAAACCCACAATCACATGTCAATATATTTAGGTGTAAATCTACAATTGTTCTGTCGATATCATGTAGATTACCAAAATCATCACTAATGTCTTAGCAAGAATCATAAAGCACAAATATATTAACCAAAATCATATGGTGTCAACCAAAGAGATAAAGACAGTCAATTCAAATAACAAAGGGATTCATTGTAACCTTAGAGCCAATAATTAGTTCATATTTAATAAACCAAATACAAGTAGCAATAAAGACAACATTTATGGATTACAATCATAAAGAAGATTAATTGATAGAAGAAACTATGTCAAAGCCCTTTCAGTCTCCAATCAAACCGCTCAAATCAAGCTTTCCACTTCGTGTCGCTCGTTGCTCTTGTGCTCCAAAGAAATACAGACTTCTCCCTAAATCTACCTAATCTATGTTTACAAACTCTAAACTAAGCTAAGCTATGTGATATATGGTGAAAGAGAGAGAATGCAGAGGCTGGGTCTCTCTTCTATCTATTTTTCTCTTCAAGCTAGGTCAAAAGGCCTTGGTCTCTGCCTGGGCACCGGAGGTGGCACTGCAGCGCGGGCTTTAAGCCTATGAGTGGCGATGCGGTGCCACGTGAGCTTGGAAAACACGGAGCTCGCGCGGCGGCGCGAGTCTTTAGAGGGTCAGTGGCGCTGCGGCGCCATGATGACGTCAGGCTGGACTAGGGATGTGGCGCTGCGGCGCGACCAATATGCTTGCCAGTGGCGCCGCGGTGCGGCTATACAATAAAATGCCCGTTTTGCCCCTGCTTGCTAGAAAACACCTGATAAGCCCTACAATATGCCAATTAAGCGCAACAACCCTATAATCATATATAAACATATAAACTATATGAGAACAGGCAACTATTTAAGTCATAAAATATCTGATTCGCAGGTATAAATCCCACTCATCAGGGTCCCGTCATCTCGAAGAACGTGTACTCGGGCTACGCGTTATCCGCTTGAACCTTCATAACTTTCAATCCGGGCATCCGATGCAGGCGTGATGTACCTTTTCGGAAAGCCGTTGTCAAGAGCTACACAATAACATGTGATTAGAGATTGCCCAAAGCAGGGAAGATGGGTCCATGACCGGATCTCCAAGTCTTCATTGTTGAGCTGTCTTGCGCAGTTGTCACTCTGGATTTGAGTTATGGTTCTTGTGGGACATCTTTGAATGAAGTTTGAGTTGAACTGTGTTAAGACGATGTTGATGTGATGTTGAGGTGGAAAAATGACCATTTTACCCCTCATGGGGTTGTCTCTGGCTTTAGCATAGTTGAAGTAGTCTTTTCTTAGGGTTATCTCTGAAATTGGCATGCTATTAACTCTGACTATACTCAGGGTTATCTCTGAGGTTGGCTTGACCTCCCGGGGTTATCTTCAGGGTTGGCACTGACTTTCCCAGGGTTATCTTCGGAACTTGGACTGAATCTCTCGGGGTTATCACCGAGATTCGAAAATGGATCTCCCGGGGTTATCTTCGGGGTTGGAACTAGATCTCCCGAGGTTATCTCCGAGGTTGGAACTGATTTGACTTTCAGGGTTATCTCTGGAAGATGATCCTGCCCTCTTGCAAGGTTAGTAACAGGAATTCAAAAATTCGTGTGTCTACATATATTTCTCTCAAATCATTTGTAAAAGGAAAAGGGTAGAGTTAGTTTATTTTATGTATATGTAAGAAAGACAAGAAATTCTTTGACCAAGACCAGAGTCTTAGAGAGGTCAGCTGGGAGTTGGGTCTCTAGTGCACTTGTGAGGTGAGGAAAATTCTGTTTTTTCAAGGCCAGATCTTAGAATAGAACTGAACTCAAAGGAAAGAGACAACTACGCTTGAGGAATGAGCTGGGAGTTCGCTGTCCAAGATAAGTTAGTTGTGGATAGTTGTAAGTTAATCTTTAATTTTTTTTTAAAGGTTTATCCACCTATTCAAGGAACTTTTATTACTGAGAATAACATGATCTCAGGTCCTGGAGAGGAGCTTGAGACTGGACTTAGCAACATACCCTAGCTGTATGTTGTGAACTAGACAAATATTTGTGCATTGTTTGATTAAATATTTACTAACCTGTGTATTAATTTTTAACATTACAAATTAATTTATTAAAAATTCAAAAAGGCCAAAGATAAAAATTTTTAATGGTAGTAATCTATTCAACCCCCCTTCTAGATTATTATTGGACTTTCACCTTTTTAGTAATCCAACGATTGAGAACAATTTTAGTTTGTGAGCTATCTAAGAATTTAGATCTCATTAGCATGATTATCATCATGATTCTAAATGCATTGCTAAAAACTATGGATTTATCGCATATTATAAAACAACACCATGTAGATAAATTAAAAGCCTTTAATTAAATAATTCTTTTTTTAATAAAAGAATTAGATTGTTATAAAATATATGTTTTATTATCAAATATGATTGGTTTATGTGCATACTACTTTCATAATTTGCACATATTGATCTTTATATGAAAAAATAGAAAATGAAGATTAAGTAAACCTGTAATAATGTGTTCCGCAAATTAAGAATCTCCTCTTCAAAGTGTTTTGAGTAAGATCCCTTAACCACAAAGAAGATAATTTTAAAATTAAAGCTAGTCCACATCAAAAGTCACAAACTTGATTAAATCATGATAATTTTCTCGTTACTGATCTCTTGAGTTATAGCCAGTTGAAAATGAAGGTGGTTATTTCTATAACAAATGTATTTTAATTTTAATTGGTGCAGAACGTTGACATCCAATTTGATGATATCTTCGGTACATTTGTGTGCTAGACGCCAGCAAGCATTTTCATATTCATATGGCAACAACTTAATCCACTCTGTTTTCAGTTTCTCTTCAATAACATTTGGTATTATGTTGTCATTATTTTGTTTATACATATTTTTTCTATGTTTTTTTTAATAATGGATTATTTAGTTTATTTACCATATAATTATAATTGAAAAATTAAAATATTATACAACCAAAAAAAATAAACCATCGTGATAAATCAAAACATATAACAAAAATCAAATAGTTTTGTAATTAAATTATCATACAACCTCGTATAAAAATAACTTCAAACACCCAATTTTTCTTGGCCCAAAACTTTCTAGTGGTTCCACTTATCATGATTGGTCATCATATTGCATAATGCACACTTTCTCAATTGTTTACGACTCGCGGCCTCTTCGATCTCACTCTTTATTCTTGTAGCTTTTTTTGCGAACAAATAGTATCCAATAACGGCTCATCTTCAACTAGCTCATTATCATCTACTTGAATTACTGAAACATCTTTTACAGTAATTTCATCAGTGTCAAATTTCTCAAGTATGGGTTGATTGTCAATGCATAACTATAGCACATGCTTAAAACCATTAATTGAGCATGATCCTGTAGAAGCTAATTGTAAGAGCAGTGTCACCAAATAATTGTAACATATCATCTGAGATTCGTCGTAATTGGATATTTATGTCAAAATCTTTGGTAAGTCAACCGTTTACTTTATTACCATCTCTACACCATCGACTTAAAATGTATTTATCAGGTATCTTTGTAGTACTTTTGGCAATAATATGTCTTAGAATGTGTCTACAAAGCATACCAGAATGTTCAAATTTTGTACAATTACAATTTATATCTTCAGTTTGAACATTACTAACAACAGTAAAGTACCTATTTGATTCTTCGATGGTGTTTGCCTTGTACACTGCATACGACTTTGTATCCAATATTGTTTGACGTTAAAGCTTCTTCATTATGTATATATGAGATTTTACTATCTCAATCTAAAAGCATCTAAACATCTCATTTGTATAAATAGTTGCTCCATGAGTTTTCAACGGTGATTCAATAGTCATAGTTCGCGTCCGATGACAAGCTGCGTAGTCAGCTTGTTTCTTTGTCTCTCTCTCTCTCATAACTTGTTTCTCAAGGGTTTTTTTTGAGTTTACGATAAATTTCTTGATACTCATTATCGCATTCACATACTCATCGAATAAATTGCTCATTCCCTCACTCCTGAATGTAGTCGTCATTCCCGCTAGAAAAAAATTATTTGTGTACGTCATGCCCCATTTGTGCTTAACCTCATAAAGTGATTAGAGCCAATCATGGTCATGAAGTTCGTAATCATTCATCAGCTTTTCCCATCGCTCCTCAAAATTCACAAAAGTCATGATTTATACCCACACCAGTTAAAATCATATTTAAATGTTGGGTACTCATCATATAATGTATATAATTTTTCTGGAAATTTGTTACTAATATGCCATGTGCATAGTGTGTTTCAAGAAAAACCCTAGCAATTGCATTGCTCATAGCTTTATCCTTATCAATTATAATGGTAATTGGTGCCTTATTGTTTATCGCTTAAAGCTAAGTCTCAAAAACAAATACAAAAGTATCCTCTGTTTCATCTTTAATCAGTGCAAAACCAAACAAGACGGAATGATAATGATGATTTACCCCCATGAATGGGACAAACGGCATGGAATACTTGTTCGTCCAATAAGTTGTATCAAATGTCACTACATCCCCAAAATTTTTGTAAGTTATCATTAATCGGTAATCTATCCATAAAATGCATATGCTGCTTAGGCATCGTTTGAATCTATTGTTTCACGTCTTATATCTCGCATAACATTCTGAATATCCTTATCACTGAAATCAACATTTTCCATACATCCTCGTATTTCACTAATAGCATTCAACATTTTATTTGGCCCAATTCCAACACTGTTTAAAGTTTCGATTAAAGTTCGAGTAACATGAGTTATATTTTTTCGTGTTTGAATCAATTTTTTCTTGCTCGGAGTAACCAAATCATGATTATGAGTCAAGTCAATTTTTGAAACTTTCCATGTATCTTCTTTCTTTAAATGAACAACATGTGTCTTCCCCAAAATAGGTATACATTCCCCATTCTGAGTCGCCAAATACATGGTACAAAAATTAAATACAGACTTAATTGTTACAATTGTCGTGCAAAATACGACAACACATATGATGTGAGTTTAAATATAAATATTATCTTCTAGACAATATCCAAACTCAAATAAGTCCTCATTATAATTATTGATACACTATTTTACAAAATAGTGAGGACAACTAAAACAACTAACTTGAAACATCACTCCACACCCCGACTAGTTCCCGCTATATTCTCGCTTCCTAAGAAGAAAAATGGAACAAAAAGGAAAAGGATGAGCTCAACTAGCCCAGTAAAGAATATTATAACTAAGATAATGTAGAACAAATTATCGTTAGCCTTCAATAAATCAGATAAAATATAATGGACAATGTGACGAACGAAATTTTTGTAATTTATTTTTAATATTTATTTAATTAAATAAATATTTTTGATGATTTAATTATTAGATTAAATAATTAATTGATGCATTTATAGTAGATTAATTTAATTATATGTGTTACATATATTAAATTAATGTGGAGAATTTTTATTATTCAAGTATGTAATTATGTAAGCTTACTGAATTAAAAGAAATATTTAATAAGCCTAAATGTTATTTAATTAATGTAATAATTAATTGGAGATTTAATAATTTGATATAATTAATTAATGAGAAAATTAATTATGTGACTATGTGAATTTATGAGAAATTATTATATTTATTTTACATTAAATTAAATAAGATATTTGAATTAGGCGTGACATGATTTAAATTATATTATAAAGCTTTTATTAAAATAAATGACTTTGAATCAATTAAGGGTTGCCAAACAAGGCCCTAGTAGTGGTTGGATGCAGTTACCCAGAACTGGGTTAACTGACCATAATGCGCCAGTTCTTATTACGACATCTTTTTCATTCCTTATTGTTTCTAAGTCTGGAAAAACAGAGAAGGAGAGAGTTTGAGAAATTGTCAGAGAGAAATATTGAGATTGAGAGAAATTGTGAGTGTGTAGTTAACAATTATTGTGAAAGGATCATCATTGATCACCTCTTCTAAATTATACTCTGGGTAATTCTCCTTCCCAAATTCTATTTCACGTTGTTTAGTTTTTATAAAAAAAAATTGGCTTTCATAGTTTTGATTTAAACCTCTGTAATTGGGATAGGTGTCACGCCCCCAAAATTAGGTATACATCACCCATCTTGGGTCGTCAGATACATGGTATAAAATTCAAATACAACTTACCAATACAACTGTCGTGTACAATACGACAAAATATAACTATGAGTTTGAATACAATTATTGTCTACTAGAGATTATACAAACTCAAAAGGAGTCATCATTACAATTATTAACACACTATTTCACAGAATAGTGAGGACTACTAATGCTATCCTCTGGATCGTCACTCCGTTCCCCGACTAGTCCCTGCTATGTTCTCATTTTCTGAAGAGAACAGTGAAAGAAAGGGTGAGCTCAACTAGCCCAGTAAGAAATGTTATGACTAAGATAATGCATAATAAATTATCGTTAGCCTTCAACACTGTTAAACTGATAAAATATAACAACATCAAGTTTAACTGCAGCGGAACAAGAAATCCATTAAAAGAGTCAAGTAGAGAATAAAATCTACTGTCTTTTATGATTTAAAAGGTTTTTATTACTTTTATCGCTGGGACTCAGCTTAATAAATAATCCACATCATCGAATCACCCATGCACTACGGCCAATGATATTATTTAGTATCACGACCACAAATTATCCATGCACTACAGCCAAGGACATTCATGTATTCATTAATGGTCATGATCATGCCAACAACTGTCCATCAATGCACTACGGGCCAATGATAACTTTTACCACATCATTTGTAACATTACGGTCATGATTACACCGAATAATCCCTGGTCATAATCATACCAAATCCATCTATGCACTACCGGCCACAGATGACTTTCAACATAATATAAACATGAGGATGGTGACAATGATATAAGAATTCAATAAAACAAGTTCAAGAATTAATTTATCCAGGAAATAATAATGTCCAAATTGTCAACATGATACTGCTTTGTAGAGTAAAATTCAAGAATGATCAGAAGAATATTTCCATGAAAAGATACTGGATGAAGCGCAAATATCAAGGATATTCTACTAATTTTATAGAGTATAGAAGTCAAAACTTTAACCAACTGAGTATAATAAAGAATAGAATAACAAAAGAAATCACCATGCATGCGGTACTTCGCATAGACAGGTTATTCCAACAGAATAATAAGTAACAGAACCAGGTCAGGCGAAATTCGCAACAACAAGATGTTTCAACAGAATAATAAAGACGGAACCAGGTCCGACGTAAACACATAGACAGGATATTCCAACAAGATAATAATAAAGACGGAACCAGGTCCGGCATAAATGCACAGATAGGATATTCCAACAGAATAATAATAAAGACGAAACCAGGTCCAGTGTAAAACACACAGACAGGATGTTCCAACAGAATAATAGAAGAATGTCACCAAGTATAGGGTAAACCGCGTATACAGGTTATTCCAACAGAATAATAAGCAATGGAATAACAACAGTTCTCTTCATGAATAAGAAAAAATAACACCCCTTACACTAGTGGTAGATTGAATACTGCAGTAGTGTAGTAACAGATTACTCTTCTTCTTTCTCTCTTATTCTCTCTATAGCTTGAATGAATTCGTGAAAAATAATGAAGCACTAGGCCCCTATTTATAGAAGATTTCTAGCTTAGCACTTGAAATGTGAAAAGGCAAGTGGCTTGACGACTGGTGATATGAAAAGAAAAGTGGTTTGACGCCTGTAATGTGAAACGACAATTGGTTCGACGCCTGTAATATGAAACGACAAGTGGTTTGACGTCTGGTAAAGGTAGTTACTATTGACGAAGGTAATTACTGTTGATGAAGGTAATTACTATTGACGAAGGTAATTACTATTGACGAATGTACTCTTAGATGATGACATATGGCCCCCCATAAAATAACTAAACTTACCACAAACGTCTCATAATAGACTCTTTATATACATCAAGGATTGAATAAATATTACCACAAATCATTTTATTTTTAATCAACACATATTTAATCTTTCAACAATTATTAATCATTTATAACTTGTCGTCTCAATTATTGATTTAATAATATAACATATTATACAGATGATACTGTGACAATAATTGAATCAATAATATAAGAGATATGATGCAGCAATTAATGTAGCAATAATTGAGTATAGCTGAGTGACTTCTCACGTAAGCATCAATAATCAATACCGTGTGCTACTATGCAACCACGCGTATTACTGTACTTTTACTACCGGGTAGTTCAACAATTTTAACGGTAACACCTCCGCCGTTATTTTCATAAAGTATTTTTGTCGTTTTCTCAATCCGACAATAATTTCGTTGTGGGGTCCACCAATAATTGTGTCGTCGTACGAATATTCCCCGACAAAAAAAATATTTTATAACAACTTGCTTACTTTGCAAAATTTATAAATATTACCCGCAGCTATAACATTATATCAAATTTACTCCATAATATTCAAAAATAATATTTATAGAAAACTCATCTTTATTTATAAAATTTGGGGTCTTACAACCTCCCCTTATTATTATTGACGAAGAGACTCTTAGATGATGACATATGGGCCCCCCATAAAATAACCAAACTTACCAAAAACGTCTCATAATAGACTCTTTATATACATCAAGGATTGAATAAATATTACCACAAATCATTTTATTTTTAATCAACACATATTTAATCTTTCAACAATTATTAATCATTTATAACTTGTCGTCTCAATTATTGATTTAATAATATAACATATTATACAGATGATACTGTGACAATAATTGAATCAATAATATAAGAGATATGATGCAGTAATTACTGTAGCAATAATTGAGTATAGTTGAGTGACTTCTCACGTAAGCATCAATAATCAATACCGTGTGCTACTATATAACCACGCGTATTACTGTACTTTTACTACCGGGTAGTTCAACAGTTTTAACGGTAACACCTCCGCCGTTATTTTCATAAAATATTTTTGTCGTTTTCTTAATCCGACAATAATTCTGTTATGGGGTCCACCAATGATTGTGTCATCGTACGAATATTCTCTGACAAAAAGAATATTCCCCGACCAAACGAATATTTTATAACAACCTGCTTACTTTGAAAAATTTATAAATATTACCCACAACTATAACATTATATCAAATTTACTCCATAATATTCAAAAATAATATTTATAGAAAATTCATCTTTATTTATAAAAGTTGGGGTCTTACAATAGGAGTATTGATTATGGGTTGTATATGTGTTATGTCATATCACATCGTATTTGATTATATTTATTATATAGACCATATCATCATTATCGTAAAATATGTCATTATACAATGACTTGTTATTTCAAAATTTACAGAGTTTGGGTTTTGGCCATATGGCCTTATACGTGATATTTCATGTGTTGATTGTATATTATCCCTAAATTTTACACCCGTATGTTGTTATGCATGTTGATACGAAGAGACTAAAGTTTAAATAAACGGATTTGATGTTATAACGAATCCGTAGTGACAATTTTCATGTTTTATTTTCAAAAACATCAAAGTTAGTGAAATTGCATGCTTTAATTCTGTAATTAAGTGTTTAAATTGGATAAAGACATTCTATAAATTTTGGGTTATGTTTATACATGAATTATATCATATGGGTATGTCTAATTTCGAGTAAAAACTAAGAAATTGGGAGAAATTGACATGTTCTGCGATTTTTCGCGAACTGCCATTTCTGCGACTGGTACGCCGCGCCGCAGCACCAGCTGCCTACCTTTTTCCCGCACCATAGCACCACCGCGCCGCAATGCCAAGTGTTCGGCCGCAGCGCCACGGCACCGCAGCGCGAAGACTAAGTATAAAAGTGGCGTCGCAGCGCCATTCTCCAAAAAGATCAGAAATGGGATTTTTTTTAAAAATGATTAAGTCTAGCAATGTGTTAGTAACTTAATGTAATGAGCATAAAATTATGTTATAAGTATAATGAGATGTTAAAATAAAATACTTAGCATGTAAATAAAATAATTACATGTGGATTGAATTATTGAATACATAATTAGCTTGTTATTCATGATGTGTAAATTATGTGACAAAGTGGTAATTTGACTAAGTTTAGTCAATATTCGAATTAGACAAAAGAATGAGTTTTTGATGATTAGTTAAGTTATAATTAACTGGTATTGTGAATGTGAATGGTATGTAGGATTAAATTCAAAGAACGTAATTAGTTAAAGTGTAATCTACGCACGAGAAAAGTTTCCTAACCCTACTTGTCATTATTGTTCAAGTTTATTATTTACCTTGAGTAAATTATCATTACTATTATTCAAGTTCAAATATTTTATTAAAGATTGATTATCTTTTCAAAGCATGATTCAGTTATACAATAATTGTCCTATTGTATACTTTTGAGATTATTATTCAAATTGAATATCATTATTGTTGAATCTGATTAGACTAGTGAACTTTATTGATTCAACTAGTCCTTAGTTGATGAACGTTCTAAATTTCAGAACCTTTATGGAATTATCCAAACCAAACTTCCTTTGGTGCGGAGTCGAATGTCAAACTGAGATGAACAACCCTGCAAAGGGATTTACTTATGTGTTAGCGTTAAGATATTGTGCTCAGTATGGTACTAAGGGATGATCCCCCTAAGTACGAGTAGAAAGGTCCATAGTCTTATGACTGTTAAAGGTTTCAAGTATAACCCTTGATAACCTAGGACATAGTTCAAGGTCTTATGACCTTCAGAATTCTTTTGATTCTTGTTATTCATTCTTGATTCAAAAGTTGAGCTTTTATTCAGATGTCTTTGAGTTACTCACATGTTATTATACTGTTATTTCATTATTTTAATTGTGGGAAATCGTGCTCACTCTTGCGTAATAATAACATTGCAGCTAAGAACGAAAGAGCAGACGAACCTTCCACTAGTAAAGGCAAGGGCAAACTTAGCAAGTAATGAAGACTGATTATTTATGTGATGTAATTAGAATGATATTGTTTAAGACTTATTGTTTATATTTCCACACAAATATTTAAGGTTAGTTTAACCTGGGATTTTATTATTATTTGGATGTTGTAACCCTTAAGGGGAAGATTTTATTTCTATCTATTGCATGGTTTGCATTTATTATGGGTAGATAGATAGATGATATTTGTATAGTGAACACCAAATCCCGTGGAATCAAAGTACCCGGATTTGGGGGTGTCACAGAAAACAAGTTTTAGATAAATATTCGCAGCGGAAATAACAATTCATTAGAAGAGTTAAGTAGATAATGAAGTCTACTATTTTCTATGATTTAAAAGTACATCATCAATATTTTATCTCTGTAACATCAACCAATATACATCTTGAACCAAATATTCATCTTTGCACTACGGGCTAAAGATATTCATTTGTATCACCAGTTGGTCATGTTCATTTCAACACCTGTCCATCTTTGCACTACGGGCCAAAGATATTCATCAGGTAATCATTCATCTTTGCACTACAAGCCAAAGATATTAATCAAGTATCACCATTTAAGATTGAGGATTATGAAAAATATCTTAAAGAAAATGAATCCAGTGAGAGATAAAAGGACAAATATTATGGATTCGTACTTTGATTTATCCAAGTTTTAAAAAATACTCCATAATAGGCAATTATGGAGCAAAATTCAAGAATGAAGATCAAAGCATGGATACAATCAAAGATACTAACCATAATAGACAACTTGGACAAAGAAAAGAAAATTTAATTTTTCTGTGAATAGTGTCATATTCGTGAATAGTGCCGTATACGTGAATAGTAACCCCAACACGAAAAGATAGATATTTCATAAGAAAAATTATACTTCGTGAATAGTATCATATTCGTGAATAGTGCCGTATACGTGAATATTGTCGTATACGTGAATAGTAACCTCGATATGAAAAGGTAAAATTTTCATAATAAAATTCACACCAATATTTCGGTATAATGATATTAAAAGAAATAACATCATTTAAGAAGAAAATAGCATCCCTTACGAATACGAAAGAAGTAATACCCCTTACCTTAATAAAAATTTGGAGACTACACTAGTGTAATAGCATAATACTCTTCTTCTTTCTCTCTTATTCTCTCTATACTTTTTCTCTCTATAGCTTTAGTGAATTGGTGAGAAATAATGAAGAATGAGCTTCTATTTATAGGCTTGGCAGAGTAAGGGTAAAATAGTCTGTTACTTCCTGGAGGCACAATAGTTATCTAGAAGGGGGGTTGAATAGATATTTAAAATTCTTTCCATTTTACTTTGTTAGTTTTGATAATGATTAAAACACAGCGGAATTAAGATTTATTTTAATCTCCCTTTAGATATAGTGAGTTGATGAGAGTGAGGCATTTATAACAATTATATAGTTATAGCAGTTATAGCAAGAATATAAGAGACACAACAGTTTTAAGTGGTTCAGAACTCTTAAAGCTCCTAGTCCACTCCTCTACTCCTTGAGTAGGAAATCCACTAAAGATGTCTTTTGCACTTTCTGAATCTCACAGATTCCTTCTAGACCAGCAGTTTAGGCACTTCTCAGTTTACTCTTAAACTCTTCAAGTCCAGCAGACTTGGTTCTTCACAGTTCACTTAGAACTCTTCAAGTCCTTCTGACTTTGAACTCTTACTTCAGTTGATTGGTATTTGTTGAGTTCTTGATGGATGTTACTCAGTTTTCGTTAAGCACTTGTTTGAAAGAACTGAGTAGTTGATCTTTATCTTTTTCTTAGATCGTAGAGTTGAGCGTTGAGTGTTTTTCTTCGTTTCGTTCAATGCTTGCTTTGATTTCTCATCTGCATATGTTTTGCATATATGTGATCCTTGAAATCTATCCGTTGAAGTCATTCATTGAAGCATTAATTATTTTTGACATTTCTGAACTTTGATGGAGAGTTTTCTGCACACCTTCTGAATTGCATTCTGGCCCACTGACACGGCAGACTGCTTTCTCACCTAACACCTGAAAAGATGTTTTCCTCTATCCTATGGTCCTTTCATTAGCTTCTTGAATATGTTTCTTTTGTTGTAGACTAAGAATATCTTTTGTGCCATTGAGATTGGTGAGGACTTCAACGTTTAAAACCCATTCCACATTTGTTGGAATTTGTCTCTAAACAAAAGGTAGGGCTCGATGTTTCTGACACAAGGCAGATGATACTCTACGATCCAGATCGTGGTGTCTTGTCACTTTGGTGCTTGGTCTGATGAGAACATTACGATATCTCTCAAAGACTTGCACACTACGGTCTTCACTTGCTTGTCTTGCAGACTCTACGTTTCTGAGAGCACATTACGATCTCTGAGTTAGCTTCGGCAAACGTCTGGACCACTCTACGATTCTTGGAGAGGCCCTTCAAGGCAGACATATTATGATCTTCAATGCTCTACGATTCTGCCTTGGCTTTTTCAATCTTCTGATCAGCTCGATAGACTGCGATCTTGTTGATGCCTATTTATTACATTTCAAGATATAGATCAACCTAACATCTTTGATCTCTTCATCTATACATTCGTTTATAGAATGATAAACAATAAAAGCTTAGATCAACCTAACAAATTTGATCTATCACTAAGTCCTTGTACATATTTTCCTCAAAGAACTTTACATATAATCATGAGCATTTACTTTAAACATCAAATCAAAATATGCACTCTCCCAATAATCTCCCCCTATTTGATGTTGACATAACCAAGGAGATTTGTTGTCATGATTATTAGTTTTTAGATGCATTTACAGGAAAGTAAATATGACTTAATATTTCAGTGAGCAGCTGAAATTTCTAGAGAATAAGCATGAATTTATTGATGTTTGAGGAATAGATATTACAATTTAGCTTTATATCAATAAGAATTTAAACTTTCACGTATCTCTATTTCTTTGATCTTTTGCGCGGAGGATTGGCATACTCCTCAGCTCTTCTTTTCCTGCTTGCTTCATCTCTCATGGATAGATCTTCCAGCTTACTTGGGCTTAGCCTAGGGTTGTGATCATACCTATTCATGAATGCAGGATCTCCAATTGGCATTCTTAGGCCTGTGGTGGTCACATTTTTTGAGCTGGTTATTGGCCCTAGACTCCTTAATGGTTAAGCCATGACAATATGTTCTTGTTCAGATCATTGAGTATGATGACCTGATCGTGATGTCTGTTGATACTGCCTTGGAGGAGGACTTCATGAAGATTGATCTTCTGAGAATGTGCCTCTTCCTATGCCTCTACCGTGATCTCTTTTCCCTTTATTCTCCCCCTTTATGTCAGCATCAAGGGCTCGAATGTCCTCTGAGAGGCGAGTCTCTCCTTGGACAAGCTCATTGAGTTGGCTTTGGGTTTGAGAAATATCCTCTTTATTCTCTTTGATCAGAGCATTAGATCTAGCTTCCCTTTGTTTGAGGACGGCTAAAACATTGTCAGCATGTTGTCCTTGGTTTACGTAAAATTTTTGGAATTCTTTTACATCAGTTTGCAGATTGATGATGCTTTCCAACATAAGCTTGTTCTGAGTCTCTTGAGTCGTCTGTAAGACAAAAACAACATCCCGATGTCTTTTAGCTGCTTGAAAGTGTATCTGATCCCGGTCATTTATGCTCTTCACCATTTCTTTTATGATCTCCCTGAGCTTCTTTATGAGCTCTGAGCTTAGGGTGCTGGGGAGAACATTGGCAGCCGTGATCATTTTAGTCAGTCTTAGTTGAATGAGTTCTGTGTGAGCTTCAAGACTGTCATCTATATCCTTAATCACTATCTTTGACACTTCAGATAACTCAGATTTGGTGGGCAGATCTGAGAGGAGTTCACTGATTTGTGGAATATGTGGAGGAGTGGGTGTGCTCTTGTATTGATCTTACAAGGAGTAGAGGGCAAGATCAAGGTTGAAGTATTCATTGGTGGACGAAGAGGGAATATATGATGGAGGGGCCTATTTTTGGGTGTCTGGAGTGGGTGGCTCTACGTTTTGAGCATGGTACTCTACGATGGGGATAGAGTCAGTAATCGTAGAGATGAGAGGAGTTGGGATCAATATGAAGTTGGGCATATATGGTTCATCAATTGCAGAATTTTGGGATTCTGTAACTGGGAATTGACGTCATGGATTGAGGACCACTTCCAACCAGCTTGGAAATTCATAAAATTGGCTGAAAAAAGATAGTGGATAGTGATTAACTCTGAACAAGATTGGAATAAATATTACCTCATGCACCATTTTTGAAGAGGGACCATTTGTGATCAGCTGTTTGGCAAAGTTGAAACTGCCTAGAAATCCATGAGCTAGCACAGAGATGGCTGGATATTCTTTGAAGCTCCAAAACATGTGATTCCAGGAGTTTAGAATTTGAGCTTGATGAAAAGGCATCATGGGTAGATATGAGAACAACTGCTCGTAGTTAGCTTTCCTATACCCATCACAGCCCACAACTATGATTTTGACCTCATCATTTTCGTCCTCTTCTCTATCTTCGTTCAAGGATTCCACTATATCAATGACTTCTTTTTGTTCTTGCTCTGGTTCTCTCTCATTTTCTGCTGGAGCAGCTTCTTTTGTTATGGGGATATCATAAGGCTCCCCCTCAACATGATCATCCATCTGCAGGACTAGTAGCTCCCCCTCAGCTAGAGCATTTTCTAGGGTGAGAACTTCAGGTATCTTTCCCTCAGCTTGAGCTATGTCCTTTTGGATTTCTTTGGATAGTTCCTTTTCAGCAGCCATCTTTCTGTCTTCCTCTTTGAGTACTCCTTCATTGACAATGATGTACTTTTTAACCAATTTTTGTCTTGGTTTTCTAGGCTAAGCCACAGCCTCAGGACTTTCTTCAGCTTCTGCTCTGTCCTATTGATCAACCAGAAAATCTGGTGCAGCACCTCCCTTGGTCGAGTTGTTCAGTCTAGTCTCTACGATCGGTAGAGACTCTATGATTGAAGAGACAGATGGCCTCTTGGACTTATGACTGATTTTGTTCTTCTTCAGCAGCTATGAAATGGTAGCTCTGTCTTCATCTGCCTCATCCTGCTATTCTATTCTTCTAAGGATCCTCATAGTCTCAATGTTAGAGGACTCTACAGGTATATCAGTGGTAGACCCTTGAGGTTCTTTTGTCATTCGAGCCTTTAGCTTCCTCTTGCCCTTGCTTTTTTTGACCAAGGCAGAGGGTTCTTCTTTATTAGTTTCTTCTTCATCTTCTTCAGTCTCCTTGACCACAGACATATTTCCTGGAATCCCTGACTCCTTTGCATCAGCAGTCCTACCACTGGACTCTGACATCATTCGCACATTTTCAGCTGGATTCCTTTTCCAGTTCTTGAACAATTGTTGGGTCATTTGTCTGTTTGGATTGATTGATTATCCTTCATCATCCCCTATCTTATCACCGAAAGCAAATTATAGGATGATGCTGATGAATCGCTCGTAGAGCATCTTTCTAGAGCTCTTTGACTTCTTCGAGCTGAGAATCCACTTCCTAATCCATTCAAGCAGAAGGGCTCCATAGTTAAGTTATTGATAAGTAGATTTTATACCTACTTATTCGGTATCTTTTACTTGAATTATTTACTTATAATCATGTGTCTTAGTTATTTTTCATGCATTTTGTGTTCATTTTGTAGGCTATACGTTTGGAAGCGGTGTGAGCGACTATTGGCATGGAAAAGCAAGGAAAAAGCAAAGAAAAGCAATCCAGACATTATTTGGGCTTTCATGTTCATTTCATGTTCTTGGCTTAGAACTTGGACTATATTGTAGAGCTTCTTCTTAGCTTTTTAGAAAATCTTGAATCATTCCAATTGGAGTTCGGATGCAAGAGTTATGACATTTGTACCAACGAACGTCGAACGTCACTATTTTGGGTGGGAATTTGCATAGCAGTCACTTCCAGAACAATTTTTACCTTCATCCGTACTTTATTTCTAAACTCGTAAAGAATAAAAGTTGTAGATCTCGTCGATATCTTCGATTTGATAGGTGGAAGGCCTCGTAACTCTTTCTGGATCAAAGGTTATGGCCGTTTTCCCAAAGGACGTCAAAGCAAAAAATTTTCCTTCCCAAAATTGCCGCCGGGGTGGGCATGCAAGTCACAAGACAGGCCCCTAGCCTGCCGGGGCGGGTCCAAAACAAGCCTAGACCCCCGTCGGGGCGGGGGTATGCCCAGAAAATGCACAAAAATGCGAATTTTGGTCCAATTTGAGTCCGAAAAGGATTGTTTCGATCCGATTGACGCAAGGACTTCCAAGAGGACTTCCAAGAGGAGTTAAAGACATATAAAGAGACTTATAAAAGGAGGAGAATCACAAGGATTAGGAGATTTTAGTGACTAGATAGAGGATTCCATTAGATTAGATTAGAGTAAATTAGATCAAAATCATAGTTCTTATGAGATTTGGAGATTGAAGCAACTTGAAGACCATTGAAGATTCAAAGTAGGAGCGAGGATGGAGCATCAAATCTACAGACAATAGATTCTATCTTCTTATCTTCTTCTATCTTTATCTTTTAATGATTATTCAATTGTGGATTCTTTGTTTTAATTCAATGAACTAATTCTTTGTTTGAGATTACAATGGATCTTATTGTGTAGTTTATTTTAATATGCTTCGCTATTAATTATTATATTCTATCATGAGGATTGTCTTTTTTGATTTGGACTTAATTGTTTAATTGATTGGCCATCAATTACCGTGATAATCTATATGAACTCGAGAGATGAAGTTTAGATTTAGATCTAATCATAATAGAATGTGATTGTGTTTTCTACATGGCGTTGGAATACATAATTTATGTCTAGGATAGAGATATACATAACATCGCATGTAATCTTATAGAGATCTTGTGCTTTAAATCCTTTTTAATTATAATTCACATAGAGATATAGTGGATTAGTTAATTAGGGTGTCTTGCTTAATTCTATCATCTGTGGATTTAAGTGAGTATGGGTATTATGCATCCAGAGGTGGTTTTATCTGCTTTAGTGTTCTTGATTAACAATTCAAGATAGAAAATAATTGATGAAAAGTGTGTTAACTTAAATGAAGCAATAAGTGAAATTGTGATCTTAAATCTCAGTAATCTGATTTTTAATTAGTGATAATTAGAATTAGCGTAATTAAATAATTTAATTTATATAATTTGAAATTCATTCGTTTAAATAAGATTGAGTTGATTACGGGTTAGTACTTGGTGATTTTCTATTAAAAAATTCCTCGTGGGGACGATACTCTACTTTTATTTTATTACTTGTTGACCACGTATACTTGCGTGTTATGCGTAATTAGATTTTACCCAATAAGTTTTTGGTACTGTTGCCAGAGAATTAGTTTAATATCTCTTTGTCAATATTAATTTCAATCAAATTAGTCTTAATTTAAATATTTTTATTTTTATTTTTAATTCTCTTCCTATATTTCTCTCTTTTCAGGTACCATGGATGACTTTGCATATCAATGGAAATACACGAACATTACTCAACCAAGGGAAACGGGGATTGATGGACTTAATACATCTTCTATAGAGCCAATACAAATTGAGGCAACTTCGAAGATGTTGGAGGTTATTCGAGCCCAACGGAGTCGAAGGATGGCAAGAATGACTCAGCCAAGGGGAGCGGAGATTGACAGACTCGCGACACTTTTCGCAATGTCAGCACAGATTGAAGAACTTTCGAGGAAGTTGGACGTTTTTGCAGCCCAAAGGAGTCGAAGGATTGTAGTTATTTGTGACTATTGTGCTGGTAATCACCCGAGTAATCAATGCACCATCAATCTTGGGCCGGTACAATATGGTGGTAACTACCTCAATCAGTATGCATATGATAATTATGATCAAGTTTGGGGGTATCACCCGAATTCTTCATGGAGCTACAACTATCAAGACCAATACTCTATTCCAGATCCAACATACACGCCAGATTTCTCATATCAACCTCCATTAAAAGAAGAAAAGTCAAAGTTGGAGGAATTGTTGTCCAAGTTCATAGCATCAAATGAGGAGAGGAGGATAAATCAAGAGTGGTCAATTCAGAATCAAGAGATATCACGTCACAATCTGCAGAACTAGATAGATCAAATGCTCAAAGCCTTGAACAATTGTCCTCAAAATAATTGGTGTTATGACGAGGATTTCGAGATTGATGAAGTGCCCGAGCCAAATCTACAACTGGATGAGACACGAGATGTTGAAAAAAAAGAGACAAATGGGGATAATGACAACAAGGTCGGTGAAGAACTAACTATGAGTACCCAACAAGATATAGGAAGTGTGGAGACAATTGGGGATAATGAAATAGAGGTCCACGAAGATCTAAATAGGTCTCCACCAAAGATCAAAGAGTCGGTCAGATTTGTAAAATCATGCCCACTTGGTAGTCATGTCGTCGGCGAAGCTCTTGTTGACATAATAGTGAGTATAATTTTCAATTCATGGGGGGAAGAAAAAGAGAAGATAGACAAAGAGCCCATTAAGTGTGACAAGCTTCCATGCCCCAAAGTGATCACATACACAATGAAGAAAACACCTAGCTGTGGGACGTTCTTATTTGAGAGCATACTAAATTAGAGCATGCTAGGTGACTTTGATGCATTGGCCATCATAAATGGGAACCTACCAAAAGCTATATTATTTTCGATGGATGGAGGGTTCCTTAATTACCGAAGAGGAATTGAATAGCGTTGACCAGACAAAGTCAGGCTAAAAGACTATAATTCAAGCGCCAACTAGGAGGCAACCCAGGAATATTTTTTATTTTTATTTATTTATATGCTTTCCTAGTTTATTTAGTAGATAGGAATCCAAGTGTTATTCTAATCCATGTTGTCTCTCTTCATTGCAGGTATTGGAGGTTCAATGGATAGGAAAATGATCGTCGTCGCCAGCGCCACCATCACCACAAGCTTAAATGATTACAGGGAAGTCCTCGTCCACTTCATGCTTTATTTTACAATGAGGACATTGTAATTGTTAAGTTTGGGGGAGTTAAATAATTTAGGTTTATTTATATTTGCATTCATGTAGTGTAATTGCATAATAGTTTGCATAGTAGAGTAGTTGCATAATAGTTTTTATTTATAACTATAAAAAAAATCAAATCAAAAATTCAAAAATTATTAGTTAGTTACCATGTTCATCTTGCATGATTCCAGCTGTTAGATATTTACAGTTTATTTTGGCTAATGATGAGATTGGAATTGGGTAGACAAGTATAGTACTGACTATTAGAGCTTTGATGTGATTTTTTGTTATGAACTGAGTCTTTTTCTGTTTGAAACTGGTATAATAAGGATAGCACAGTAAAAACAACTTGTTGAATGAGTTTAAATTGATACATAATGGGATTCTAAAGGATAATGCTAGTTTGAATGAAAGAATGACAAGAACAAGTAGTGATGGCGAAAGTTAGACAAGAACCTAAGTTTGGGGGAATATTTGGGGTATATAAGCTATAAAAAGAGAAAAAAAAAAGAAAAAAAAAGTATGAATAAACACCGTCGCGTGCTTGTCTAGTTTTGTGGCCTTTGTTACTTGAGTAAGTAATCCCGAGGGGATTGTCTTTACACCTAGCGCCCTAAGGTCTTAATGGTCTGGAAGTCGTTCGTCGAAAGCTCGTTAAGGTAGCATTGAAAAGTCTAAGGGAATAAGACATTGCATAGCTATGTGTATGTAAACCAAAAGAAAAAAATTAATAAAACGGGAAATAAGAGCAAAAAGCCCCCGTAGATGAAAAATAAAGCATAATTATCCCATGTTGACCCTCGATATTGGTAATTGTTTGATTTTAGTTGGATCTAGCTTGTTTTTGGATTTCTTGAGTTTACACTGTATGATACCTTCAAAGAGACTTGTTATGTGTTAAATTTGATTTTATATCAGTTAACATTATTGTGGAGCACACAGACACTATACCAGTAATAACAGTTTAAGACTTGATGATTGACTAGTAAATTGTTGATTGGTTTTGATATGAAGTATTGTCGTGTTTGCTTGATTTCTTTAAGGCCGAGTGAATAGATTTGATTCTATCAATACTGCTGGATTCGTAGGCATATAGATTAGTTGTATTTCATTGCATTGTATTGCATTATGTTATGTTGCTTGGATACAAGCAACGGTTTAAGTTTGGGGGTATTTGATAAGTAGGTTTTATACCTACTTATCCAGTATCTTTTACTTGAATTAGTTGCTTATATTCATGTGTCTTAATTACTTTTCATGCATTTTGTGTTCATTTTGTAGGTTATACGTTTGGAAGCGGTGTGAGCGACTATTGGTAAGGAAAAGCAAGGAAAATACAAATAAAAGCAATCCGGACATCATTTGGGCTTTCATGTTCATTTCATGTTCTTGGCTTGGAACTTGGACTATATTGTAGAGCTTCTTCTTAGATTTTCGGAACATCTTGAATCATTCCAATCGGAGTTCGGATGCAAGAGTTATGACATTTGTACCAACGGACGTCGAACGTCACTGTTTTGGGTGGCCATTTGCATAGCAGTCAGTTCCAGCCCAATTTAGACCTTCGTTCATCCTTTATTTCTAAACTCTTAAAGAATGAAAGTTGTAGATCTCATCGATTTCTTCAATTTTATAGGTGACAGGCTTCATAACTCTTCTCGGATCAAAAGTTATGGCTGTTTTCCCAAAGGATGTCAGAGTAGAAAATTTTTCTTCACAAAACTGCCGCCTGGGTGGGCATGAAAGTCACAAGACAGGCCCCTAGCCCACCGGGGCGGGCCTAAAACAACCCTAGACCCCCGCCAGGGAGGGGGTATGCCTAGAAAATGCGCAAAAATGCGAATTTTGGTCCAATTTGAGTTCGGAAAGGATTGTTCAGATCCGATTGACACAAGGACTTCCAAGAGGACTTAAAGACATATAAAGAGACTTATAAAAGGAGGAGAATCATAAGGATTAGGGGATTTTAGAGACTAGATAGAGGATTCCATTAGATTAGAGTAAATTAGATCAAAATCATAGTTCTTATGAGATTTGGAGATTGAAGCAACTTGAAGACCATTGAAGATTCAAAGTAGGAGCGAGGATGGAGCATCAAATCTACAGACAATAGATTCTATCTTCTTATCTTCTTCTATCTTTATCTTTTAATGATTATTCAATTGTGGATTCTTTGTTTTAATTCAATGAACTAATTCTTTGTTTGAGATTACAATAGATCTTATTGTGTAGTTTATTTTAATATGCTTCGCTATTAATTATTATATTCTATCATGAGGATTGTCTATTTTGATTTGGACTTAATTGTTTAATTGATTGGCCATCAATTACCGTGATAATCTATATGAACTCGAGAGATGAAGTTTAGATTTAGATCTAATCATAATAGAATGTGATTGTGTTTTCTGCATGGCGTTGGAATACATAATTTATGTCTAGGATAGAGATATACATAACATCGCATGTAATCTTATAGAGATCTTGTGCTTTAAATCCTTTTTAATTGTAATTCACATAGAGATATAGTGGATTAGTTAATTAGGGTGTCTTGCTTAATTCTATCATCTGTGGATTTAAGTGAGTATGGGTATTATGCATCCAGAGGTGGTTTTATCTGCTTTAGTGTTCTTGATTAACAATTCAAGATAGAAAATAATTGATGAAAAGTGTGTTAACTTAAATGAAGCAATAAGTGAAGTTGTGATCTTAAATCTCAGTAATCTGATTTTTAATTAGTGATAATTAGAATTAGCGTAATTAAATAATTTAATTTATATAATTTGAAATTCATTCGTTTAAATAAGATTGAGTTGATTACGGGTTAGTACTTGGTGATTTTCTATTAAAAAATTCCTCGTGGGGACGATACTCTACTTTTATTTTATTACTTGTTGACCACGTATACTTGCGTGTTATGCGTAATTAGATTTTACCCAACAAGTTTTTGGCACCGTTGCCGGGGAATTAGTTTAATATCTCTTTGTCAATATTAATTTCAATCAAATTAGTCTTAATTTAAATATTTTTATTTTTATTTTTAATTCTCTTCCTATATTTCTCTCTTTTCAGGTACTATGGATGACTTTACATATCAATGGAAATACACGAACATTACTCAACCAATGGAAACGGGGATTGATGGACTTAATACATCTTCTATAGAGCCAATACAAATTGAGGCAACTTCAAAGATGTTGGAGGTTATTCGAGCCCAACGGAGTCGAATGATGGCAAGAATGACTCAGCCAAGGGGAGCGGAGATTGACAGACTCAGCCAAGGCTTTGTAAAGACATCAGCAAGTTGATTTTTAGTAGGGATATATTGTAAAGATATGGTTCCATTTTGCACATGATCCCTAATGAAATGATACCTTATTTCTATATGCTTAGTCCTAGAATGCCTGACATGATTATGATTTATTACTATAGCACTTATGTTATCACAGTGAATAGGTATGTATTTGAATTCAAACCCATAATCTGCTAGGTGATTTTTCATCCATAGGATCTGAGCATAGCAGCTTCCAGCAGCAATGTATTCAGCTTCTACAGTTGAAGTAGATACTGAGTTTTGTTTCTTGCGGAACCAGGACACAAGTCTGTTTCCTAGCAACTGACAGGTGCCACTGGTACTCGTTCTATATATTTTCCAGCCTGTAAAATCAACATCTAT
Organism: Panax japonicus; assembly: GCA_020205505.1. NCBI lineage: Eukaryota > Viridiplantae > Streptophyta > Magnoliopsida > Apiales > Araliaceae > Panax > Panax japonicus. Next base: position 74,493,554 of record CM035096.1, on the reverse strand, counting down.
GTAGTTTGTTAGTTCAAATGAGGACTCCTTGGGATACCAAAGCCCTAAGTGAGGTGTACCCTTGAGATACCTGAATATCCTCTTTACAGCAGTTAAATGTGATTCTTTAGGATTAGTCTGAAATCTAGCACATATGCAAGTTGCAAATATTATGTCTGATGTGACGCCCCCAAAAAAGGTATATAACACTCATTCTGAGTCGCCAAATACATGGTACAGAAACAACTACAACTTTATTAATACAACATAAAAACTGTGAGTTTAAATATAAATATTGTCATCTAGACAATATCCACACTCAAATAAGTACTCATTATAATTATTAATACACTATTTTACAGAATAGTGAGGACTACTAGAACAACTTCTAGAACCATCATTCCACACCTCGACTAGTACTCGCTACATTCTCGCCTCCTGAGAAGAAAAATGGAACAACAAGGAAAAGGGTGAGCTCAACTAGCCCAGTAAAGAACATTATGACTAAGATAATATAGAACAAATTATCGTTAGTCCTCAACAGGGAAAAATCTAATAGAATACAATAGACAACCAGTTTTAAATTAATCTTCGCAACGAAAATAATAATTCATTAGAAGAGTTAAGTAGAGAATGCAAACTACTATCTTCTATATATGAATTTAAAAGTTCATCATCGATATTTTATCCCTGTAACATCAATCAATATATATCTGGAATCAAATATTCATCTTTTCACTACAGGCCAACGATATTCATCAGTTGGTCCTGTTCATCTTTGCACTACGGGCCAAAGATATTAATCAGTCGGTCATGTTCATCTCAACACCTGTTCATCTTTGCACTACGGGCCAAAGATATTCATCAAGAAATCATTCATCTTTGCACTACAGGCCAAAGATATTCAGTAATATCATCATTTAGGACTGAGGATGATGAAAAATATTTTAAAGAAAACGAATCTAGTGAAACAAAAGAATAAGTATTAATGATTCGTACTTTAAATAATCCAAGTTCAAAAATACTTCATAAATAACCAGATTGGAGTAAAATTCAAGAATGAAGATCAAAACATAGATCCAATCAAAGATAGGAATCATAACAGACAATCTTGGACACAGAAAAGAAAATTTAATTTTTCTGTGAATAGTGTCGTATTCGTGAATAGTGTCGTATACGTGAATAGTGTCGTATACGTGAATAGTAACTCCGACACTAAAAGAAAGAAATTTCACAAAAAAACATCATCATGCTTCATGAATAGTACTCGTGAATAGTAACTCAAGAATAGTAACTCATGAATAGTAACCCCGACATGAAAAAGTTCCAAATTTGATAAAAATTTCCAACCAATATTTCGGCATAATGATATTGAAGAAATAATATCATTTTCAAATAAAATAACATCTCTTACCTCAGAAAGAATAGTACTTCTGACTAGAATACTAGATATAGTGCTGAAAGAACTTGCACCGTATAGCAATACTCAAAGTACTAAAATACTCACAAATACGCTCGATATTATAGCGAGAGAAAGAGAGAGAAATCTTTAGTTTTTGGTGTGATTTTCAATTCTAACCTAAGCACCCTATTTATAGGAAAATGCTTAGAACACCAAAGCAGAAAATTTAATATAATATTAATATTTAAAAAAAAATCCTACGCCTACCTTGAAAATCTGATTTCAGCCATTTGCAACACATGGGGGGCTAACCAAAACAATAAAAACGTTTTTCTAACTATAAATATTTTAAACTTCCAAAAATCAATTATTCTGGAACCTCAAAACTTTAATAATTCATAATAAATAGCCTTTTATCAGAAAATTTGAATCTTGCGACTTTTTATAGGAAATTCAATTCTCTACAACTTTGCAGAAGAAAGTTTTTTCAAATTCCAAATAGAAATTGACCGAAATCCATAAACGGACGATTTTACAGGCTATAATCAAATTTCAGTCAAGAAATGGGCCCACTGACATGTTTAACATGTTTTAAACAACTTTTACAATAAAAATACTTCTCATCCTCATATACTCGTATATTCCACATTCATTATAAAAATATCCCCATTATTATATTATAATAATATAATAAAATATTATTTTATCAGAAAAGATAAAATATCAATTTTTAACAATCGTCACTTTAAAAAAAAATCCATCTATATCCACATAAAATCAATATTTTTCTCATCATATAAATCAATAATTAATTATGCACAAATAATATTACAGAATCACAGTACTGGCAACCAAGCCGTTCCCAGGAAAGAGGGGGCTTTCCAATAAGAATTTCTCCTTAATGGCGCGCAATTAGGTGACCAAACCTCTCCTTAGACAGAACTTTTTAGACATTGCCAATAATATTTTCTAATAATATTATTCAGATAATATGAATTATTGCTTCGATAATGGAAGATACTGTATAGTGACAATTATTGAAATAAATATAAAATATCAACGCAGTAATTATTGAATCAATAAAATAAAATACTGAACAGTAATTACTGTAACAAATATTGAGTAGTGCCTTCTTACGTAAGAATCAATAATTGGTGCAATATCGTGTGCTACTGTGCAACAACGCGTATTACTGTGTTTTAACCATCGGGTATTCCAACAGTGTTAACGGTAACAACTGCGCCGTTATTTATAACAACTTATACTTGTCATTTTCTTCATCCAATTGCTTTCTATTATGGGGCCCACACAAGGCTGCGCCGTCGTACAAATATTCCTCGACAGCAAGAATATTCCACGACCAAACGAATATTCTCCGACAACAATGAGTATTTTATAAACATTTGCTTATTTGAAATATTTGCGCATTTTACCCATAACTAACCACATTAATCAAATCAACCCTTACTATTTCAAAATGATAAATAGAGGAAATTAAATTTTATTTATTAATAATTTGGGGTCTTACAACTGGTCTACTGGCACTTAGATATAAAAGTTAGTCTATCATACCTCTGTATTGAGTTATATCAATACTTTTACCTTTTTCATCTTTGTCAAGCTTGGTTGCAGGAGAAATTGGGGTTTTTTCATTGGAGAGACTGATTCTATGCCATAGTTCTTAAGTAAGTCTTTAATGTACTTGGCTTGATTTATGAATATTCCTTCATCAGTCTGCTTTACTTGCAGTCCAAGGAAGAAGTTCAGCTCACCTATCATGCTCATTTCAAACTTACTCTGCATAAGCTTGGAGAATCTCTTGCATAACTTTTCGTCAGTAGAACCAAAAAATAATATCATCAACATATATTTGAACCAATAAGACTTTGTCTTTATGATTTCTAAGAAATAATGTGGTATCTACTCTACCTCTAGTGAACCCATTTTAAATAAGAAAGTTAGTCAGTGTTTCATACCATGCTCTAGGTACTTTTTTAAGACCATATAAGGCGTTATCTAATCTATAAACATACTTTGAAAGAGTTGGATTGATGAAACCTGGAGGTTGCTCTATGTAGACTTCTTCTTGAAGTTCACCATTCAGGAATGTACTTTTGACATCCATTTGAAAGACCTTGAATTTCATGTGAGCAGCAAATGCAATGAATATTCTGATAGCTTCTAGTCTTGCAACAGGTGCAAATGTCTCATCGTAGTCAATGCCTTCTTCCTAAGAGTAGCCCTTTGCCACTAGTCTTGCCTTATTCCTAGTTATCACTCCACCTTCATCCATCTTGTTACTGAAGACCCACTTGGTTCCAATGACAGGATGACTCTTTGGTCTTGGTACCAATCTCCATACTTTGTTTATTTCAAACTGATTGAGTTCTTCCTGCATTGCCTCTATCCAGTTGGAGTCTTCCATAGCATCCTTTATCTTTTTAGGTTCCATTTGTGACAGGAAGCTTAGATAAATACATTTATTTTGGGTGGCAGCTCTTGTTTTGACTCTTGCACTCGGATCTGCAATGATTAAATCTTGAGTGTGATATCTTGCCCATCTATTTTCTGTTGGGACATCTGTCCTGATGCCTTCTTGTCTTAGGTCTTCAAGATCTATTTCTTCTTCTTGGTGTGGAGGTTCGTTGTATTGCATAGGCCTCTCTACGATCTCATTTCCTTGCTCAACGATTTCATTATCTGGAACTATGATCGTAGTGTTGATCACTACGACCTCTTTCGTGGTGTCTGAACTGCCGGTCGTAGTGTCTTGAGGCATTATTTTGTCTAAGTCTGTCTCATCAAAGATGATGTGAATCGAGACTTCAACACTTAATGTCTTCTTGTTGAACACTCTGTAGGCCTTACTGTCAATGGCATATCCAAGAAAGATTCATTCGTCTGACTTGGGTTGGAACTTTGTCAAAAACTACTTTCCATTATTGAGAATGTAGCATGCACAGTCGAATACATGAAAGTAGCTAACACTTGGCTTTCTTCCTTTCCACAGTTCGTAGGGAGTCTTCTTAATCGTAGAGTGTATGAGTGATCTGTTTTGAGTGTAGTATGCAGTGTTAACAACTTCTGCCTAGAAGTATTCAGGCAGATGGGCTGCAGCTATTAGAGTTCTTCCAGCCTCTATCAACGTCATGTTCTTTCTCTCAGCTACTCTATTTTGTTAAGGAGTTCGTAGAGCTGAGAAGTTATGATTGATGCCATTGTCTGTGCAGAACTGGTCCATTTCTGAGAAGTCAAATTCTCTGCCATGATAACTCCTTATAGCCTTAATTTTCTCCCCTTTCTCGTTCATCACTATCCTGAACATCTTGATCAGTTGGGAGCTTATTTCATCCTTTGAGGTTAGAAAAAACACCCATGTGAATCTGGTGTAGTCGTCGACTATGACCAGTGAGTATCTTTTCCTTCCGAGGCTCGTTGTTGGAATTGGCCCAAATAGATCCATGTGGAGCAACTGCAGGGGATTGTCAATTTAGTTGGCAATTTTGCTCTTGAATGATCTTATGGTCTGCTTTCCAAGCTGACAGGCATTGCATGGCCTTTCTTTGACGAAGTTGAACTTGGGTAGGCCTGCAACAAGATCTTTTGAGGCTAGTTTGGACATGTTTTTGAAGTTGAGATGAGACAATCTTCTATACCATAACCAGCTCATTTCTTCAGATGCTTTAGCTAGAAAGCATATTGTTTCGTCTGAGCTTAGTTGTCCAAGATTTACTGTGTAGACATTTCCTTCTCTTGTTCTGGTTAGCTTTACAGTAGATGTCTTTAGATCTCTGACTTGACATTAATTGTTGAGGAATGTTACTTGATGGCCCTTGTCGCGGAGTTGGCTAATGCTCAGAAGATTATATTGTAGTCCTTCCACATAGGCCACTTTACTGAAGGACATTGCACCATTTCTAGCTGAGCCATATCCTCTTGTCTTGCCAGAGCCATTGTCTCCAAAGATGACTGAGGGACCCTCCTTCTCTATGTAGTTAGATAGAAGGGCTTTGTTCCCAGTCATGTGCCTTGAGCATCCACTGTCCAAATAACAAGTTGTGATTGTGGAGCTCTTTTCCTGTGGTAACATTAAACTTTCATTTTGATACCCATACTTGCATGGGTCCTAATTTGTTAGTACCCTTGGGAACCCAAATCTGCTTGATTTTGGGTCTCATATGCATGAAATTATAATAGCATTTTGCAACCTTGTGATCGACCAACTTTATTGCACACAAAACATCTAATATGATGCATACATGTGTGTGAGAATTCTTCCTCCATTTGGACTTTTGTAGTTCTTTAGTCATCCTTCTATTAAACTGATTTTTCTTCTTCCACGTGTCCTTGAGTTTCATGATTTGTGAGGAGTATACTTTACCTCTACTGTACCTTCCCAGTTGATTCGTAGAGTTGGTCTTACTCGACTCTACGATCCTTCGAGGTTGGTAAGTAGTGGATGGGTTACTCTTCTCTTTTCTAATGCCCAGGCCAGCGTGAGATCCTTTACTCCTTGGAATATGGATTGAATCAGTAGAACAGGGTTGGGCTGGTTCTTCCTTCTGTGAGGATTTCACAATATAATGCCTCTACTAAAACTTGAAGCATTACTAGTGCTAGTTTTCTTTATCCTTTCCACACATGGCTCTGAGGTGGATCCCCCAAAGCCTAAGCCTATTCTGTCAGATGCACTTCTCTGACTAGAGAGCAGGGAGTCCATGGATGATGATGATTTATTCCATGTAGAGATAGTCTTTTCTAGGTCCTCAATTTTAGAGGTTAGACTTGACTCTCTTTATGTATTGAGCTCATTGGTCTGTTTTAAGAGCTTATTCTCAGCCTCAAGCTTAGAGAGAGATTTAGTACTTAGAAGGGTTATTTCCAGTTCTTCTTGAACTTTCTTTTTCTCCTCTTGAAGAATTGAATAAGCCTTTGAGAGAACTCTAAACCATTTCATGTATTGATGTATGTTAGTTCCTAGTAGGCACAATATAGATCTAGAAGGGGGGTTGAATAGATCCTTTTCTCGTTTTAAATACTTTTCTGGTTTATTTTGTATTGCTCATGAATTAAAATATGACAAACATAAGAATCTTTTTAAGCACATCGGAATAAGTAAAAGATCCCTTTCATTGATATATTCATAATCAGACATACATTATTCGTAGAGTTAATTCAGTAGTAAGCAGTTAAAACATACATAGCAGTTATAGTAGTTAATATACATAATGTAAATGACATAAAGTAAAAGGCACAAGGGGTTTTAAGTGGTTCAGAGACTCAAGCTCCTAATCTACTCTTCTGCTTTCAACTAGCAGGATTTCCACTAAGGAAGGGCAGCACCCTGAATCACTAAGATTCCTTCAAGGCCAGCAGCCTTGGGACTTCAGTTCACTAAGAACTCTTCAAGGCCAGCAGCCTTGGAACTTCTCTAGTTCCCTTGGAACTCTTCAAATCCAGCAGGCTTAGAACTTCATTTAGTCCCTCCGGACAAGGACCCCTCAGGCCCTGGCTTCTTGTTGTTGTAGTTGTTGTTGTTGGTGGTGCTTAGCTACTAAGATGTCTTTAAGCTTGATCATCTTTTGTACTTAGCAGCTTCGTGTGGTTCTCTTTGCATTCTGCTTTGAGACTGGACCACATCATCTTTGGTGCAGCTGATCTTTATCCGTTCTGCTCATCTTTGTATATTTTCAGTTGTACACCATCACCATTTCCTGAACCCTTCTCAACATGTTGGCAGACATAGTTCTACACTTGCTCTGCTTCAGCTTTGGGTTCATGGTGAATCGTAGAGTGGCTCTTAGAATCTGCATTATGCTTTGCCACTCTTCTGAATGCTATCTTCTTGTCCTTCTCGGCTCTCAGCTTAGATGCCAATTCAATGGGCATTCTTATCTTTGTTGAGTGAAGCTTTGATCTTTTCAAGTCCATCTTCAAAGTTGCTTCACTTCCACCTTCGTAATCTCACTGTCACTGAGACTTGTTCTATTTGAACTCAGGTGGAACTTGTAGAGTCAACGTTAGCATTTAACCAACTCAACGATTCTGCAACATTGCAAAATATCAATGACTCTTGATCGTTGAAGCTCTGGCTTATTTATACTCCTTCACAATCTTCCCGTTGAGAAGTAGCCGTTAAAATCTCTTTGAAATGCTTCGCAGATCTTGAGTTATTTGGTGTAGACTGCAGATGTGACATGTCATACTTTTCTGACATTGCAGTCTACTGTTTCACCTACCCCGTCAGAGATGTCACTTTAATGTCTTGGGCAGGTCGAAGACTTTATTTCCTCCTTCTAATTTCTCGATCAGAGATTGTTCTTTTGCATCGATGCTTTCAATAAGCTCTTATCTGAATATTACCCTTCAGATTGAACCATTGCCAATGCTTCAGTCTTTAACTATTCGAACTCTACGATTTTGATGCATGTCTTCTTGTACCTGATCGTAGTGTCTTATTGACTGGTAGAGACAACACTACGATCTTGAAGAGTGTTGATTGGATCTTCAATGTAGAACACCTCTTCCTTCTCTTGTGCAGTGCTTTAACACTTCTGTTTGCCTCAATAACTCTCAGATACTGATGGCTTGACTTCTTTGTCATGGCCCCTTCTGAATAGCAAGACACCTCAGATTTGTGGTGTGTCCAGTTAGCTTTCTCCTTGTGATCTCTTGTTCATTTATCATCAACGGACTGACCCAATGCTTAATCACTTTAGCCTTGTTCTTCAAAAGCTGTCCAATATCTCTGTATGCACTCCATCAGTTCTTTCTTTGTTTGGCAAACACTACGATCCTGGTTGCTTCAAAGATTGTCGCCTTCTATTTATTTGACAGCTACTGCACTTGTTGACTTTCCTTAGTCAATTACTGAAGTCTTCTTATGATCTCCTTGTGGAAGACTTCAACCTGAATGGCTCACAACTCAATCTGGATGCTGATTGGGTTGGTGGTTAGATCTTCTGTTAGCTTGCATGTCATTCATTGAGTGCTATCTGGTTTCCTTAAGATGGGATGTATCTTTGCAGTGCCAACCAGAGGCTTCATTCCTTTAGATATTCTGGGAGTGCTCATTTGTTGAGAATTATATTTGCTCTACGATTCTGCCTTGGCATTATGAGCACATCTGCTGAAGTCTCAGTTCTACACTCTACGATTTAGCTTCGGATGTGCAGACACTACGACTCCGAGATCAGATCTTGACACTCTACGATTTTTGTCGTTGTGCTTGTTGTCTTCATCTGATCTTTCTCGACTACGATCTCTGCCTCTAATATTATCAGTAGACTCTACGACTCGAAGTGTAGTCTACGATTCTTGACTTGGCTTTGGCAGATACTCGGTCGGCTCGTAGGTAGGCTGTCTCTACGATTCTGAACATGACTTCCTCAGCAGACTACGGCCCTGAGGAAGTTCTCCTCGACACACTACGATCCTTTTCTCGTCTCTCCTGGCAGTCTACGAACTTCGAGATCTTCTATCTTGCAGACTATGATTTTACCTCGATGGCTCTCGAGTTTCCCTTGACTCTCCTGGCAGACGATTTCTGGTGCAGTGCTCGACGATCAGACAAGCCTATCTATTACATCATAAGATCAACCTAACATGCTTGATCTTTCTATATTTATAGTCCTTGTACATCATTTCTTTTTAAGGACTTTAACAAAGTTGTTTTGCTTATGTAGGATCAACCTAACACATTTGATCAATTCATTCTAAGTCCTTGTACACATGTTTCTAATATCTATCAAAGGACTTTACAGCTTTTCTTAATGCAAGTATACTTGCATATTCATTCATATATATATATATATATATATATATATATATATATATATATATATATATATATATATCGTAATCAAATCATATATAAGTAGGAATAGCATTCACATGCTTATTCTTGACAATGTAGATCAGATGTTATGTCATGCAGTGCAGTTCTTAAATCATCAATGTCTACATCAAGAGAGTTAAATTCAAATACCTCATCGATACTTACTTCATGTATGTTGAAATTCTGTTTGTCCTTTGTATATTTGGCCATCAGACACAGATTTGCCATTTGAGGATCTTCATCATCTCCAGATTCGGGAGTTGAGTCATTGTCTGAATCACTCCACTATCCTCCAGCTACAAGCCTTTGTCTTTCTTCTGAGGCCTTTTGTTGCCTTTGTATTCCTTCTTTGGATGTGTTTTTTTCTTTAGTTCTTCTCTAAGGGGTTTGTTGTAGTTAGCAATGAAATGGTCAGGCTTCTTGCAATTGTAGCATAAATCATTCATCTGCTCCTGGCTGCTGTAATTGCTGACTTTCTTTGGTTTGCTGGTTTTTCCATGACACATGAACCTTCTGAGTCTTTTTACTAGCATTGCAAAGTCCTCATCATCATCTTCATCATAGTTAGAGTCATTCTCGGTGTTGACTTTGAAGATGTGTTCAGTTGCTTTGAGAGCAACACCCTTATCCTTTTTTCTTCCTTCTAATAGAGTCTCTGTTCGTTGAGTCAGCTCCAGTTCGTATGTTTTGGTATAATGATATTGAAAGAAATAACATTATTTAAGAAGAAAATAACATCCCTTACGAATACGAAAGAAGTAATACCGCTTACCTTAATAAAAAAATTGGAGACTGCACTAGTGTAAAAGCATAATACTCTTTTTCTTTCTCTCTTATTCTCTCTATAATTTTTCTCTCTATAGCTTTAGTGAATTGGTGAGAAATAATGAAGAAATGAGCTTCTACTTATAGGCTTAGCAGAGTAAGGGTAAAATAGTCTGTTACTTCCCAGAGGCACAATACTTATCTAGAAGGGGGGTTGAATAGATATTCAAAATTCTTTTCGTTTTACTTTGTTAGTTTTGATAATGATTAAAACACATCGGAATTAAGATTTGTTTTAATCTCCCTTTAGATATAGTTAGTTGATGAGAGTGAGGCAATTATAACAGTTATAGCAGTTATAGCAAGAATATAAGAGGCACGACAGTTTTAAGTGGTTCAAAGCACTTAAAGCTCCTAGTCCACTCTTCTACTGCTTGAGTAGGAAATTCACTAAGGATGCCTTTTAAACTTTCTGAATCTCACAGATTCCTTCTAGACCAGCAGTCTAGGCACTTCTCAGTTCACTCTTAAACTCTTCAAGTCCAGCAAACTTGGTTATTCACAGTTCATGTAAGACCCCAACTTTTATAAATAAAGATAAATTTTCTATAAATATTATTTTTGAATATTATGGAGTAAATTTGATATAATGTTATAGTTGTGGGTAATATTTATAAATTTTGCAAAGTAAGCAAGTTGTTATAAAATATTCGTTTGGTGGGGGAATATTCGTACGAAGGCACAATCATTGGTGGACCCCACAACGAAATTATTGTCGGATTGAGAAAACGACAAAAATACTTTATGAAAATAACGGCGGAGGTGTTACCGTTAAAACTGTTGAACTACCCGGTAGTAAAAGTACAGTAATACGCGTGGTTGCATAGTAGCACACGGTATTGATTATTGATGCTTACGTGAGAAGTCACTCAGCTATACTCAATTATTGCTACAATAATTGTTGCATCATATCTCTTATATTATTGATTCAATTATTGTCACAGTATCATCTGTATAATATGTTATATTATTAAATCAATAATTGAGACGACAAGTTATAAATGATTAATAATTGTTGAAAGATTAAATATGTGTTGAGTAAAAATAAAATGATTTGTGATAATATTTATTCAATCCTTGATGTATATAAAGAGTCTATTATGAGACGTTTGTGGTAAGTTTGGTTATTTTATGGGGGGGCCATATGTCATCATCTAAGAGTCTCTTCGTCAATAGTAATTACCTTCGTCAATAGTAAATATCTTCATCAATAGTAATTACCTTCGTCAATAGTAACTACCTTTACTAGACGTCAAACCACTTGCCGTTTCATATTACAAGCGTCGAACCAATTGTCGTTTCACATTACAGGCGTCAAACCACTTTTCTTTTCACATCACCAGTCGTCAAGCCACTTGCCTTTTCATATTTCAAGTGCTAAACTTGAAATCTTCTATAAATAGAGGCCTAGTGCTTCATTATTTTTCACGAATTCATTTAAGCTATAGAGAAAGAAAGTATAGAGAGAAAGAAGAAGAGTATTCTGTTACTACACTACTGCTGTATTCAATCTACTACTAATGTAAGGGGTGTTATTCTTTCTTATTCATGAAGAGAACTGTTGTTATTCCATTGCTTATTATTCTGTTGGAATAACCTGTATACGCTGTTTACCCTAGGTGACATTCTTCTATTATTCTGTTGGAACATCTTGTCTGTGTGTTTTACACCGGACCTGATTCCGTCTTTATTATTATTCTGTTGGAACATCTTATTTGTGTGTTTTACACCGGACCTGGTTCCGTCTTTATTATTCTGTTGAAATATCATGTCGGTGCAAATTTTGCCTGACCTGATTCCGTTATTATTATTCTGTTGGAATAACCTGTCTATGTGAAGTACCGCATGTATGGTGATTTCTTTTGTTATTCCATTCTTTATTATACTCAGTTGGTTAAAGTTTTGACTTCTATACTCCATGAAATTAGTAGAATATCCTTGATATTTGCGTTTCATCCAGTATCTTTTCATGGAAATATTCTTCTGATCATTCTTGAATTTACTCTACAAAGCAGTATCATGTTGACAAATTGGACATTATTAGTTCTTGGATAAATTAATTATTCAACTTGTTTTATTGAATTCTTATATCATTGTCATCATTCTCATGTTTATATTATGTTGAAAGTCATCTGTGGCCTGTAGTGCATAGATGGACTTGGTATGATTATGACCAGGGATTATTCGGTGTAATCATAACCGTAATGTTACAAATGATGTGGTAAAATTTATCATTGGCCTGTAGTGCATTGATGGATAGTTGTTGGTATGATCATGACCATTAATGAATACACGAATGTCCTTGGCTGTAGTGCATGGATAATTTGTGGTCGTGATACTAAAGAATATCTTTGGCCGTAGTGCATGGGTGATTCGATGATGTGGATTATTTATTAAGCTGACTCTCAGCGATAAAAGTCATGAAAAACCTTTTAAATCATAAAAGATAGTAGATTTTATTCTCTACTTGACTCTTTTAATAGATTGCTTGTTTCACTGCAGTTAAACTTGATGTTGTTATATTTTATCAGTTTAACACTGTTGAAGGCTAACGATAATTTATTCTGCATTATCTTAGTCATAATATTTCTTACTGGGCTAGTTGAGCTCACCCTTTCTTTCACTGTTCTCTTCAGGAAATGAGAACATAGCAGGGACTAGTCGGGGAACGGAGTGACGGTCCAAAGGATAGCAATAGTAGTCCTCACTATTCTGTGAAATAGTGTGTTAATAATTGTAATGAAGACTCCTTTTGAGTTTATATAATCTCTTGTAGATAATAATTGTATTTAAACTCACAGTTATCTTTTGTTGTATTGTACACGACAGTTGTATTAGTAAGTTGTATTTGAATTTTGTACCATGTATCTGACGACCCAAGATAGGTGATGTAAACATAATTTTGGGGGCGTCACAGTTGGTATCAAAGCTTAGGGATATGATCCTTGGCTAAGATGTCAGAATAGTACTAGGAGGGGAGAGACGAGGAATTCCTTCGCTAGTATGACCTACCTAAGTTTATGTGGTATTTAATTAGTTGGTCAGAATTTAGGGATAATATGTTATATATCAATTAACCTTTGTTTTGTGGCAGTATCTGAAAATGACATCCGAAAATGTTGAGTATAGCAATGGAGCACAGGCGACCGTTGATTTACCACATATCAATAATCAGGATAATATGCATCAGGAAGGCGACAATCCTCATGCAAACAACAACATTGACCAAATGATGAATGATCAAATGTTCAGGGGCTTTATGCAATTCATGCAACAGCAGGCGAGAGCGGCTCCTATCCAAAATGCAGGTGGAAACACTGGAAACTCTCGGGCGGTCACCGCTAAACAGTTCAAGGAGCTGGGACCACCGGAGTTTAAGGGAGAGCCAAAACCACTTATGGCGAAAGCATGGATAAAGCAGATCACCAAGATATTTGATGTCTTGGGATGCTCCGAGGAGCAAAAGGTTCCCTTTGCCGCCTTTATGTTGCGCGGAGAGGCAGATTACTGGTGGGAATCGGTAAAACGTACTCAACCTGTCGTACTGAAGATGTCTTGGGAGAAGTTCCAAGAGCTATTCAACGACAAATACTTTCCCAAAAGTATTCGTCACATGAAGGAGGTGGAGTTTATCAAGTTGGAACAAAACAATATGACCGTGTCGCAATACGAGGCTAAATTTGCGGAGTTATCCCGGTTTGCATCCCACTTGGTTGTTAATGAAGAGAGAATGACACGGATGTGTTTAAGAGGCTTGAAGCCGGAGATACATCAACATCTTATTTCTCATAAACTGTGTTTATATTCAGATGTTGTAAATAGGGCTCAGTTAGTGGAGCGCGATAAAGAGTCAACGCAACTAAAAGAGAGCAGCCGACAAAATGATAATACCAGCGAGAGCAATCATCTAGCGGTGACAACAAGTATGGAGGGAATCAACAGGCCAGAAATGGTAACCACTTCGGTGGTAATCAGGGCCAAAACAATAAGAATGGACATTTCAAGAAGAATAGATTCAACAATGATGGAAAGACGTCAACACCAGCACCTGTCGTTAAGGAAGGAGAACGACCACCTATCATATGTTTCAAATGCAGAGGGGAAGGGCACATCAGTCCAAACTGCGCGATGCCGTCCAAAGCATGTTATAATTGTGGAAGAGAAGGTCACTTAGCCTAATTTTATCATTCACCGAAGACAAATTTAGCTAGGATGGAGGCACTAAAGGCTGTCCCAGAAAAGACAAAACCGGTAGTGCAAGGGAGAGCGTTTGTTGTGACCTCCCAGAAAGTAAGGAACCAGAATGAGGTCATCACGGGTAAGCTTATCATAAACTCTAACAAAATCTATACTTTATTTGATACCGGTTCTACCCATTCTTTTATTTCTCCTACTTGCGCTCATCGATTAAATTTGACTCCGGAGAAATTAGACTTTGACTTATCTTTGAAAACTCTATTAGGAGAAACCTTCATTACATCCACTGTTTATAAGTCTTGTTTGGTTCAAATCGGTACCCTCACATTACCTGTAGATCTTATTTCATTGAAAATACTTGCATTTAACGTGATTCTAGGGATTGATTGGTTAACTACTCATCATACAAAAATTGATTGTTTTCGTAAGGTTGTTAGCTTTCATATTCCTAATCAACCTATTATGCGAATTCAAGCGACCAAACCATTAAAATCAATCACGGTCATCTCAAGCCATAAAGCTATTCATTTATTGAAAAATGGATGTCAAGCTTTCTTAGCTCATGTCACAGATTTAAAAAAAAATACGTCAGTTTTGAACGATATTTATATTGTTAATAAATTTCCTGACGTATTCCCTGAAGAACTTCTTGGCCTACCCCCTGAGCGTGAAATTAAATTTTGTATCGACCTTGAACCCGGTACAAAACCCATTTCCAAAGCCCCATATCGAATGGCTCCTATTGAACTTCAAGAGTTAAAGACCCAACTGCAGGAATTGTTAGACATTGGCTTTATTCATCCTAGTACTTCTCCTTGGGGTGCTCCTGTTCTATTCGTGAAGAAGAAAGATGGGAGTACGCGACTTTGTATTGATTATCGGGAGTTGAATCATGTCACCATCAAAAATAGGTATCCATTGCCACGTATTGATGACCTGTTTGACCAGTTGCAAGGAGCCAAATTCTTTTCAAAGATTGATCTTCGTTCTGGATATCACCAATTGAAGATTAGAACAGATGACATTCCAAAGACGGCTTTCAGAACTCGGTACGAGCATTATGAATTCTTAGTCATGTCCTTTGGATTGACTAATGCTCTGGTTGCCTTCATGGATATGATGAACCGAGTATTCAAGGAATATTTGGATCACTTTGTGGTCGTCTTTATTGATGACATCCTTATTTATTCCAAAAGCCATGAAGATCATGAGCAACACTTGAGGCTGACACTCCAAAAGCTTCGTGAATACAAGCTTTATGCCAAGTTGAAGAAATGCGAATTCTGGCTTGAGGAAGTAGCATTCCTTGGGCACGTAGTATCAAGTCATGGAATATCTGTTGACCCAGCAAAGATTGAAGCAATTCAAAGCTGGGAGCAACCTAAATCAGTGGCCGAATTACGTAACTTTCTCAGTTTAGCTGGTTATTATCGGAGATTCGTGGAAGGATTTTCTCGAATCGCTACTCTATTGACTCAGCTGACTCGAAAAGATACAAAGTTTGGTTGGAGCGAAGAATGTGAGAAGATTTTTCAAGAACTCAAGAGGAGACTCATTTCTGCACCTGTTCTGACAATACCATCTGGCTCGAAGGGATTTGTCATCTACAGTGATTCTTCGGACAAAGGGTTGGGATGTGTTCTCATATAACATGGAAAAGTCATACCCTATGCCTCAAGACAACTCAAAGAATATGAGAGGAATTATCCTACTCATGATTTAAAGTTGGCAGCTGTTGTCTTCGCACTAAAGATTTGGAGGCATTACTTGTATGGGGAGAAGGTGGAGATCTTTACGGATCATAAAAGCCTCAAATATTTCTTTACTCAAAAGGAACCCAACATGCGACAACAACGTTGGCTTGAACTGTTGAAAGATTATGATCATACCATCCAATACCATCTTGGAAAAGCGAACGTGGTAGCTGACGCATTGAGTAGAAGATCATATGCAAGTATGAGTGTGATATTGTCAACGCAAAGGCCCATTTTGTGTGACTTGCAAAGGATGGAGATAGAGTTAAAGACTCCAGGGACCCATGTGATGATGGCGAATATATGAGTGGAACTAACTTTAATCGATAAAGTTAAAGCTGCTCAAGTTACAGACCTGGAGCTGATGCGTATGAGGAAGAAAGTGCAAGAAGGTGCTATGCCGGAAGCAAGAATCGATGAAGAATGAATACTTTGAGTCAAATCTAGACTTTGTGTTCCTAACGACCCTGATTTAAAGTATAAAATCATGATGGAGGCGCACAACACACCGTTTACAATCCATCCTGGGAGTACCAAAATGTATCATGATATTCGTCATACATTTTGGTGGAGCAATATGAAGAGAGAGATAGCGTTGTTTATCTCAAGGTGTCTAACTTGTCAACGAGTTAAAACAGAGCATCAAGTACCAAAAGGTCCATTGCAACCACTTGAAATTCCAGAATGGGAGTGGGAGCACATTACCATGGATTTCGTTAGTCTTCCTAAGGTTTCTCAACTCATAGATGCGATTTGGGTCATTGTTGATAGATTGGCCAAGTCTGCTCATTTCTTACCGATACAAGAAACTTATACACTTGAACGTCTTGCTCGTATGTATATAAACGAGATTGTAAGACTGCATGGTATGCCAATATCCATAGTTTCTGATCGAGACCCAGGATTCACTGCATAATTTTGGGTTAGTTTGCAAAAAGATATGGGCACAGACTAACGATTTAGCTCGGCATATCATCCTCAGACGGACGCAAAGTCAGAGAGGACTATTCAAACTCTTAAAGATCTATTAAGACTCTGTTTCCTTGATTTCAAGGAAAGTTGGGACAAGTTCTTACCATTGGTGGAGTTTTCCTACAACAGTTATCAAGCAAGTATTGGCATGGCTCCATTCGAAGCGTTGTATGGAAGAAAATGTCGTTCTCCAGTATGTTGGGATGAGGTGGGTGAAGCAACGTTGTTGGAACCGGAGTTGGTACGTATGACTACGGAAAAGATTCAAACGATCCGACAACGTATAAAAACCTCACAAGATCGACAAAAGAGTTATGCTGATCTTCATCAAAAGGACGTGGAATTCAATATAGGAGATCATGTGTTGTTGCGTGTTGCTCCATGGAAAGGAGTTACGAGATTTGGAAAGAGAGAAAAACTCAATCCTCGATTCATCGGCCCATTTTTAATCCTCGATCGAGTAGGAACTGTGGCCTATAGACTCGCTTTACCGCCAAGTATGTCTCGTGTTCATAACATTTTTCACATATCCATGTTACAAAAATATGTGAAAGAACCGAACCACATTATTGAGTTAGAACTAGAAGAAATAGCGAAAGATTTGACACATGAAGAGGTTCATGTTCAAATCTTGGATAAAAAGGAACATATTCTACGCTCCAAGGTTATACCTCAAGTCAAAGTTTTGTGGAGAAACCACGATGTTGAGGAAATGACTTGGGAGTTAGAATCTGAAATAAAATAAAGGTATCCTTACCTCTTCGACATAGCAGGTACGTACCCTAATTTCGAGGGTGAAATTTCATAAGAAGGGGAGGTTGTAAGACCCCAACTTTTATAAATAAAGATGAATTTTCTATAAATATTATTTTTGAATATTATGGATTAAATTTGATATAATGTTATAGTTGTGGGTAATATTTATAAATTTTGCAAAGTAAGCAAATTGTTATAAAATATTCGTTTGGTCCGGAAATATTCATTTTGTCGGGGAATATTTGTACGACGACACAATCATTCGTGGACCCCACAACGGAATTATTGTCGGATTGAGAAAACGACAAAAATACTTTATGAAAATAACGGTGGAGGTATTACCGTTAAAACTGTTGAACTACCCAGTAGTAAAAGTACAGTAATACGCGTGGTTGCATAGTAGCACACGGTATTGATTATTGATGCTTACGTGAGAAGTCACTCAGCTATACTCAATTATTACTACAGTAATTGCTGCATCATATCTCTTATATTATTGATTCAATTATTGTCACAGTATCATCTGTATAATATGTTATAATATTAAATCAATAATTGAGACGATAAGTTATAAATGATTAATAATTTTTGAAAGATTAAATATGTGTTGATTAAAAATAAAATGATTTGTGATAATATTTATTCAATCCTTGATGTATATAAAGAGTCTATTATGAGACGTTTGTGGTAAGTTTGGTTATTTTATGGGGGGCCCATATGTCATCATCTAAGAGTCTCTTCGTCAATAGTAATTACCTTCGTCAATAGTAATTACCTTCATCAATAGTAATTACCTTCATCAATAGTAATTACCTTCGTTAATAGTAACTACCTTTACCAAACGTCAAACCACTTGCCGTTTCATATTACAGGTGTCGAACCAATTGTCGTTTCACATTATAGGCGTCAAACCACTTTTCTTTTCACATCACCAGTCATCAAGCCACTTGCCTTTTCACATTTCAAGTGCTAAGCTAGAAATCTTCTATAAATAGAGAGGCCTAGTGTTTTATTATTTTTCACGAATTCATTCACGCGATAGAGAGAGAAAGTATAGAGAGAATAAGAGAGAAAGAAGAAGAGTATTATGTTACTACACTACTGCAGTATTCAATCTACTACTAATGTAAGGGGTGCTATTCTTTCTTATTCATGAAGAAAACTGTTATTATTCTATTGCTTATTATTCTGTTGGAATAACATGTATACGCAGTTTACCCTATACTTGGTGACATTCTTCTATTATTCTGTTGGAACATCCTGTCTGTGTGTTTTACACCGGACCTGGTTCCGTCTTTATTATTATTCTGTTGGAACATCTTGTCTGTGTGTTTTACACCGGACCTGGTTTCGTCTTTATTATTATTCTGTTGGAACATCCTGTCTGTGTGTTTTACACCGGACCTGGTTCCGTCTTTATTATTCTGTTGAAATATCCTGTCGGTGCAAATTTTGCCTGACCTGGTTCCGTTATTATTATTCTGTTAGAATAACCTGTCTATGCGAAATACCGCATGCATGGTGATTTCTTTTGTTATTCCAGTCTTTATTATACTCAGTTGGTTAAAGCTTTGACTTCTATACTCCATGAAATTAGTAGAATATCCTTGATATTCGCGCTTCATCCAGTATCTTTTCATCGAAATATTCTTCTGATCATTCTTGAATTTTACTCTACAAAGCAGTATCATGTTGACAATTTGGACATTATTAGTTCCTGGATAAATTAATTCTTGAACTTATTTTATTGAATTCTTATATCATTGTTATCATCTTCATGTTTATATTATGTTGAAAGTCATATGTGGCCTGTAGTGCATAGATAGACTTGGTATAATTATGACCAAGGATTATTCGGTGTAATCATGACCGTAATGTTACAAATGATGTGGTAAAAGCTATCATTGGCCCGTAGTGCATTGATGGACAGTTGTTGGCATGATCATGACCATTAATGAATACACGAATGTCCTTGGCTGTAGTGCATGGATAATTCTTGGTTGTTATACTAAAGAATATCCTTGGCCTGTAGTGCAGGGATGATTTAATGATGTGGATTATTTATTGAGCTGAGTCTCAGCGATAAAAGTGATGAAAAACTTTTTAAATCATAAAAGATAGTAGATTATATTCTCTACTTGACTCTTTTAATGGATTGTTTGTTCCACTGCAGTTAAACTTGATGTCTATTGTATTTTATCAGTTTAACATTGTTGGAGGCTAATGATAATTTATTCTGCATTATCTTAGTCATAATATTTTTTACCGGGCTAGTTGAGCTCACCCTTTCTTTCATTGTTCTCTTCAGGAAATGAGAACATAGCAGGGACTAGTCGAGGAACGGAGTGACGATCCATAGGATAGCATTAGTAGTCCTCACTATTCTGTGAAATAGTGTGTTAATAATTGTAATGAGGACTCCTTTTGAGTTTGTATAATCTCTAGTAGACAATAATTGTATTCAAACTCATAGTTATATTTTGTCGTATTGTACACGACAGTTGTATTAGCAAGTTGTATTTAAATTTTGTATCATGTATCTGACGACCCAAGATGGGTGATGTATACCTAATTTTGGGGGCGTCACGGTTCACTTAGAACTCTTCAAGTCCTTCTGACTTGGAACTCTTACTTCAGTTGATTGGTAGTTGTTGAGTTCTTGATGGATGCTACTCAGTTACCGTTAAGCACTTGTTCGAAAGAACTGAGTAGCTGAACAATCTTTCTCTTTTTCTTAGATCGTAGAGTTGAGCATTGAGTGTTCTTCTTCGTTTTGTTCGATGCTTGCTTTGATTTCTCATCTGCATATGTTTTGCATATATGTGATCCTTGAAATTTATCCGTTGAAGCCATTCGTTGAAGCATTAAATGCGTTTGACATTTCTGAACTTTGATGGAGACTTTTCTGCACACCTTCTGAATTGTATTCTGGCCCACTGACACAGCAGACTGCTTTATCACCTAACACCTAAAAAGATGTTTTCCTCTATCCTATGGTCCTTTCCTTAGCTTCTTGAATACGTTTCTTTTGTTGTATACTAAGGATATCTTTTGTGTCGTTGGGACTGGTGAGGACTTCAACGTTTAAAACTCATTCCACATTTGTTGGAATTTGTCTCCAAACAAAAGGTAGGGCTCGATGCTTCTGACACAAGGCAGATGATACTCTACGATCCAGATCATGGTGTCTTGTCCCTTTGGTGCTTGGTCTGATGAGAACACTACGATTTCTCTCAAAGACTTGCACACTACGATCTTCACTTGTTTGTCTTGCAGACTCTACATTTTCGAGAGTACACTATGATCTCTGAGTTAGCTTCGACAAACGTCTGGACCACTCTACGATTCCTGGAGAGGCCCTTCAAGGCAGACATATTACGATCTTCAATTCTCTACGATTCTGCCTTGGCTTTTTCAATCTTCTGATCAGCTCGATAGACTGCGATCTTTTTGATGCCTATCTATTACATTTCAAGATGTAGATCAACCTAACATCTTTGATCTCTTCATCTATACATTCGTTTATAGAATGATAAACATTAAAAGCTTAGATCAACCTAACAAATTTGATCTATCACTAAGTCCTTGTACATATTTTCCTCGAATGACTTTACATATAATCATGAACATTTACTTTAAACATCAAATCAAAATATGCACTCTCCCAACATAGTCTTTTCACCATAATTTATGACATCATCGCTTACATCATCGATCATATGACATCATTGCTTACCTCATTGTTCCAATGACATCATTACTTACATCATAAGAAATTCAAATTTAATTTATTCTCTTCCACCTCATTTTACTTTTATACCATGAATTTACTATAATAATGTTACCATTCAAAAAAAATTATACTATTAAATAATCACATCATATTACTATAATGTAATATTATAATAATATATTTGAATGAATTATTTTATCGGAAAAGATAAAATACCAACTTTCAACAAATGTCACATGCTAAAAATTTCTCCGTTTAAATCCACATAAAATAAATATTTCCTTATCATATAAATTAATAATTAATTATTCACAAATAATATTACAGAATCACAATAATGACAATCAGGTCGTTCTTAGGAAAGAAGGGGTTTCCCATAAGGATTTCTCCTTACTGGCGCGCAATTAGTTGACTAAACCCCTTTTCTAGACAGAACTTCCTTAGACATTGCCAATAATGCTATCTAATAATATTATTCAAATAATATGAATTATTGATCTGATAATGGGAAATATTGTGCAGTGACAATTATTGAAACAACAATAATATAAAATATAAACGTAACAATTATTGAATCAACAAAATAAAATATTGAACAGTAATTACTATAACAATTATTGAGTAGTGTCTTCTTACGTAAGAATCAATAATCCAAAAATATTGTGCAATACCGTGTGGTACTGTGCAACAACGCGTATTAATTTACTTTACCCACTGGGTATTCCAATAGTTTTAACGGTAACAACTATACCGTTATTTATAAAAAAAAACTCATACTTGTCGTTTTCTTCCTCCGACAATTTTTCGTTATGTGGCCCACAAATGGTTGTGCCGCCGTACGAATATTCCCGGACAGCAAGAATATTCCACGACCAAACGAATATTCCCAGACAACAATGAATATTTTATAACCTCTTGCTTATTTTGCAAAATTTGTACATTTCACCCATAACTAAAGCATTATATCAAATCCACCCTTTACTATTTCAAAATAATGAATAGAGGAAATTCAATTTTATTTATAAAAAGTTGGGATCTTACACAACATACATTCTAGCTTTGCACATCGTGCGACCTATTGAATCCCTTTTTCTTTTGACCTTACTACCCTCAACTTCATCGTCCTGTTTCTTTCTTTCAATTGATTTTCTAGCTTTGGAACATGTAAAAAGTTTGTTGGACAAATTGTTGGAGAGGGCCTATTTATGACTTGCCCAATTTTTATTTCAAATCCAGTACTACTTGCATAGGTTCTATAAAATTATTTCGCCTCTTGGATAGTAAAACAAATATGACCCTTGTATGGACTTTTTGAATCGTTAATATGAGATTGGTTCATGTTATGAACACTAATATTATCCATGTCAATATTATCATGAGAAGAATTTGAAGAACTAGAATTAAACATATCTTCAGCCATAATTGAAAACATACCACGACGATTTTAAGGTGCGAAGGACTTGCTTGATTAATTGTGTAGTTTTCTTCCTTGATGTCAATTGAAGGCGGCTATACTATTTTGGTTACCTTGGTAGGGCAAACATTTATTAAGTATGATACATCATCTATCTCCTAATATAGTAAGTTTGTATAATATAATTTTGTTCTTGACTTAAATTAATTTTCTTATGTGCATGATATATTTGTGTTACTGATTTAGAATAAGATGTGTTGTATTTGACTTGAAATAGGATGTGTTGTATTTGATTTGGAATGTTTGATTTTTTGTTTGCATGTTACTAAAATTAATTAGGATGTTTTGAATTTGGAATTTGATGATTCTTGTTGCTTTGATTTGGATTTCTAATTGGATTTGAAAGGATTTGGAATTTTATGTTTCTTTGTTGCTGTGATTTGGATTTCGAAAGATTTGAAATGTTTGATGTACTGTTGTTGTGATTTGGATTTATTAACGAGTTATAGCTTATGTGATGTTGTGTTAAAATTGTTATAGCTTTATGTGATTTTGTTGTTGCTCTAATTTGATTTGGCTGTGATGTTGTTGTGTTAAAATTGTTGCTCATTTGATTTGGATGTGATGTTTCACATTGTGATGTTGTTGTGTTAAAACTATTGCTGAGATAGTAGACTTCCTTGCATCTGCTAGTTCTTCTAGCGGACCATGTAATTCCTTGTGATTGACATGATTGGATTTGGCTTTGAGTTGGGGCAAACTTGTCCAAATTTGATTATAACCACGTCCGCTAGAAGTACTAGCGGACGGCCTGATATCTTTTTAAACCTCAGCCTTCCATTTTTCTAATGGAAGGTATAGATTTTATATGACATTTTTTATCCATAGCAAATAGATACTCAAGTCGAACTTCGAGTATAGTTTGAGAGCTCTTCTATGCGGACATGATAATTATACATGAAAATTGGACACGAGTGCTTTATAATTTTACCTATTTGTATTTTTACCCCTACTAGAGGTCTGTTAACGCCAATATCTTTCTCCACGTCCCAATCACGAAAGACGTCCTGATCCTGCACAGTAAACACGACAAACACCACAAGCTTGACGGCCGGACCACCGTGGGATAGCTCAGGCGTGAGAGTAAGTATGTCTGTTCACAAGGCTAACTCAAGAGGATGATAGAATCTAGTGTGATGATAGATTATTCTTTTCAGTTGTGTGTGTATATATGAAATACGTACCTCCTTCTGAAGACTTACTCGGTAAGATATAATATCTTCGCCTGGATTGCTGTGCCACCTACTACCATCTGACATATCCCCCTGATCTGATGGATTCTGCCGACTGCATGGAGCTTATCCACTGCTTTTTGGCTACTGTTCACACCGCCGGCCGGCTATAATCCCATCCACATTAATGCATGGCAGGTATCTCGGTCAACTGTCATACTATATCATCATTACAAGTCAAAGTAATAGATATTAAGTGACCTAATGGGTTAATCCATCGATCCGACCCGGTCTTATAGGATTAAATGAAGCTGACACAGTGATTGGGCCCAACGAGCCCCATGGCTTAATTATAAAAGCCCAATGGATTAAATTAATAAATGAGCCCAATCTACCCGGCCCAAGATAGGAGAAATATCATGACCCAACATTACCCCCTAGTTTTTTGGTTAAACAGGATGCTTATGGAAAACTATAAATGGTCCATGATATCAGAATTTAATAAAGACCCAAAAATAGAAAATAATTGAAGCATACCCACTTTAATGCATGAAATGGGACAAGGGATGGCTGGATGCCCAGAGCAACAAGCCCAATCTGATAAAGGATTTGGATTTGAACAGGATGGGCCAATAATTGGAAACCCAACAGCTAGGCCCAATCTGATAAGATATCCAAAGGTCGTCCAGACGCGTCCCATTCAAATTCTCATTATTACTGATATTTAATACGCCGGCCTCGTTTCCTGTGTAACCGTCAGTATAAAAGATAAACCTCACCAATTTTGACGGTATTACTTACTGATTTGAAATTTGAACCTTTGAGCTTTCTTCTGCTTCTCAGAAATTCTCTCTCTAGCTTTCGAGATCTCAACAATGGTGATCCAAGCCAGATTCCTTCAAGTTCCTCCCACTCAAACCCTAATCAAGAGGGTTCGAGTGCAAACCCACCATCTCCTACCGATTTCTTCAAAGATGGGGAAAAATTTCCCCATGCCAATATCACATCCACCGTCACAGAATCTGAACTACGTGCCCTCCGGATTCGATACCAGATTTCGGACAACTACGCCATAAGGGATCCAGCTCCGGAGGAACGAATGTACCAGCGACCAGACGGCTGGGTCGCCATGCCGGCCACTTTCCTGGAGAAGGGAATTCGCCTACCCCTTCACGCCTTCATCGTTACCCTCCTAGGGTTCATAGGGGTGGGCTTTGCACAGCTGGTGCCTAACTCCTACATCCACATACTGGCGTTCATCGCCTTTTGCCATGAGCTAGGGGTTACCCCCTCCGTCGACCTTTTCTTCACCCTCTTCTCGGCCGGTAGATCCCGAGAACGAGGGTTTAAGATGCTGAGCAAACAGTCCCCGCGCCCAAACTCTAAATTCGAGAAGAGGCCCCTGATGAGCACCCCCTCGAGCAACAAAGGCTGGCACGAGAAATGGTTCTTCATCACTGGACCAGAGATCTCTTCTCTTCCAGATTGGACCATTCTAGACCGGATCTCTGCTGACTTCGGTGACATTCCCAAAGAGCGGGTGAAGGAAATGAGTGACTTTTTGAAGAGGATCCCTCCACAAGAATGGAGTTTCAGCCTGCCGACCAAACAAGCTTGGCTGTACGATCATAAATATAAGTTCCGAATAACTCTGTAATATAATATCTTGAGATATTTATGTGATGTGGATTTTAATATGTGGTTATTTACAGTGTCCCTGATCAAACCAACATCGTTGGAAGTGAAAGATTTGGGAGATTTCCTGGCGGGAATGACTTCGGAGGCTAACGAAGAGCTTCCTGCTGAAGAGTCCTCCCGAACCAACCCCCCGGCCTCCGACCCACCAACAATTCCCCCTCAGAATGATGAGCCTGAAGCCGACGAGCCTCTCATTCCTGAAGAAGTCCTCCGACCTCGCCGAAGGAAGAAGATGGCCAAAAAGGCCAGAACTACTCCTCGCGTGATAGATCCTGAAAGTGACAAGGAGGTTCTTCCCAAAGCAAACCCACAACCAACTCCCCTTTCTGACCCGGTCACCATACCATCTGAACCAG